>OX451404.1:14347830-14947830 GCA_949629135.1 Eremobia ochroleuca | reverse complement strand
TACAAGGGACTGAAACATAACAGGCAAAATGTCGATGGAAGTACCTGTTATAGGTACATCTCTGCCCAATCCTCAGGGGATACAGACATGATGTTCATAACAAAAGTCTATTCAAAGTTTCAAATGGATGCTATTTAAAGTTAAACAAATGTCAACTGTATTTCAATGGGTATTAAGTCGATTTCAGAGTGACTAGCACTATTGAAAAAGTTATAAAAATGTTTGAAGTTATAGCGTAAGCTAAACTTTATTGTGCAGGAATTAAAGTTATTTTTCCATAAACTCGTAATTGTTTACATATTTGGCAAGTAAATCGGGAATGCAAATTACATATTATGTTATATTGAAAGTAGGCAAAGACATTAAATGATTTATGAACCAAAGTATCCTAAATATCTTTGAACGATTGACGGATATTTAATATTTCAATGCGTTTGAATACTTATTCCATTACTTTTTACTTGAGAAGCCTTTTAAGAAGCATCGTGTAGAGTGGTATTATTTCTCAAAATGTGTGGAGAAATGAAATTGACGTATTGAGATGATAATAAATATGGCTGTTAAATTAAATGCGTGACGGTTTCATAAAAGGATCCTAATGTATTCAAACTGAAATGTCGTACCTTTTTACGTTGTAAAAATGCACGTTGTACATGAAACATGGAGACATAATCGAATGAAACTCTTACAAAGTACTAAACGAAAAGTCGAGATCATTAAATCTTGTAATTGTGTTATGTAAGTTCATAACAGATATGTCGCAGCCATTCGTTTGACTATTCGGAACGCCAGCGCTGCCTGGCGGCGCTCAAAAGGGTCCAGTCTGTGCTTGTGGGAGTCGAGCAGCAAGGTGGAATGGCTCTCTTAATTATTGGACATCGAACGGACAACATGTGCCTAGAAACTGTCTCGCATTCCGTATCTAGATACGGAATGCGATATATCGTGTACCTACAGTGTGTGATTTACTTGTTCGTAAAATTATATGTAATGTGATTTGAACTGCAAATGGTTTTTCTATTGCACAATAATCAAAACTACCCATAGTACGCCCACAGCAGTTAAAATATGGCTGATGATAACCAGAGACACATACATTCTCCGTCACATATAATTAAGTGTGTATTCCAGATTTCGAACTAAATAAACAAAATACGCTCGAAGAATCGGTTCATGTCACCAGTGGAACGGCATCATGTTGTTAATATTGTTGAGTGACGTTTTCTTAAAATCCTTGCAATATGTAATTTTTTGCAGGCAACATTTTGTTTGACGTAGACCTACCTTTAGTGCGTTCACAATTGTTTTACCTTTGATAGCAGTAACCAAAAAGCACCCTTATAGTGACAAGATTAAAGATCACAATGATTTTGACAGACTTGTCAATGAAACCAATCCAACAGCAACCTTATTAGAATGATAATAAAGATCACTATGATTTGGACAATGATGCAAAATCAGAGGTAGAGTAACTGTGAAAGGACTGTACACTGCCACAGGGAACTTTCGGCGCTTAAATGACATTTACATTTACGTTGTTGGTAAACAATTTTGGAAACTTGTTACACGCAGCTGCATACGGGGAATCTCCTACTCAGCACTCAATACTTTTATTGTGAAACATACGCTGCAAATCTAACGAGATACTAGCACTTTGTGACGCACAGGATATAATTAATGTAATTCTTTTATTTTAAATAAATGAAGTAAAATCGTTATTGCTTTTTTTTTCTTAATCCTCCGATTGCCGGTAACGTAATTAACTGGTTTTACGAAATTGTTTTAATAAACAATATGGCGGCGTTAGTTCCTATTTTGTACTGTGTGTTTTTTGTTTTGTATCGTGTAGGTACTCAAACTCAAAGCATTAATATCAAAGAAACCAATTATAGGCTCTTTTGAACTGTCAAGGTGTCGGTCAGTCAGAAAGATGAAGTTAGTGGCCCATTTCAAAGCGTAGTAGATACACTCCGCGGACACTTTTTTAAATTATAAAATTGTTACAAAATATTGGTTACATCATTCATGTTAAAATTATACGTGTTAAAAGCGTCCGTTATAAAAAATACAAACACAATTCAGAAATTAAAATAAACCGTGGCACCTATGAGATGACCAGTCCCTACTGACGGCGCCGGTTCACGAACATGACATATGGATCAGCACCATTCAGCTGAAGATTCAGCTGATTTGAAGGGAACTTCATAATACAACACACACGCCACCACTAGCGAGACATTAAGTCATAAGTGAGCATGACATACTCTCAGCCGCCATGGCACATTTAAGTCAATGAAAGACGTACTCAGTAAATTATAGCTTTATAGTAAGTACACAGTGCTCAGACGAGTGCTATAAAAAAGGTCCTGCCGTGCGATTCTGTAATCATCTCATCGTGAAAACTTGGGTGAAGTGAGCGTGAAGTGAACTGTTATTAGGGATTAACACTATTGACGCTCACTTCACTTATGATTTCACGGTGAGATTTTTACAAAATCGACCGGCTTGTATAACTAACTATACCCAATCATAAATATCCTGCCTGTGCATATAAATGCACAGCCACCAACCACTTGAAACTGGTTGCCTCAAAGCCTTTGTAAAGTCTAACATCAATATGTATCTGCCCAGTGGTCCCTCATGTAGCTGCGATCTTATTTGACAGCGGGAAAACTTGTCTTTTGCACCCGCGGGTATTAAGTCCGTGATGCGATCAAATCGAATTAGGTGGGGGGAGTATAGCGAGCGATGCGACGTGGGGCAGAAAGAAACAATATTTTAGGTTTACATACACTGTTTGTCTACAGCTATCGTCAACGGAACTTCAATGAGAAACGAGATTATTCGAACCGAGCGTGACGTCCCGTTGATGGACGCGGGGTGTATGTACACGCGGCCATAGTAAATGTATGAATCGCTACTTTGGCGCCGTCATCTCGTTCTCGTTGACGTCTCGTTGATGGTGTCTGAGGACAAACGGCGTTAGTCAGTTTAAAGCCGTCATGGCAAGTGTTAAAAATACTAGTTGCTTCTTCTCTTTGGTCAACAATCAACTCAGTTTACATATTCTAGTCAAAGATACAAGATCGAACTATGAAAAATTGCCCAGCAAAACCTTGTTATCAAATATCAATAGAATATCTAATTGTTTCAAATTGCCATGCAAGACCTCATTATCAACTATCAATACGAGATCGAATTGCTTCAAATTGCCCTGCAAGACCTCATTATCAACTATCAATACGAGATCCAATTGCTTAAAAATCCCCAGCAAAACCTTGTTATGAACTGTCAGTACAAGATCGAACTGTTTCAAATTGCCCCGCACGACCTCATTATCAACTATCAATACGAGATCGAACTGTTTGAAATTGACCTGCAAGACCCCGTTAATGAAATCTTTTTCAAACCTTATCCAAACCTCGTCTGATATTACAATAATTAAAAAGGAAACTACTTAGTTTTAAAACCACAATTTTCTAAAGAATTTATCACCAATAATTATCTCTTCAACCACTACCTCGAACAGTCAAACTAGACTATAATACTTATGCCTGTGTATGAACATAATCAGTCTTTAATGTTCCCACTACTAGGCCTCCTCTCTGTGAGAGAGAGTGGGCTATAATCTACCACGCGTGCACTGACTGCACAGGTCCACTCAATCTGTGTGGTTCTTTCCTCAAAAGACCACTTCAGACACCAATCTACATGGTCCTCAAAGATTATGTCCGGATTTTTACACACACATTGACATTGATGAATTTTATATAAACAATGACATGGATATTTACTTTGTAAAGTATCTTATTTTTTATTATTATTATTGTGGATGTGAAGACGATGTGGGTTCTTTTTTTTCTCTTTTATTTCTTAGTTATTTTTAATCATGACCTGGCAGTTTGAGTAATTTACGCGGCCTACCCAAATGTCCTTTCATTGGTATTGTTCGTCAAATCGTGAGGCTCCTCAAGTTCTGAGTTCAGCTGCACGATTTTTGACAAATGCGTGCACTGACTGGACAGTTCCGCTCAATCTGTGTGGTTCTATACTCAAAAGACCAATTCAGACACCAATCTACATGGTCTTCACATGATCTGACCAAGATTATATCTGGACTTTAAAAGAGACTGTGACCTCTGAGTTTGTTTCGGCCTTTCTTCTCAGAGTAGTCAGATAGGAAACGCCGACCTCATCTAGTTTAAAAAAAATGTGATTGACATGTAAAAGTGTTTGTACAAACCTACTTACAGAAAATAAATCATTTATCATTTATCACGCGAGCCCAGTATTTTATTAGGTAGGTGCATATGAAATTGCCGATTGCGCAACAATGTAAAACAGTGGGCGCTTATTACCGAACACGTTTTGATTTGTTCATTTTTGTTATTGTAAACAAAGCATCGACACTTGATTAATATTGTAAACACCATCAGAGGATTTAGACATTAGACGTGATTTAATTTAAGTTTTTCTTTCTTACCATGGATTCAAAAAAAAATTAGAGATATCATGTTTTATGAGTTCAAAGGTGGATTAAGTGCACGAGAAACAGAAAAAAAAGAGAGATTAGGGGAGAATACAGTTTCTGAAAGGACAGTGAGAAATTGGTTCCGAAAATTTCTTTGTGGAGTAGAGAATTTTGAAAATGAGCCTTGCGGTCGACCTTCGCGCGTACTGGATCTGCAAGTTTTACAACAATTAGTGGAGTCCAATGTGCATATAGCACACGAGAACTTGCACAATAACTCGCTGTCCATCATACAACTGCTGTACGATTTTGTCACGAATAAATAATTTATAAATATTTTTTTTGTGTTTTTGATCCTCTGTTTAAATCGGCAATTTCATATGCACCAACCCAATAGAATTTTTGGTTCTAAGTCATGCCGGTTTCCTCACGATGTTGTCCTTCACCTATTTTGAGAGTAATGGTGATGAAATTATTTACATAAAGCAAAGCACCTGTCTGGGTTCTAACCTACGACCTACAAGTCGTAAGTCGCAGCCGTTACTACCGGGCCACCACCACTTTTTTTTTTTTTTTCGGGGTGGAAAATCCTCATGGATGTCCGCCGCCCTGGGGCGGGCGGCGGGGTCTGACAGACTCTTACTGACTAAAAACCACCCCGGTGTTCCCTCTCTCACCTACGCCGGGGGTCGCGGGAACGAACGATACTTCCGCAACCCCCGGCTGGTGCTGGCCCGCTCCTGCGGGCCTCCTCGTGTCAGGGGGGGGAGTGAGGTGTTAAACTCCCCCCACGTCTAAGAGGGGCGCGCGTGGAACACTACGCGCCGCCGCCTCGGGTCCTGATGTGTGGGGGCGACGGACGTCCCCAAGTCCGTCGCCCCTGGAGGGCCACCACCACTGCTCCAACCCAATATGAACGAGGATTTATTTCGTTGTTCATCTGCCTTTCAGTCTTCCTGGTTTTAAAAGGACAAAGGTCACATAAAAAGAGTAGGGGGGCAATGTAATAAAATAATAGCTACTTATCACTGGGCAACCCCTGGTCTCATTTTGTAAGCGGTATCTGCAAATAAAATATTGGCGCCAATATCACATCGCATTGCTCTCAGTGGATTATGCCCCTTATCTACCTAGCTCCCTAGCCCGCAGCTTCCTGTTTGTCAGTCAAATAACAACGTTTTAGAGATGCTTCTGTCGTTTCAGGAAACATTGACATCTGCCATCGAGACCTCTGAGACAACGTTACACAAATATGCGACTAGATATTCCCTATGGCTTTATTTGCGTTAAATTATCATTTATCCTGGAGACTTAGTGTTCTATGACGACGCACGAAAAATGTCTTAGCCATCGACAATTGGGTCGATAGTTGAACCGTGAAAAGGTCATCATCATTTCAGTCGAAAGACGTCCACTGATGGACATAGGCTTTCCGTAAGCACCGCCACTTCGACCAGTTCTGTGCTTCTCGCATCCGGCGGATTCCGGCGGCCTTCACCAGGTTTTTGGTCCACCATATAAAATGCCTTCCTATTATACGTCTTCCGGAACGCGGTTACCATTCCAGAACCTTTAGGCCCCATCAGCAATCATTCTGCGAGTAATGTACAGACGCCAGCACACCAAGCTACCCGAAACTGTCAAATTTTCCTAATCAACCTTGAACTTTATGCTTTGGCGATAAAGTTGAAAACCTATTAAAGAAATTTGACGGATTGTAGTAGCTTGATGTGCTGGTGTTTGTACCCCCTGCCTACTGCCACTTCATTTTGGTACTTAATTATTCGAGCTATGTTGGTTATCTTGGCTCTCTTCGTTTCTTCTTTGCTCTTTGGGTGACTTTCAGCCTTCTAATATTGGGCGAATGTAGAAATCTACCAACATGATAAATATACAAAAAGAAAGGCACTATTTTTCAGTGTAGTGTTTTTAGACATGCAACCCTCACTAAGTAAGTTTATTTGTTTGTTTGTTACCTTATCGTAAGCTTGTTTGTTTGTTTGTTACCTTATCACGCCTAAACGATTGAACCGAACATCCTGAAATTTTGCATATACGTTGTCAGGTGTACAGAAACGGACATAGGGTACCTTTCATCCCAAAAAAAAGTGCTATTCCCGAGGAAAACAACAATAACTTTATTATCCTAATAGATGGCGCCACGTGTCTTTCGAATCATGACTGAATTATATTATAAACTTTATAGTTTAGAGTTTTTAATTTTATTTTATTTAAGCCTAATGCATTTTGTGAGTCTAAAGTGTTGAATGACCGGTTTTTCATCGTACTAACTATAATACTATAGATAAGGGCAAAAATTGCAGGTAGCAGGGATGCATTTGGAAAAGCCATGTTTTTCCCATGCCCAGAAATTGTACGTATTAGCGCCAAATAGAAGGACATACAACATTGTGTACAGGAGCATGCTAGAATAATGTTCCGTTCTAAGCATGAGTAGAACAGCGAATGTTTGCCCCGAATTGATTGCCAAATTCTCAATTAACGCGAACGAAGCCGCAGGCAGAAGCTAGTTCTACATATTACTGTAAAAATAGCATAATATTATGCTTAAAGTGCCTAATTTAAGCCACGACAAAAGTAGTTGAGAGTGAAGATCCTTTGCAAGGGAATGTCTGAAGAAGTACAAAAGAATATTCATATTTACTTCGCCTTGAATATTTTACACACACATTCTCAACGCTACATACTCTTTTTATATGGAAGGAAGTAGTACAGAGCCAGGAAGTATCAAAATGACGTCACGTAAGTATGTAACGAGGGTAGTGAGTCGACTGTATCCTAAGGAATACGTATAAAATCTCTAGAAATCACGTACGAGGTACTAAGCCGTAAAATGGCTGGTTTATTTGGCTTCTGAACCGCAATTTTTGAAGTAGCGTTACTAATAAAACTTTTGAAATGTTAGAATAGTTATGTAGTTGTAGACATGTCGCCGTAAGATGGTTGAAACCGTGATATAATTATATCCTTAGGAATATAGTTCTGACGGCACGGTTGCCACAGTGGTTAAGCGATTGACTGCTGCGCTGCGTGTCGTGGGTTCGATTCCCGCACGGAACAAATACCTATTTGTATGACCTACAAGTAGTTGTTCTGGGTCTGGCTGTTTGTGTATGTGACTTTAAATGTTTGTAAACGCACCCACAATACAGAAGAAATTCCTAGTGTGGGGCAAACTTAAAAAAAAAAAAAAGTTATATAAGTACCATAATATAGCTAAGTATATGAAAGCGGTTCTTAGCTGTCTTACTAGGAATTAAAATATGACACGAGCACGATCTAGTAATATAACTATCTTACTAAACTAATCTAGTGAAATGATTTAAGTATATATTTTCATTGATTTGCACACTGCTTAATCATCACACTAATATTATAAAGGCGAAAGTTTGTGAGTGTGTGTGTTTGTATGTTTGTTACTTCTTCACGCTCAAACGGCTGGACCAATTTTGATAAAATTTGGCACATAGATAGCTTATAACTAGGATTAACATAAAAAATACTTTTTATCCCGATATTCTTACGGGATCGAGACTCATGCGGGTGAAACCACGGGGTGCAGCTAGTTTGAAATAAAACGAACCAATCAAATAACTATTTTTTTATTTCTCAATCGTAACAACCAATCCCTATCCCTAGGCTTATATCTATAGCATGGCTTCAATCATCTTACTGCCAACTACACATATTATACTTTGTAGGTACCTACATTTACCCCTTCTTTATGAAAGAGTTGCCACAACCACGGTGTGCATATCGGTACTATAGGAAATACGTTCTTTTTATTCATCAAAAAAAAATAATAAGCTTGAAAATAACAAATGACAATCTGTGTTATGAGTTCTACAGTGTGAGTCTTTATAAAGTGCACATATTAAAAAGGGTGAAAATATAAACAGTTTTATCGACGGAAAAAATGTCAAAAAAAAATAAAAAAAAAAAATAATTTTTAATTTTTTTTACTCTCGTCTGGGTACCCCATGCAAACAAACTGTTACTACTTTTAAACTAAATGTCATATTAAAACAAAACAAAATTAATAATGATCTCTAATAATAGGCCAAGCTAATAAAGGCATAATTTTTTGAAAAAGAAACCTCATAAATTAATTATTCATGATTTTTTAAAGAAAATTTACCATTTTTACCATTAAAAAAAAAAAATTACATTTTTTCCGTCGATAAAATTGTTTATATTTTCACCCTTTTTAATATGTGCACTTTATAAAGACTCACACTGTATAGGGAAAAATACGTGCCGAATCAGTTTTAAAATTACAATCTGTAAATCTTTTCCTTATTTTATTTTTATATTTGTTGAGTGTACGGATCTTTCTGGAAGAACTAACTGCTTAGTAGAAACGGCACACCGGATTTCAGTCGCAACGGAAAACCTAGAGCTTCTAAAAGCGCTTAAGCGTTCTAAGTGTTCTCTCAATTAATTAACTTGAAAATAAAAACATTGAACTCATAACACAGAGTTATGAATTGGTCGGCGCAGCACGGAGGACATATGAGATTCTCTGTGGTATACGTCAGATTAGAGTGAGATTTGACAAGATGTCATTCTTACGGAGCGTCCCACCTGTGGTAGCGAGGCAGTACACACTCAGAAACGTAAGGCACGAGAGCCGTCGTCGCGCCTTATTAACGACGAATTGTTTAAATCCGTCACTATAGGTCATCCTGAGCCTATGAATTCAAAAACAAAAGAAAATATACCGAAATGGTTTCAAAATTCTCGCAGTATTTTATTTGCAAACTAGTTTACTGTATGGGTCTTTCTGGAGGAAAAAACTATGTACCACAGAAGGGACACAGGTTTTCAATCCCAAGGGGTCCACCATATAAAATGCCTTCCTATTATACGTCTTCCGGAACGCGGTTACCATTCCAGAACCTTTAGGCCCCATCAGCAATCATTCTGCGAGTAATGTACAGACGCCAGCACACCAAGCTACCCGAAACTGTCAAATTTTCCTAATCAACCTTGAACTTTATGCTTTGGCGATAAAGTTGAAAACCTATTAAAGAAATTTGACGGATTGTAGTAGCTTGATGTGCTGGTGTTTGTACCCCCTGCCTACTGCCACTTCATTTTGGTACTTAATTATTCGAGCTATGTTGGTTATCTTGGCTCTCTTCGTTTCTTCTTTGCTCTTTGGGTGACTTTCAGCCTTCTAATATTGGGCGAATGTAGAAATCTACCAACATGATAAATATACAAAAAGAAAGGCACTATTTTTCAGTGTAGTGTTTTTAGACATGCAACCCTCACTAAGTAAGTTTATTTGTTTGTTTGTTACCTTATCGTAAGCTTGTTTGTTTGTTTGTTACCTTATCACGCCTAAACGATTGAACCGAACATCCTGAAATTTTGCATATACGTTGTCAGGTGTACAGAAACGGACATAGGGTACCTTTCATCCCAAAAAAAAGTGCTATTCCCGAGGAAAACAACAATAACTTTATTATCCTAATAGATGGCGCCACGTGTCTTTCGAATCATGACTGAATTATATTATAAACTTTATAGTTTAGAGTTTTTAATTTTATTTTATTTAAGCCTAATGCATTTTGTGAGTCTAAAGTGTTGAATGACCGGTTTTTCATCGTACTAACTATAATACTATAGATAAGGGCAAAAATTGCAGGTAGCAGGGATGCATTTGGAAAAGCCATGTTTTTCCCATGCCCAGAAATTGTACGTATTAGCGCCAAATAGAAGGACATACAACATTGTGTACAGGAGCATGCTAGAATAATGTTCCGTTCTAAGCATGAGTAGAACAGCGAATGTTTGCCCCGAATTGATTGCCAAATTCTCAATTAACGCGAACGAAGCCGCAGGCAGAAGCTAGTTCTACATATTACTGTAAAAATAGCATAATATTATGCTTAAAGTGCCTAATTTAAGCCACGACAAAAGTAGTTGAGAGTGAAGATCCTTTGCAAGGGAATGTCTGAAGAAGTACAAAAGAATATTCATATTTACTTCGCCTTGAATATTTTACACACACATTCTCAACGCTACATACTCTTTTTATATGGAAGGAAGTAGTACAGAGCCAGGAAGTATCAAAATGACGTCACGTAAGTATGTAACGAGGGTAGTGAGTCGACTGTATCCTAAGGAATACGTATAAAATCTCTAGAAATCACGTACGAGGTACTAAGCCGTAAAATGGCTGGTTTATTTGGCTTCTGAACCGCAATTTTTGAAGTAGCGTTACTAATAAAACTTTTGAAATGTTAGAATAGTTATGTAGTTGTAGACATGTCGCCGTAAGATGGTTGAAACCGTGATATAATTATATCCTTAGGAATATAGTTCTGACGGCACGGTTGCCACAGTGGTTAAGCGATTGACTGCTGCGCTGCGTGTCGTGGGTTCGATTCCCGCACGGAACAAATACCTATTTGTATGACCTACAAGTAGTTGTTCTGGGTCTGGCTGTTTGTGTATGTGACTTTAAATGTTTGTAAACGCACCCACAATACAGAAGAAATTCCTAGTGTGGGGCAAACTTAAAAAAAAAAAAAAGTTATATAAGTACCATAATATAGCTAAGTATATGAAAGCGGTTCTTAGCTGTCTTACTAGGAATTAAAATATGACACGAGCACGATCTAGTAATATAACTATCTTACTAAACTAATCTAGTGAAATGATTTAAGTATATATTTTCATTGATTTGCACACTGCTTAATCATCACACTAATATTATAAAGGCGAAAGTTTGTGAGTGTGTGTGTTTGTATGTTTGTTACTTCTTCACGCTCAAACGGCTGGACCAATTTTGATAAAATTTGGCACATAGATAGCTTATAACTAGGATTAACATAAAAAATACTTTTTATCCCGATATTCTTACGGGATCGAGACTCATGCGGGTGAAACCACGGGGTGCAGCTAGTTTGAAATAAAACGAACCAATCAAATAACTATTTTTTTATTTCTCAATCGTAACAACCAATCCCTATCCCTAGGCTTATATCTATAGCATGGCTTCAATCATCTTACTGCCAACTACACATATTATACTTTGTAGGTACCTACATTTACCCCTTCTTTATGAAAGAGTTGCCACAACCACGGTGTGCATATCGGTACTATAGGAAATACGTTCTTTTTATTCATCAAAAAAAAATAATAAGCTTGAAAATAACAAATGACAATCTGTGTTATGAGTTCTACAGTGTGAGTCTTTATAAAGTGCACATATTAAAAAGGGTGAAAATATAAACAGTTTTATCGACGGAAAAAATGTCAAAAAAAAAATAAAAAAAAAAAATAATTTTTAATTTTTTTAACTCTCGTCTGGGTACCCCATGCAAACAAACTGTTACTACTTTTAAACTAAATGTCATATTAAAACAAAACAAAATTAATAATGATCTCTAATAATAGGCCAAGCTAATAAAGGCATAATTTTTTGAAAAAGAAACCTCATAAATTAATTATTCATGATTTTTTAAAGAAAATTTACCATTTTTACCATTAAAAAAAAAAAATTACATTTTTTCCGTCGATAAAATTGTTTATATTTTCACCCTTTTTAATATGTGCACTTTATAAAGACTCACACTGTATAGGGAAAAATACGTGCCGAATCAGTTTTAAAATTACAATCTGTAAATCTTTTCCTTATTTTATTTTTATATTTGTTGAGTGTACGGATCTTTCTGGAAGAACTAACTGCTTAGTAGAAACGGCACACCGGATTTCAGTCGCAACGGAAAACCTAGAGCTTCTAAAAGCGCTTAAGCGTTCTAAGTGTTCTCTCAATTAATTAACTTGAAAATAAAAACATTGAACTCATAACACAGAGTTATGAATTGGTCGGCGCAGCACGGAGGACATATGAGATTCTCTGTGGTATACGTCAGATTAGAGTGAGATTTGACAAGATGTCATTCTTACGGAGCGTCCCACCTGTGGTAGCGAGGCAGTACACACTCAGAAACGTAAGGCACGAGAGCCGTCGTCGCGCCTTATTAACGACGAATTGTTTAAATCCGTCACTATAGGTCATCCTGAGCCTATGAATTCAAAAACAAAAGAAAATATACCGAAATGGTTTCAAAATTCTCGCAGTATTTTATTTGCAAACTAGTTTACTGTATGGGTCTTTCTGGAGGAAAAAACTATGTACCACAGAAGGGACACAGGTTTTCAATCCCAAGGGGAAATCAGGAACTTCCAAAACTACTGAGGAAACAACGGATACTGTGTGGTTGGCAGTCTACAGAACTACAGAACTTTTCGACTTTGGAAACACATGAAAAGTATCTGCCGGTCGATTCTGTAAAAATCTCACCGTGAAATCATAAGTGAAGGGAGCACTTAATATTGTTAATCCCTAGCGAACGAAAACTCACTCCACGCTCACTTCACCTCAGCTTTCACGGTGAGACGGTTACAGAATCGCACGGCAGTACATAATTTTGAGCTCTTAAATATGTTTCTGTCTTATATTTCATTCGTTTCATTTTATGATACTGATAATTGACTATGGACATTTAAATTTAATTTAACTGACATATTTAAATAACAAACTTATACGCTTTTTAAACATAACAAGAGCAGAGCAAAGCATAAGGATAACAGTGGTGGCCCAGTGATAACGCCCGTGATTTACAAGCTGTAGGTCGGAGGTTCGATTCCAGACAGGCGCTTTACTTTATGTAAATTATTTCATCGCCACTGCTCTCAAAACGGTGAAGGAAAACATCGTGAGGAAACCGGCATGTCCTAGGAACAAAAATCGAAGACGTGACATCTTCATATACGCACTGGGCCCGCGTGGTAGATTACAGCCCACTTCCTCTCACAAAGAGGAGGCCTGTGTCCCAGCAGTGGGAATATTATAGCTATTATACCTAGCTGATTATGATAAACACAATAATAGTCAGATCGGCATAAATCGTAACATGACTCAATTTATGTTACGCCACAAACTACCCATTATTGGTGTTAAAAACTTTTTTTATAAAAATAAACTACCGACTTCCAAAAAAACACTACAAAGTGAAAAATAATTTTAATTTTGGAAGTCGGTGTCGTTGGTTCCGCATCTTCGTTTTTTGACGCCGACTTCCGTAACTAAAGTTATTTTTCACTTTGTAGTGTTTTTTTGGAAGTCGGTTGTTTTTTAAAGATTTCAAAAAAGTTTTTAGTTATACCTAAGTTATGCCAGAATTTACTTGCAAGGTTAGAGGTACCCCAATAACAACTTTGACAGAAATGAGGGTGTACGGTGGTCTACTGAACATATCTGCGTACTGCATCTGCGTTTATAGGGTACAGACGTGATGTTATGTTGTGCGATTGCGTAAACAATGCATACATATGCGATAGCAGCAATCGCGGTTGTTTTACTAGTATTTATTGAAGAGTTCCGTTGTCTGTCTCCGAAACTCATCACCAGATCTTTACGAAATTTAAATGGGACTGTTTCGGGATAAACCTCTATCGAACAAAAAAATAATTTTGCAAATCCGTCCATATATGACGGAGTTATGCCCGAACATACTTACATAAAATTAAAATAAAATATAGAAACATCCGAATTAATAACCTCCTCCTTTTTGAAGTCGGTTAAAAATCAGTGTCTCTTTAATGTGTCTACGTAAAAAAATACTGATATCTTTAAAATCTCTTTCGTTGTTTGTATAACGTTATGCTAAACAATGAATCCTACTTAATGAAGTATAAACAAAATATACAAGAAACAAGGGCCCACTTAGCATAATCAGCGACTCGGTCATTCCAACAAGTTTGCGGACCGTTCCCCAAAGCTGGCGTGTTCAATTGAATCTGCTGAAGGAACTCGCCCATTGCCGTGTCCCAAGTTTCGTGATAAAAATTCTAAATCGAAGATGTTGGGTTTCTAGATACGGTGTTTTTCAAACAAAAAAAAAGTGGCTACAGATTGGCCAGTATAGAATCTATTCTGGCTAACTTATGCAGAGGTATGATTAATCAGCCCATAATTTTCCCACTACTGGGACACAGGCCTCCTCTCTGTGAGAGGTAGTGGGCCGTAATACACGACGCGTGCCCAGTGCGGTTGGTAGATTTCATAACTATGTCTTTAATTTTTTGGTTTTAGGACATGCTGGTTTCCTCACGATGTCTGTCTTCTAAAATCAAATTAAAACTCACGGTTCGATCGATCAGGTTAAGCTACGCTTGGGTGACCATCTTCACATACCAAGACCCCTCCGTGCCTCGGAAAGCACGTCAAGCCGTTGGTCCCGGCTGTCATTCGTGGATCTTTGACAGTCGTTACGGGTCGTAGCCCGAAAGTCTGACAACCAGTCTTACCAAGGGTACCCAGTAACTGGGTTGTGGAGGTCAGATAGGTAGTCGCTCCATGTAAAATACTGATATTCAGCTGCATCTAGTTAGATTGGAAGTCGATCCCAGCATAGTTGGGAAAAGGCTAGGCATATGATGAGTACCTATTAACTCTCGCGACAGAATTTTTAGGAAAAAACGAGAGCAATGCCATTAGTAACGTCCCCAACTTACGAGTTGTACGTCCCCGGTCCAAACCCAATCAGGCGTGTTACTTTGTTTAATTTATTTCATCGCCACTGCTCTCAAAACGGTGAAAGAAAACATCGTGAGGACACCGGCATGTCCTACAACCAAAAATTCGAAGACATGTGAGAACTACCAACCCGCACTGGCCCCCTTGCGTCACAGCCGACTCCGTCTCAAAACAGAGGAGGCCTGCATCCCAACAGTGGTAACGTTATAGTCAGATTATGTATTAGGAAAAAACAACAACCTACTTGAACTAGAAGTGTAGATGAAGAATTCTAAACGACCGTTTTCCCAGTAGTGGTACAGCAAATTTCAACTTCAGCTTACCACATCCAGCTTACCAATATCTTCGACCCAAACAAATTCTTACCTGGCTGGATTTGAAAATTGTAGCCAGGTGGACAGTACGACACCCGGTCCTGATTACCTCAGAAACACCAAGAACTCATTACCATATATTAAAATTAATTGTTAAAACTAAAAGAGAATCAGATTTCCAACAGATTTGAAGGAAAGGAATAGCAATGAGGGGTAAAGTAGTAGTGCCCGGTTCTATCTTAGGAATTCGGGATTGGAAGATAAGAATTTAGAAACATATAGACTACTTCGTAGGCCTGTAGTAAGTGCAAACGTGCTTGCAAAGCACGGGATCCTAGTTCGATACTCAGATCAGGCAAAATACTATTGAGTTTATCCTATGCGATATTTTTCGTAGCTATCCGAAGTCTGGATTTGTGCCTGGCAACGGACTTCAAAACAGGACAAGTGACGGGAAAAATGTCAGTATTCAAGGTGCCAGTCCCACCGCAGCAACTGAAAACGAGTTGACGAGCAACGAGCAGCGAGTAATCGCTCGTCGTCGCTGAGAGAGTTCTGCCCGCCAGCGAGCGTCGCTGAGCCAGTACTCCCTTTGATAGCTCTTGTCGCTGCGACAAACGTGTACTCGCCAGTGATGTGAACAGTCAGCGATCAACTTCTAATATACGTGTATATCTCTTTATAAAAAATATATCTTTATCTTTATCTTGAAGTTCACGGGACCTTGAGCGAGGAAATCGTTGGTACCTAATCGTTTCTTCGACGGCGGTGGTTCAGATGACTTTTTAGCACAACATTGATGAATAATGAGATCACTGATCAATTGGACATTGGTCAACAATACCTCATCAATGACAACATATAAACTACAATTTTAGCCATAGGGAAACTGGAGTATTTGCAACTTTTTATATTGCTTGAGTGTGTATTGTTGCCCAAACACAAGACATAAGCCTATATCGTTTGAGTCGTGTTCATTCTTACTTTCTTTCACTTATCCTAACAATCCGAAAATCTTGACGCTCGAGTGGTCACCGTCTGTTTTTGTTTGATTAATATTAATTCCATTCGTCTCATTATCAAATCATCATGTTCTTATATTAAAAATGCGCAAATCGTCTTGTAATATCAGCTGTTCCCTTAAACAAGACTTCATAAGGACATCTAAAATCGTCAATTGCTAGCAATTGACGATTTTAGATGTCCTTATGAGGTTAAAAATGATATACCTTTCGGTGATCCACGCGTCTATAATGATAAATGATAATTGATTTTATTTCGGTATGTAGGTTTTTACAAACACATGTCAAAAATAAATTATGTTTTAAAACTAGATAAGTTCGGGTGTTTCCTATCTGACTATTCTGAGAAGAAAGACCGAAACAAACTCAGTGGTCACAGTCTTTTTTAAAGTCCAGACATGACTTTGGTCAGATCATGTGAGGGCCATTCAGATTAGTGTCTGAAATGGTCTTATGAGGAGATATGACACACCTAAACTGAGACGTAATGAAATAGACGAGAAAGAACACTTGTTAGAATTTACTTAAGAAAATTCCTGCAATATATTATAATTAAGTATACTGATTATGAAAAGTGTTGAAGTTCTGTCTACAAACAATGTTTTTACCAAAGCACCATACGTGTTCATAGGTGTACACCATATATCAATTGGATTGCTGTCCGCAGTATGGTGTTGGGTCATAACAGCCAAGAAGATAAAATACAGCCAGTCGATTCTGTAAAAATCTCACCGTGAAATCATAAGTGAAGTGAGCACTTAATAGTGTCAATCCCTACCATTAGGGAATGACAGAGCTCACTTCCCGCTCACTTCACCTAAGTTCTCACGGTGAGTGTTTTACAGAATAGCACTGCTGGTTTTCTTTTCTATATATCCTCTTGACATTAATAATAAATAAATAACAAAAAAAAATATTGCTAAAAAGATAACAGAGATTTTATTATATTCGCTCCGAACTAGGTAAGCCTGGGCCATAAGCCGTGAGTTGCCTTTTTAACTACCCTTTTTGAATACGAGTACCGTGGCATTTTCCCAGGACCAAATGGAATCATTGCAGGCAGTTTGTTCCTGCTGAAACTGGACATTGAGCAAAGCGTTGGTTTACCTGAGGAAAAAAGTCGAAAAGTTTAAATGATCTCTACTAAAACACCATTCGGCTTCGGACGGCAGCGCCATTTTTTATCGGCGCCAGATATTTATATAGGTACATCCCAGTTGGACACGACTGATGGAAGCATTCGGTCACTGTCTTGGAAACGTTTTGTTTAATTTGATGCCCTATTTATACCGATTCTTTTCTCCTGCGCTGTCTGGTCTGAAGATAATAGTATATATGAATGATACTATAGGTACTATTCATGCCTTTTTTGCATTTGTTTATGTTACTGTTGCATTTGTTTACTACCTTTTTCCTAGAAAATTAGCAGAAAAACCTATGTATTGGTTTCTATATGTTTTTCTATGAGTTTTCTTTTTTTTTTGTGTATTTGTAGTATAAACTAGTTTTTATGAGATGAGAAAGATTTGTTTCCCGAAAAAAGTTTGTATCTTCATTTTGTAAAGAAAATCTATTTCCATGTAGCATTTTTCGATGAATTACGTTAATGGCACTTAGATTAAAATAAATTAATTTATTTTGTGACAGCAACCGAACAAAGTGGCTAATTATAATAGCCACTGTGAGTTAATCATCAGAACGCACATTTAGGAAACAAGCCGGTCGATTCTGTAAAAATCTCACCGTGAAATCATAAGTGGAGTGAGCACTTAATAGTGTTAATCCCTAGCAAATGACAGCTCACTCCACGCTCACTTCACCCAAGCTTTCACGGTGAGATGGTTACAGAATCGTACGGCTGTACTATTTTAACATATCACTGAAATAAAAATATTTTAGATCCCTAATTATTGGAATTTAAATATGAACCAACTTTGATTTTCTTTTTGATTAAGTACCCAATTATTTGAGTGTTCTTGAATCACAAAAACCTCATTCGCTAGTAGGTTCCAAACATTTCTTAATCAATATAAATTACCAACTGTATTTAGCGAATCTGAAATATATATATACTTTCGATACCTCATTTACTTTTACTCATTATAGAATAGCTGATGTCGAAAAAGAATCGCAATTAAACCTACAAAAATCCCGAGATAGAGATTATTTAAAATGATTTAAGTTTTCAACTCAATGAATCATAAATTAGATAATCAATGGAATCCGATTGGAATTGTGTTCAGCGAATTTTAATTTAAAGGTTTCTTCCCATTGGAATAGCGAGCATTACATACAGATTCCGAGATAGCGAGCATTACATACAGATTCCGAGATAGCGAGCATTACATACAGATTCCGAGATAGCGAGCATTACATACAGATTCCGAGATAGCGAGCATTACATACAGATTCCGAGATAGCGAGCATTACATACAGATTCCGAGATAGCGAGCATTACATACAGATTCCGAGATAGCGAGCATTACATACAGATTCAAGGCTGGTTAGCATTCGTTGTAACATTTATAGGAGTTTGTTACCTAATAATTTTGAATAATCAATACATAAATGATTTTATTTCTCTTAGTATGTTTTTACAAACACCTTTACACGTCAATCATTTTTTTAGGGTTCTCTAGTCAACAAGGAACCCTTATAGTTTCGCCATGTCCGTCTGTCCATCCGTCCGTCCGACCGTCCGCAGCTTAGCTCAGAGACATCCATGCCAAATTATAGCTATCTACTCGTAGTACTAAGGGTGCTAGATAGCTATAATTTGGCATGAACGGCGAAAAAGTGGTAAAATAAAATCATGAAAAAAAAAATTTACATTTTTTAAGGGTAGGTACCTCCTGTACACGTAAAGTGGAGATGTTTTTTTTTCTCGTTTACACCATGGTTTGGGGTATCGATGGATAGGTCTTTCAAAAATATTGCGAGTTTAATAAAACAATTTTCCGATTCATGGATTCGTTTGTATAAATATTAAGCTTCAAAGTGCTCATTTTTGTTAGAGTCAAGTGTATTGTATTGTGGTATTGTTTCGGATATGTGAAAAAATTCACGGTACTAGTATATATAACGAAGTTAAAAGGAAAACTATCACAGCTAAGTAGGCTTTACAATTTTACGAGTAATAGTCGACCAACTTACATAATATGCAGTTACAATGTATGGGAGAACATGATTTTCAACTACAATGTTAAGATTGTTCTTGGGATAAATTCATTCCAACTATGGAACCCTTCATTATGCGTGGTCTGACACGCACTTGGCCGGTTTTTTTTTTTTAAATATATGAGGTCAGCGTTTCCTATCTGACTAGGTACTCTGAAAAGAAAGGCCGAAACAAAGTCAGAGGTCACAGTCTCTTTTAAAGTCCAGATATAATCCTGGTCAAATCATGTGAAGACCATGTTGTCTTGATGTCTTAAATGGTATTTTAAGGAAAGAACCACATACCTGAACTGCGTGTGACTGGATCTGTCCAGTCAATACACGCATTCATCAGTAATCTTGCAGATCAACTCAAAACTCAAAGAGCTCAACGGGCAAGAGAGCTAGGTACTGTTAGTTCAAGATCTTTGCGTTGAGGGTTCTGTTAATAATGACTGGGCAATTGACGTTTTTTTTAAAAAAAAAAACTTATGCAGTATCTTTATTTAAAACTTATGTATGTAGTATCTTTATTTTTCATTTTTAAATATGTCGTCGTTGGCTTAAATATGTCTGGAGGTCAAACAGCATTGTCTTCCGGGCTCCAAGATGAAGTTTATCGCGCGCCTTTATGGGAGGATGTGCGGGCGTGGGACCAGCCGCACTCGATGATGGGGCCCGCTAGGAATGGCGGGCTGATACCAGTCGGGGTTACGGCGAATGTACAGACGCCAGCACATCAAGCTACCCAAAACAGTCAGATTTTCCCAATCAACTTTGAACCTTATGCTTTAGCTTTAAAGTTGAAAATCGATTAAAGAAATCTGACAGATTGTAGTAGCTTGATGTGCTGGCGTCTGTACAAGTGTCTTCCGGGCCCCCGACTCATGGTACAAGAAGGAAAAGTAGGGTTTTAGTCGGTAGGAGTCCGACATAACTCTCCGTTCTTCCAAGGCGGCTTGCATGGACACCCTCCATGAAGATTTTCCCACGGGAAAAAAGGGGTGAAGTCGTCCGAATGTTCATTGTTGAACTTACACTCTGACCTAGAGTAAACCTTTAAATAAACTTCTTAAGTGATAACAAGGTTTGAGATCAGGATTTACTGGTCAGCAGTTTAGTAATCTTTGGGACTATTGAGGAGATTGGGCACTTGACTTGGTAATATACTGTGAACTTTGAAAGTTAAAGGATGGTCAGTAAATCGGCAAAGAAGTATGGAACGTGAATCTTTATTACTGCTATCGGTCAAAATGACGTTGAACTTTGAACTTTAAATTTTGGCGATAAAGTTGAAAATCTATTAACCCTTAACCACCTACCGCTGGTCCCTGAGACCGCAATGTAAAACTAGTAAATAAAGGGATTAGTTTATTTTCATTACACCAACTAATGCAGTTTGTGACTATTGTTTTTTTTTTCCTAAATATATGTGTAGAAAAGGTATATAGACGCGCACTGTCCTACGACACTTACACATCGAAATATTTGAATGCAAAAATACGTTGCGGTCTAAGGGACCGCGGTGGTAGGTGATTAAGGGTTAAATAAATTTGACAAATTGTAGTAGCTTGATATGCTGGCGTCTGTACATAATACAGAGAATATAAAACCGGCGCGGTTCACTGCCAAACAAACATCAATATTGTGCCTGTTAAAATAAAGACGAAAAAAACATAAGAAAAGCCTCTGTCCACTTGAGTTTGTTTTTTTTATTTTCAACCTTATTTCAATAGAGCTAAAGGCTAATTTTTCAATAGTCCGGTTACTTTTATCTGAAGAATAAATGTGACAGTTTGACGTATTTTCCATACAAAAGCTAACGCAATTTATATTCTTCAATAAAAAGTTATCGGACTATTGAAAAATCAGCTCTTTTATTATTTGACTGCAAAATTGTTGTGTTTTTAATGGCAGAAAAGAGGTCGTTGCTGCTATCCAAGCCTATCATGACCCCCACGGAGTTATCATACAGGGTCAAATTAAATTAGCAAGCGAAACTCCACAGACGTTATGCGTATCCATATCTAAACACGATAAAATAAAAATATTAGAGATTTGATGTTTTTTAAGGGTCAACGAACGCTGGTAGTGTTGTTACTTGAAGTATGAGGTGACAAAATATGTTTTATCGTGTTGAGATATCGATACCAATCACTTCTGTCGATTTTACACAAAAAATATACATAATATAATGAAAAATAGATATTTCAAGTAAATACTACAACAGCGGTCGCTGACCCATAAAAAAAATTACAATAATTTGTTTTTGTTTTATCCTGTTTAGATATCGTACGCGGAGTTTCGCTAGCTAATTAAATTTGACAGTAGGTTATAAATAAAACAAAAGTTCATAGAAAATACTTTATTTATATGTAGGTACTTTAATTTGTTCTTATCAGCTAAGTAATGTTAGTCTGTTATCTAAATGAGGTACGATTGGTGACGCTTTCCTGATGTAACCTTCTATGACGTCACTGTCGAGGCCTAGCACCGTCAGGTTGCGACCGTGCTCTTTGAACATCTGAAAAAAAAAGGGTTAAGACTCTTGCAGCAAAGTTAAGTAAAGACGCCAGCACATCAAGCTACCCGAAACTGTCAGATTTTCCCAATCAACTTTGAGCCTTATGCTTTAGCGATAAAGTTGAAAATCTATTAAAGAAATCTAACAGATTGTAGTAGCTTGATGTGCTGGCGTCTGTACATAAAACATCAAGCTTGTGTTCCCAGAAAAAGTTAGCAAAAACTGCACCTTAATTACATACAAACTTTCAATCACAATCTGAATAATTTCGAAGGATATTGCAACTCCATTGCTTCATACGTTCGAAAAATTTGTCTGCTCTACAACGTAAATAACGCAGTGAATGTCGTTGAACTGTCAAAATGGAAGCCATTGCTACTGTTAGTCATGCCTAGCCTTTTCCCAACAATGTTGGGGTCGGCTTCCAGTCCAACCGGATGCAGCTAAATCCCAGTATTTTACATGGAGGAACTGGATATCTGACCTCCACAACCCTGTTACTGTGTAATACTATACCCCTTGGTAAGACTGGTTGTCAGACTTTCGGGCTACTGACGACCCGTAACGACTGTCAAAGATCCACGAATGGCAGCCGGGACCAACGGCTTAACGTGCTTTCCGAGGCACGGAGGGGTCTTGGTATGTGAATATCGGCATAAAAAGTATTCTATGTGTTAATACTAGTTATAAACTAGTTATGTGTTAGTACTAGTTGTGATTGATGTGTGTGCCAAATTTAATCAAAATTTGTCCAGCCTCTTGAGCGTGAAGATGTAACAAACACACACACACACACACACACACACACACACACACACACACACACACACACACACACACACACACACACACACACACACACACGCACACACACACACGCACACGCACACGCACACGCAAACGCACACGCACACGCAGACGCACACGCACACGCACAACAAACTTTCGCTTTTGTTATAATATTAAGTGTGATTATGCTATGTTTCTGCTAAACAAGGTGGAGGTGGAGCGACAATCTTCGCAGGATAGCTGGTAGCAGCTGGAATGGCGTACAATAGGAGAGTCCTACGTCCAGCAGTGGGCTGCTTTAGGCTGTTGATGATGATGATGCTAAATAAGATGTTACGCTTACCGTAAATCCATTTCCTCCCCTCGTCAGGAAATCCAAGGTCGTAAGCTGGTAATCACGATCCAGGTGAAACTCTTTGTACTCATCTCCTTCTTTCAGCAGTATTTCCACCACTTTAGGTATCGCCGTGTCTATTGTCGCTTTGAAACCTTGAAAAAGAGAATTAAAATAGTACAGACGCCAGCACATCAAGCTACCCGAAACTGTGAAATTTTCCTAATCAACATTGAACCTAATACTTTAGCGATAAAGTTGAAAATCTATTAAAGAAACTTGACAGATTGTAGTGGCTTGATGTGCTGGTGTCTGTACATTACCATACGTGTGACTTAAGCAGGCCATTATTGCACGGCGTGCAATTGCTAAACGCCGTGCATTAAGAGACTACTGAAGTCACACCACGAGTCACACGTATCCTATACTATGTTATAGCTCGTGTGACCTAAGCCCGAACTTAAGTCACGCTTTTCTGTGTAAAAATCGACTATTTATGTCACAGAAAAGCGTGACTTAAGTGCGGGTTTAGGTCACAGAGGATCAAACATGCCAGAAGAGGCGAGAATATTTTATTTTACTATCCATAACTGCGAGGAAATGCAAGGGATTATATATATTTTGTATTAGTGTACGTTTTTTTTTCATTCATAATTCAACAATTTTCATACTTTTTTTTTTTTATCATTGTTCAGTTCAACCAAAGCACCTGCCATCTAATCTCTTCACCACCCTTGGTTGACTGGTAGAGAATACCTAAGGCATTAAGTCCGCCTTTGTACCTTTTTTGTGTGCGAAAAGTTTAAATAAATAAATAAATACTCTATCATCTGCCTAGCCTTTTCTCAACTATGTTGGGGTCGGTTTCCAGTTTAATCAGATGCAGCTGAGTACCAGTATTTTACATACAGCGACTACATATCTGACCTCCACAACCCAGTTACGGGGAAATACGAAGCCAATTGGTAAGACTGGTTGTCAGACTCGGGCTTCTGGCGACCCGTAAATTTTTTTTTCTTTTATTTTTAAAATAAAACGTTCCCCACACTAGAAATTTCTCATGTATTGTGGGTGCGTTTACAAACATTACTACAGTCAAAGATCCACTAATGAGCCGGAACCAACGGTTTGACTTGCTTTCCGAAGTACGGAGGGGCCTGACTGTTGAATAATCCACATTCCCTTGAAAGTGGATGGAATTTGGATCAACTTCTAAAAAAATGCATCAGAAAAACCAGAAAAAAGCCCTACGCCTTAAAAAAATATAAAACTTGAATTAAAATACTATAAAGCCAAAGAAATAAACATAATTATACCTGCAAAATGTGGTGTATAGGAACCAGTATATGGTTTAGCCTTCCAAGGGAACAGGACCGAATGCTCCAAAGCTTCTATGATGTACTTTCCAGAGATCACGAAAGTCACAACTTTATTCGTAAACGGTGACATATTTATTATAGAACCCTTTGTGATATCTGGAAACAAAAACAATACATAAATGTAGTTTTAGAAGTCTCTTTTAAAAGACTTATCTTGGAATGTTCTACTTATACAAGTATTTTTCCCGCCCGCCACATTGCTGCCATGGTATCGAAAAAACAGGCTCATCAACACGTCAGTAAAGAGGCTGTCGAACTTTAAGTGGTTAGGTACATACGCCAGCATATCAAGCTACTACAATCTGTCAGATTTCTTTAATAGATTTTCAACTTTAGCGCTAAAGCATAAGGTTCAAAGTTGATTGGGAAAATCTGACAGTTTCGGGTAGCTTGATGTGCTGGCGTCTGTACCGCTGCATATATGTAGTGGTACCTAACCACTTACAGTTCGACAGCCCACTGAAGCTACTATAAGCTATGTCCTTCAATGGGCCGTAACCCACCACTCGAGCTTAGTGCGGGTTGGTAGATGTCACAAATGTCTTTGAATTTTTGGTTCTAAGACATGCTGGTTTTCGCACTTTGTTTTTCTTCACCGTTTTTAAGAGTAGTGGTGATGAAATAAATCACACAACGTAAAGCTCCTATCTAGGCTCAAACCCACGACCTACAACTCGTAAGTCGGAGCCGTTAACACTGGGTTACCAGTTGAACTAAAAATGTAACTTGATGTTAGAATCAAAATTGTGCCTTTTTGAGAGAAATAAATTATTATTATTATTATATTATATTATTATTATTATAGTTATGTAAGGATCGATTTCCAATAGAACTGGTTGCAGATAAATACTAGTATTTGACATAGAGCAACCGCCAATCTGATCTTCACTACCCAGTTACTGGGTAAAATGATAGCAAGACCATAGTTGCTGATATTGATAAGCTATTCTGAGCACAGACCCCCAAATGTACAGCCGATCGATTCTGTAAGAATCTCACCGTGAAATCATAAGTGAAGTGAGCACTTAATAGTGTTAATCCCTAGCGAATGACAGCTCACTCCCCGCTCACTTCACCCAAGCTTTCACGGTGAGATGGTTACAGAATCGCACGGCAGGTTCTATTAAATAAAATCGTACTCACACACCTCCTTTTAACATGGAACTGCGTATCATTGATCTTTGGATGAAAGAGAAGGAAGGAAGTTTTGTTGGGTGTAACTCTTGCGACTGAAAGAGTAAAAAAAAAATAGTGTAGTATTAGTTTCAAGGTATTTTCTATATGGAGAAGCTACTTATAACAATTCTCTTCAACAAAATAATCTGCACATATTTTTGTCTTTCGTCTTTTCTTCAGTGACTTAGAGCTCTCTTCGCAGTACGTAATTCCAGGTATTTTAACAAAGCATTTATTTAAATTTTTATTGTCAAGAGGATATTTAAAACCTATTTAGTACTCGTATCTGTTTGGAAGGAGAGTAGGGAGGTCTTTGACCAGTAGTGGGACATCGATGGCTAGTACAAAAAAACTGTTTAGACACGGTCAGTTTCCATACGTCATTTGTAGCACGCTTGGTTTGTATAGAAAGTATTGACAATACCACTTCTAGTAGCGGCCCCCGAAGCGTCCCCAAGCTCTGTGGTGTATGTATCATCATCATTCTTCTGCCCATATCTCAATTTATTTAGGGTCGGCGCAACATGTCTCCTTCCATACTTCTCTATTAGCCGTCATCTCGGCAGTCACCCCCTTTCAAACCATTCACATAGTCCATCCATCGTTTCTTTGGTCTTCCGCTACTACGTATTATAGCTATCGACATTCATATTCAAAACTTGTGGCATATGTAATACCATTATAATTCTGACGTGGAGTAGTATAAAAAATACTTACAGCATTTAAAAACGCCTCGGCGATGAAGTTACCAAGCTCACACTCCCGTGACGTGCACGTTTCCATGTCCAGATCTCCAGTTGCATATCCCACTACTTCATTGACCAAATTGTGGAGTTTCTCTGCATATGGCTCGAGGAGAGCCTTGATTTTTGGATCTGAGGACAAATACGTAAAATCATGACATAAGCCCTACCAAAGACCACTAGTTTTCGTATGTACGAGCATAAAGAAAAGTTTCTTTAATGAAACCTAGATTAGTATCTGCCGGTCGATTCTGTAAAAATCTCACCGTGAAATCATAAGTGAAGTGAGTTTGAAGTGAGCAGTGTCAATAGTGTTAATTAATGACAGCTCACTTCCCGCTCACTTCACCTAAGTTCTCACGGTATCAATGGCCACGAGATCAATGGGGCAACAAGTAACTGATTTATTAAGTTAAACACAGCACCATAGCGGTTGTCGTGCTGTTAATAACCCGCTAGACGATTCTACTACCACGCTAGCAATCCTCATCACACAAATATTATAAAAGCGAAAGTTTGTGAGTGTGTGTATGTTTGTTACTTCTTCACACTCAAACGGCTGGACCAATTTTGATGAAACTTGGCACACATTTAGTTTATAACCAGGATTAATACATACAATACTTTTTATCCCGTTATTCCTACGGAATCGAGACTTATGCTGGTGAAACCACGGGGCGTAGCTAGTGATTTATATTTCTTTAGTCATCTTTAGCAGCACCTAGAGATCGGTGAGTTATCCATAGCATGACAGAGGTACCAGGCGTATCACAAGAGGCGAAATGTGGGTGTACTAGGTAGTGTTGCCTATCGATAGTCGACTATCGCTAAACTATCGATAGTCTATCGATAGTTGACGTCATATCAATAGTATCGATAGTCTATCGATAGTATCGATACTATCGATAGTATCGATAGTATCGATAGTATTGATACTATTGATAGTATTATAATGTAATAGTATCGATACTATTGCTTCCAATCAATAGTATTGGTTAATTTGTGATATCAATAGTATCGATACTATCGATACTATCGATACTATTGATAGTATTATAATGTAATAGTATCGATACTATCGATACTATTGCTTCCAATCAATAGTATTGGTTAATTTGTGATATCGATAGTATCGATGGTATCGATACTATCGATACTATCGATAGCACTATCGATATTGTTACTAGTTTTCGAGGTCAACTATCGATAGTGAAACTATCGATAGTTGGGCAACTCTGGTACTAGGTGCACCTACAGTACACCAACATTTTGGCAGTTAGATTAGGTTATGTTTAAGTCCCATCGTCCGTCGCCCCCCACACATCAGGATCCGAGGCGGCGGCGCGTAGTGTTCCACGCGCGCCCCACTTCCCCCCCTGACACGAGGAGGCCCGCAGTGGCGG
Source organism: Eremobia ochroleuca (assembly GCA_949629135.1). Classification (NCBI taxonomy): domain Eukaryota; kingdom Metazoa; phylum Arthropoda; class Insecta; order Lepidoptera; family Noctuidae; genus Eremobia; species Eremobia ochroleuca. The sequence goes on along the minus strand of OX451404.1, from coordinate 14,919,940 downwards.
GCCAGCATCAGCCGGGGGTTGCGGAAGTATCGTTCGTTCCCGCGACCCCCGGCGTAGGTGAGAGAGGGAACACCGGGGTGGTTTTTAGTCAGTAAGAGTTCGACGGACCCCGCCACCCGCCCCAGGGCGGTGGACATCCATGAGGATTTTCCACCCAGAGAACAAAAAAAAAAAGGTTTAAGTCCCATGTAATATGGGGCGAGCCCATCGCCATCAACCGGGCACAAATCCAGACTCCGGGCTGCTACTGAGAAATTCCAGACGGAAAAACCCAATAACTCTTTGCCTAAATAAAAAAAAAAAACTTTATTATGTGATTAACCTTTTAAATTCCTTAACAGTAAATGGCTGCTTTTCTGTGATAAGAACACAGAACAAGATGAATACGTGGCAAAAGCTACAATCATACATACCTTCAGGTATAGACCTGTTTAAGAAGACGGGTGACCCCTCAAAGGACTGCAGCTCCCCAAGTTTATCGAAGTAAGCAGTCATGTTCCCGAGGTACTTGCTGTACGCAGATGCTGTTACTACTAAGACCTGAATGATTGAAAGAAAGAAGATAAATAAGATTTTAAATGTCATATGGATGGCAAACAACAGGCTAAGCTACGCCTGCCGCGGTTGGTCTGTGGATGGGTGACCATATTTACATACCGAGACCCCTTCGTGCATCGGAAAGCACGTTAAGCCGGTGGTCCCGGCTGTCATTCGTAGATCTTTGACAGTCGTTACGGGTAGTCAGAAGCCCGAAAATCTGACAACCAGTCTTACCTCGGGTATCGTAATACCCAGTTACTGGATTGTGGCGGTCAGATAGGCAGTCGCTCCATGTAAAATACTGGTATTCAGCTGCATTTTGTTAGACTGGAAGCTGACTCTAACATAGTTGGGAAAAGGCTAGGCAGATAAACAAGCCGATGACCTGCCTGATGTCACTTATTTATTTATTTATTTATATATACTTTATTGTACACCAGAAAATATTTTTTTTTTTTAATACAATTATTACTACAAGACATGCAATGAGCGGCTTTATCGTATCGCTTTCTGCGATCTCTCCCAGACAACCTTGGAATGGACAGCGATTGCGTGGATATAAAAATTGGGTTATCATTGGTGCAAAATAATATAATAGGTAGGTATGCTATAATCAATATAATATCCTGTATAATAAATACATACTAATGAAAACAAAAAATGGTATTTTGGTATATGTACCGTATATACAAGGTGTAACTTAAATAACGCACAGCCTCTTAAGGGGTCATTGTACTCATCATTATGAACAACTTTTACTATGGTACCAAACCGGAAATCGCGAAAAAAAAATCAGCTGTTCCCTACATTTTGACGAGTTATGCGAACATAAATGTAGGGAACAGCTGATTTTTTTTTCGCGATTTCAGGTTTGGTCCCATAGTAAAAGTTATTCATAATGATGAGTACAATGACCCCTTAAGAGGCTGTGCGTTATTTAAGTTACACCTTGTATTTTCATATGCATGTACTAAAAAACGGTTATTTCAATATTACAAATAGACACTCCAATTTTATTTACATGTATGTAGTATGTATGTATAGATGAAACATTTGTATTTTTAACATAGCGCCATCTATTGAATACTTACTCAATCCAGTCAACAGATATCGCCATCTGTTACAATCCTTTGGAGCTAACAGATAATTTAGACAAATAATTTGCAATAAAATAATATGGCGACTATAAATTGAGATGTAAGCTATCCTATCTTTCAATTTGGATCAAATTGCACACGGTGTGCAAATCAAATTTAAAATCGGTTCAGTAGTTTAGGAGTCCATCGCGGACAAACAACGTGACACGTAATCTTTATATACAGCGTGTAACGGAAGGGGGGTATCAACCCTGAAGGAGGTGAATGTGCTCATGAAACTCAACTCAAAAAAAAAAAATTTGGCCCTCCCATAGTAAATCAATCAGCTGGTAGTCAGTTTTGTAAGGGAGGGCCAAATTTTTTTTTCATATTTTGACCTATGTTCTTTGGGGAAAGTTATTGAGTTTCATGAGCACATTCACCTCCTTCAGGGTTGATACCCCCATTCCGTTACACGCTGTATAAAGATTAGTTTGTATTATTAAAATAGTTAGCGAAATGTATGTGTATTTTAGTTGGTAGGTACACTTCGGCCGAATATCCTTTAATAATTTTCCAATTAAACTGCTTCATATCAGTTTACTGATCGCAAATTGATATTGCCTACCTACAATGCTCGATTAACGTGATTATGGCGTAAATACCCGGTTTAATTAATTATTAATACGTTATAATTTACTTGACCCAATTAGATTGCATTATACGAGTATTCTAATTAATGGGTTCGTTTCACATTCATATTTTGGTAATCAATTGTTAGATTCATATTTAATTCTGGCTTATATGTACAACATTATTTTTAGTATATGGCAAACCCGAAACACGTGTCTAGTATTTTTATGTAAAGAATCTATGTACAAAATTTCAAAACTATATCATGAAAAATCACGAAGTTATGAGCTTGTTATGTTACCTGATTGTCCATACAAAAAGATTGTTACCACTTAATCCGCGCCACCGGCCGACCGGCTGTGACCTGTGTTGTGCGCATATGATTGCGGATATGTACTTAGTGTCGCTCGGTGTCCAACTTTTTACCACATTAAAATATTTTTGGGACAAAATTTAAAATGGTGTTTGGAATCGATTCAGTTACTTATTCTGAACAAACTATATTCAGGTTTGCAGTATACTAAAAATAATGTTGTATAAAACAAAGTCGGGTTAGTTACACTATTTATAACTCAAGAACGGCTGAACCAATTTTTATAATGTTTGATTTGTTGGATTTCTCTCCGTCCCGAATAGCAGAATAACTATTAAAACATAGGAAAAATTCACGAAAAAAATAAAATTGAAAAAAATAAGATAATTCATTTTCACACACATTTTGTATGAAACGATTTTTTTTGATGATACCTATATCAAAATCCGATTGAACAACATTTATTGATCCTGAGGCGGGGAGAAGTTCGCCGGGTGAGTTAGTTAGTAATATAATACTGTATACCATGATATTTTTTTTTTATTTAATGATTCAGTAGTAAATTTCAATCAGCGTCTATACCTCGGTCAGCGAACGGTATCCGCGTTACTGAATTTTGGGCCTAACAAATATTAAAAAACTGTATACAGGGTCAAATTATATTAGCTAGCGAAACTTCGCAGACAGCCACGTCTGCGAAGTTTCGCTACCCATCATGGGTATCAATATCTAAACATGATAAAACAAAAATGAAAGTTTTTTTTTAACTATATCTCAATTTAAACAATTTTTAAATTGAGATATAGTTTAAAAAAATGTCAGACGTGATGGGAATCGATATCTGATCACGATAAAACAAAAGACAACATGCTTTCTTGACTTATCTTTTACATAATAACAGTATCAGCGGTCGTTGACCCAAAAAAAAAACATCAAAACTTTTTCATTTTTATCTTGTCTAGGTGTGACACCCATCACGACTGCAGAGTTTCGCTACCTAATTTAATTTGACCCTGTATATTTTTTTCTAGCTGTTTTTGCCATCGAAACGCTAAGCAAAAGAAGACAAGGTAGATAAACTTTTGACGTTTTTGGCGGTACAAAAAATGAACACTAGTGACTTGCGTCAGAGACATTTAAAAATAGCTTTGAAATTTGTTGGTGTTTTTTTTTTAAGAATACAGACTAATTTATAAATAACATTCACCCATTTACTCAACAAAACAACCTGTACTTAAACAAAAACACTTAGCACCACCTTTTTTTGTCAACGGCAGTACTAAAATCAAGGTGTATGACCTAAAAAGTGGTTTTCATGATTGAACGAGCTGTGGACTGATGGGATAAAAAATTCAGAAGGTCAACTGAACATGTCTCGGATGAGAAGTTTTAGCGATGGTGACTATGAACGAATGGGTCCTCAGAAAGAGGAATCGTATATAAATAGTTTACAAGGCTAGGTGGAAACTTCTGCTAACCAACATAAAATTTGGATAATCTCTTGACAGCTGATAATAGAACAGTTGGCTTCTTGTTAGTGAACTGAAAATAGGATGAAAGGTCTAAAAAAGCATCGACCCCAGACAGTTTCTGAATATACACGGTGGCATGGACTTCGACGCACAAACTGAAACCATGAATTCAGCAAATGATTCTAGACCCCTCTTTTTTATGGTGTGGGAATCCTCATGGATGTAAAACCACCCTGGGGTGGGTGGAGGGGAGTCAGACTCTTACTGACTAAAACCACGCGTTGTTCTGCTGCTACCTTTAGCCGGGGTGCTGGAGTGTATGCGCATTTCGTCACGCTTGGGTCAGGTGTTCTCCCGCATGAATCCAAGACCCCGGCACCCTCAGTGGCCACTATTCATCTAAAGAGAGACACGCGCGGAATACGGCGAGCCGCCGTCTCGGGCCTTACACTGTTCAGGCAACAAACTCCCCAAGCCTGCAGTCCTCACCCTAAGGCGGCCGGAAATCGTTCCACGTCCTCCGGCGCTCGGTGCGTCTGCTACGGATTGGAAGGGAGGTTGAAGCGCTTGTTTATTAATACATTTATTTAATCTAGTAAAAAAAAAATACTTTAAAACTACTAACTACCTATGGTGATACTACTACAAGATATTTTTTTTTTTAAACTTTTCCCCACACTAGGAATTTCTCCTGTATTGTGGGTGCGTTTACAAACATTTAAACTCACATATACAAACAGCCAGACCCGGAACAGCTACTTGTAGGTCATACAAATTTTTAATATTTGTTCCGTGCGGGAATAGAACCTGCGACACGTAGCGAAACTTTGAAGTGAACCTTCTGTATAGATCTATCTAACAATAGCACCAAGCTATCCCATTTAATTCTTAGTCGACCGGTAACTAGATTGAGGTTTTCTGCCTATCTGTTAGTCGCACAGAGGGGAAGAAGCTTCGTACCTAACACCTTTGGGAACGAACCTTCTTAGTTCCAAAGGAGGTTATTTCTAGAAGATCGTGATAACTGAAATATGTAGTTGATATTTAAGCAGCTATTCAAAGGCACTGCTTTAAAAATATTTTTGAACTTTAAGTAGGCTTTTAAGGTATAAATACAATACTACAATTTATGTAATTACTATTTTTTATTTATTTATTTTTATAATCTCTTAACTATTTACTAAATTAAAAGACTAACTAACTAACTACAGAAATAGAAACAAAAACAAAAGGATATTTAGGCGTCGAAGTACTCGTCCGCATCGCTGTCATCCGGAAACGTGCCTAGACGACTTGCGGCATTGCCACGATGAATGGCAATGCTAATTCGTTGGCCAAAGAACGACCCAGCCAGTGCGGTGTCGATAAGCCGGCGAGATATTTCATTAAAAACGAGACGCGCACCCAGTCAGTAATAAACTCTTAGGTACTTAGTATATACTAAGTACCTAAGAGTAAGAGCTACAAAATTCAGTATGTGAATATTCACATACTGAATTTTGTAGCTTACAACAACTTACGTGGGAGACATCGATTTGCGGTATAGGGGGAGGTGGTATAATGGTGGTTTCTTTCCTATAAATAATATGTAAGTCGGTCTCCTACATAATATCCCAATACTTAGCATTATCAGTACCTATATGATGTTCCCACTGCTGGGCTATAATTTGCCACGCGTGCCCAGTGCGGGTTGGATGTCACTTGTCTTTGAAGTTTTGGTTCTAGGACAAGCCAGTTTCCTCATGATGTTTTCCTTCACGGTTTTGAGAGTGAGTTCAGTGGTGATGAAATAATTTACACAATGTAAAGCGCCTGTCAGAGTTCGAATCTACGACCTACAACTCGTAACTCGCAGCCGTTACCACCAGGACACCACAGCTCTCCTTCTAATACTTTTGCCATCGTAATATCATAGATACCATGCTACTAATGATAAATGATAAATGATTTATTTTCTTTAAGTAGGTTTGTACAAACACTTTTACATGTCAATCATATTTTTTTAAACTAGATGAGGTCGGCGTTTCCTATCTGACTACTCTGAGAAGAAAGGCCGAAACAAAGTCAGAGGTCACAGTCTCTTTTAAAGTCCAGACATAATCTTGGTTAGATAATGTGAAGACCATGTAGATTGGTGTCTGAAATGGTCTTTAGAGTAAAGAACCACACAGATTGAGCGGACCTGTCCAGTCAGTGCACGCATTTGTCAAAAATCGTGCAGCTCAACTCAGAACTTGAGGAGCCTTACGATTCGACGAACAATACCAATGAAAGGACATTTGTGTAGACCGCATATACCACTCAAACTGCCAGACCATGATTAAACTAACGTATAAACTAAATCTATGGTAATTATCCTCTTTTTTTTAATTTGTCATTCTCTTAGTACAGACGCCAGGACATCAAGCTACCCGAAACTGTCAAATTTTCCCAATCAACTTTGAACCTTATATTTTTGTAAGTTGAAAATCTATTACAGAAATTTGACAGATTTTAGTAGCTTATGTGCTGGCGTCTGTACTTCCATTATCAATAATGAAAATTAACATAACGACGTGTAGCAAGAGGCAAGAATAAAAGTGCGCATTTTAATGTTACGTGTACGTATTATAGCGAACCACAATCAATTTTAAAATGGGTGATTAACATTAACATAGTTTGACTTTATAAAACACGAAACGTGTCAAATTAGTTTAAAATAATCTTAGAACGAAAACGTTGAATTGAACGTGACACTCACTAATTTAAGCAAGTGATAAAGCTATTTCGAAATTACCGACCTACTCTAGTTCTCAGTTAAACTAATGTGTCGCAAAGAGTACGTTCTTAACATCTGTCAGTTTCATATAAACGATTACGTACATGTTTTGCAAATTTGATCTTTATTAGCTAATAAAAGTATCGCACTGACCGGTGTCAGGAACGCATTCTCTCGACGGCCGGACTGTAATTTCAAGATACTTAAATGCCTGAAATGGTTTTTTTTTGTCACAATTAATGTGGTTGCGATCGATTTATTTTATTAATTGCCTTTAAAATACCCTGAAAAATACACTCTGTGTCTATCATTATTGAAGAATAATCATCAGAACATTGATTTTTTAATCTACGCATCGTCTGCTAATGGTACCAACCGATACATACATACATGTTGATTCCCCTACCTGCTTAAGCGAAAAAGCTACAAAGTCCCAATTATAAAAAGTAAAATCCTTCAGACCGAACTTCGGCTATGGCGACCCATCTTAGCGGAACTTTCGGCCTTCGGCGCGGGAGATATTGTAGTGCTCAAGTGTGTAGGCAGAGTGAGGGAAGATAGAGTGCGCCTGTGTAGGTGTACGAGTATCACACTGCCAACTTCCAAACGCCAAGCTGTTACTAAGAAATTCCCAATGGAAAAACCCAATAACACTTTGCCCGCCCCAGGAATTGAACCCAGGACCTCACGCTCAGTAGACGCACTTGCGACCACGAGATAAACGGGGGTCAATATAAAAAGTACATATATGTACGCAAAAACATTAAGCATAAAAAATGGCGGTCGCGTTACCATGCTAAATGTGCACTGCGACAAAACATAGTAGGTACCTATTAGTTTTAAAATGCAGTGAATTTGACACGGCGATGTGGAATATCCTTATAAGCAGCCACCATGGAAGGCGATCACGTTACTTGTGAATAATTATCATAACGTGCAGGGTTATGGACAAGTATCATAATACTAGCCTATAATAATTTATTTATTTATTAAAACTTTATACACTAGTAATAAAAAGTACTAAAGTATAGTATTACTAGTATATTAGTTAATGCCTGAGGCATTTTCTACCGGTCAACCTTAATATTTTTTTTTTTTTTTTTTACTTTAATAATTGCCCCACGGCAGGCCAAAGGTCTCTTCTCATTCAGAGGAAGCACAAGAATTGCTTGGAGGATTATAACGGGTGTAAAAAGACACGCCATTGTACTCTCTGTCTTTGTAATATTTTTTTTCGTACTGGACCATACCTGGGAATCTTTTGGTTACGGAGATATCAAAGTCAAAATTCCAACTTTTACCGACTTTTTTTGATGTAATAATACTACATTGAATACCCTCATGCCCCCTGTACCGTTGCATGCACCTATAAGCACAATATTTTGCGTTAAATTGCGCACTACCGCAAACAGCAAATTTTCACAAAAAATAAAAGTCGTTTCCCAGCAATTATTTTTGTGCAATCTTACTTGGTTTGATGGACAAAATGCGTAGATCACGGCTATATGATGGGTCTTTTTACACCCTGTATTTTTAGATTATCCCTATTACGAATTTCTCAGTAGCAATCTGAGTCCCGACTTGTTGCCAATCTTATGACAATGAGCTCGTCCCCACATGGGACTTAAACAAAACTAGTGAAATGTGGATGTACAGACGCCAGCACATCAAACTACTACAATCTGTCAAATTTCTTTAGTAGATATTCAACTTTATGGCTAAAGCATAAGGTAATCTATCGGTTGAAAAACCTTCTCCCTTCACACATAAAGGCAATGCTTGTACAGTCCCTTATATTTCCCATAATTGACTATGGTGATGTGTGTTACTATGACCTGAATGTAGATCTCCTCAATAAACTTGACCGTCTTCTCAATAACTGCATTCGGTTCGTTTTCAATCTTCGTAAGTATGACCATGTATCCGAGCACCGGCTTCTTTTAAAATGGTTACCTATTCGCCAGCGCAGAGAGTTAAGGGCTCTGTCTACGTTGTTCTCTATTCTCGACAAACCTACTGCTCCTTCTTACTTGACTTCCCAAATTCAATATTTATGCTCTGCCCATGCTAAAAATCCTCGTTCCACCAACAATCGTCTTCTACGATGTCCTTCTCACCGTTCTGGCTTCATTCATTCTTCCTTCTTTGTCCAGGCAGTCTTTCTTTGGAATGCGCTCCCTCTGAACATCAGGACGGCAACCAGTCGGTTATCTTTTAAAGTGAAGGCACGTGAACATATCCGTCAGAAGTTGGCCGTAACATCCCAACGCTGATATGCTGGATTCGTTTTTCCCTCTACCGATAATTTTTCTCCAGACAGTTCATTTTGTTTATATGTATGTAAGTATATATGTATGTATATATGTATCTATCTATGTATTGTTATTAATTCTTGTATTGTATAGTAATTTCCTAGCTATCTATCCCGTATGTTGCACCTACCATATTTTGTCTCTGCATCACCCTAAGGTTGACTGGTAGAAAATGCCTCAGGCATTAAGTCCGCCTTTGTACAGTACTTTTTTTACTTGTGCATAAAGTTTTAATAAATAAATAAATAAGGTTCAAATTGGATTGGAAAAAATTGACAGTTTCGGGTAGCTTGATGTGCTGGCGTCTGTACCTGTACACATACTATCCCTCTGGCTAAACCTTTAGAATGTAAAAATGTTACGTTAATGAGCCACGATACGCCCATTGTGTCACCCTTTGTAAAATTTATATGTTTTTGTCTGTAATTTATATAGTGTACATAATAAAGAGTATTCTATTCTATTCAAGCCACATTGCTCACTGAACTGAGGGTCAGTTCTCGTTCAATTTTAAGACCGTTCACAGTCTGAGCTCAGACTTAATCTGTCAAAAATACCTAATAATTGACCTACACTTTTGACATGTTTTTGACAGTGATTGTCTTGATTGTTTTTAGTTACGGGAATTAGCCTTCTGATGGCTGATGGGGCTGACAGGTTCTGAAGAGGCGACCGCGTACCGGAAGACGTAGTATTAGAAGGCCTCCTGCCAAGTGGACCGATGACCTTGTGAAGGCCGCAGAAATCCGCTGGATGCGGGAATCTCAGAGCTGGTCGAAGTGGTGGTGTTTGGGGAGGTCTATGTCCAGCAAGTGGACGTCTTTCGGCTGAAATGATGATGATGATGATAATTATAGAAACATAATAAGACTGACCTTATGTCCCGGCTTCGCTTCGCTTTCTACTATTATTGGGTAGGGTCCAGCTACATCTTCCTTGCTGGGAGCCTCTCCATTCCAGAGGAGACTGTGTGTGTGTCCTCCCACTATTATATCTATGTTCTCTCCGACTTGTTCAGCTATTTGCCTGAAAGAATAATAAATCAGGTATGTAATTTTGTTTCTAAAAAAACCATAGATACAAGTTATAAGGGCTCGGTATTTTTATCTGGGGCTACCAAAATATTTGGTTAATTTGAACTGCTTCAATATGCTGTTTGTTCGTTCTACAAAACGAATCTCGTCTATCTTCAAATACCATATTTTTTTAAGATACAATCCATATTTTCTCAAGATCTACGCTTAAACCAAAAAAGCCACCTAAACTCCGAAAATATCAATTTTAGATTTTTACAATCCAACAGACTGCCGGTCGATTCTGTAAAAATCTCACCGTGAAATCACAAGTGAAGTGACCACTTAATAGTGTTAATCCCTAGCGAATGACAGCTCACTCCACGCTCACTTCACGCAAGCTTTCACGGTGAGATGGTTACAGAATCGCACGGCTGGTATACTAGTGTACATACTTTGTAGTCAAAAATTCTCAAAAAGAGATGTTAAGCTTCTTCCTTAAACAAGTAGGAATATTTGCAGAAACAAAGAACATTATTGTATTTTTAACACAAGCTAGGCCGTCCAGCATAACTACCTACTTAGTGAGAAATACTTTTCGAAACAACCTTATTACTTTTATTTATTATTCTCCAACTTAATGGTGCAATTCACGACAATACTTTTGCACGTAAACGACTTTAAGCTACATTAACTTAAACAATAAAAACTTGCTTATTTCCCTTACTTCTTCACTAAGAAAATTCTACAATACTCCTACTGTTATCACTGGGTCGATTCCAACGAGTCCGATTGGAATAGAAATGATTGATTGCAGTTATGTTTATTTGTAGGAGGGCGCTCACGAGCAGCTTTTGTCTCCGCAACTAATTTGTCTCTCACATCAAGTCTACTGGTTTGCATGAATGTGCGCGCATGTACCGACGCGACAGCTGGGAGACATTTTTGTACGCGGGTTTGGACGCAACTGTAGCCCGTGTATGCAAGTGCGCGCACGACGACAAAGAAGTGGCCGGCGAACCAATTGCCTCTGAACCGAAAATTAAACAAAAAAGTAGCGTTGATGTCGCTCCTGTGTGCGCATCGTCCAAATCTCAGCGAGGAGACAGCGAAAGAGACAAAAAAGTTGCTGGGCAACTAAATTGCTCGTAAACTCAAAGCTTGGTTTTAACGAAATATCATTATTAAAATAATATTTACGTAAATAACAACTACATATAAATTCTATACCAAGTCAAGAGGCCCCGACATGGGTACGTTATACCAAGTCAAGAGGCCCCGACATGGATGGGCACGTTATGTTGTGAAATTTGTGGCAAAAATATGAAAATTTAAGCCTCAATGGAAGCCTTTCCTGACCTTGCATTGAAATTTCATCCACGAGACGCGTGAATTAGGTGAACGATCGGTTAACCCTGAATACACTGGATTTTCAGCTTCACTAACCTTGCTGTCTGGCTACTATTTTTGCCACCTCCTCAAGTACACCTGATATTGTGCTGAATTTCACAAGTGGACATAAGAACATTCTAGAATAGACCAACCACCCAAAGAGTACCAATGGGACTCTATTTCTAAGCCTCCGCTGTCCGTCTGTCCGTCCATCCGATCATCCGTCCGTCCGTCAATCCGTCTATCTGTCAGCGGGCTATATCTCATGAACCATATTATGTGGACAATTGAAATTTTCACAGAGTGTGTATTTCTATTGCCGCTATAACAACACATTATACAATAAAATAAAGTTAAAAATTAAAGGGTGTCTTCCTTTAATTTTTAACTTTATTTTATTTTCCATACAAGAAACGAATTTATTTCGGCGTTTTTGCCTTGTGATTGCCCTCCGTGTGCAAGTCCGACTCGTACGTTTCTTCACCCGCTTTTTTTTTATAATAATGTATTAACATATGTTTCAATAACTTGCTTATCGAAAAAGAGCGTTTACTCATAAATCCACAGCCAAACCCGATTAAACTTTAGAAATAAGCTATACATCAGAATTGTACCCTGACAGAGTTACTTTATCGAGTTATGAACGATTTAAATGCATAGGTAGCGACTATCCACTATATTTTCTAATAAAGTTGTCATGAGATGAAGCACTGCATAAGACGGGTGTTCCAATATATACTGATAAAATACCGCTTGAAGTGAATCGGGTGGATGGTGGAAATAATGGGTTCAGATGACGTCCGTATTATGGAGGATTTTAATATGTAAGATAGTTTATCGTGATCGGGGTCGGAATATGGTGGCTTTGTAGAGTGCATTATGACGGAGAATACGTGGAGACGCTATTTTGGAACGTAACCACATTATGGCAATCTAAAATTTCACAGTTTTCATAATTATGCTCTGCTCGAAATCAAAAAGACTACAAATCTACAAACCGCACTAGTCACATATTATGTGTATATATATGTGCCCACGTTTGGTTTAACTATGGCATCATCTTATGGGGAAATATTTACCCTCCAAAAAAAGCTTATACGAATAATTAAAAATATTGAACCAACAGAACACTAGATTATCACTTTGACAGCGGAGCGTTTTATTGCGATGTTACCCCTAGTGCACGGGCGTTTTTCGGCATATTTGTATCGACTTAAAAAAATAACGTAAATGACTATTCAAATAATAATTTTTGTATCTATTCGACCCATTCTTTTATATTATGAAAAATAAATAAAAAAACGTAATTATATTGTATTTAGTATAGGAATATATAATAAATAGATCACGCGCAGGATCAACAGCTTTACGTGCATGTACTGAATCTATGGCTGCACGTCGATGGCCTGTCATCCTACAGGATGACAGGCCATCGACGTGCAGCCATAGATTGTGTGCAGCGATAGTAGTGAATACTTACTTATCAACTCCCAGTCCACAATGAGAGAGCACTACAATAATATCGACTCCTTGTTCTGTCAGTAATTTTGCTTCCTTTTGTACTACTGGAATTGGTTCTAAGAATGTGACTCCTTCTGCATTTGAGAGAAGCTGAAACAAAGATTCTGATTTAAAGTTCCACTTTCGACCGTATTAACATACTTAATATAAAACAAATGAGGTACAATAAATGAGGTCTCACGTCAGTCGTCAGATGTTACCAACACTTTGACCTTAATAAAAAAAATAATCTTTTACTGAATACTAGCTTATCAGGCAAATATCATCATTAGTCGTCCATTCTTTTCGCTGAGAAATGACGTTACGCATCTCCGCTCGTCGGGGGACGGAAAGGAGTATGTGGGACTCCCTGCCAGAGTGGCAGTATACCCACTAAAACTCAGCGGTGTTCCCTCATCGCCTTGATGGGGGGGTCATGGGAATCCGGCTCAGCCTTTGCGTCCACAATCCCCCCGGGCGGCGCCCGCCCATCTAGCTGGCGGGCCCTGCATGTCCCCCCAGGTGGGGGGCTACGGGATGGGCCGGGAACACCTGGCCATTCCCGTCCGGCACTGGTGGAAGCCTGTGCAATGCAGGCGAGGGTGAAACCCCCGCACCCGTCGCCTGCTGGGCCGCAAATGGGCCTGTCTCAAGCATCGCAACAACGAACTGTTACTGATGCTGGGAAGCTTGTTGTGCCACTTCTTCTTCCCAGCTAAAGCGCTAAAAAGTAGTGAAGGCCGCGTGTTTTGAGGGACTTTCTAATGTCATTTTGACGCTCAAAAGTTATGCTGTTTCTTAGTCTGATTGGAATAATGGTTTTAAATTTCTAAAATATATCACGATCAGCCGACAGAGTAGCTGTAAGAACCGCTGCGGCAAGGCTCCTACGGGGCCCAACGAAAAACTGCGTACTGCGAAGCCGAATACCCCGGTGTATACAACGTGTAACGGAAAGGGGGTATCAACCCTGAAGGAGGTGAACGTGCTCATGAAACTCAACAACTTTCCCCAAAGAACATAGGTCGAAATATGAAAAAAAAATTTGGCCCTCCCATAGTAAATCAATCAGCTGGTAGTCAGTTTTGTAAGGGAGGGCCAAATTTTTTTTTCATATTTCGACCTATGTTCTTTGGGGAAAGTTGTTGAGTTTCATGAGCACATTCACCTCCTTCAGGGTTGATACCCCCTTTCCGTTACACGTTGTATTTCCCGTATCCACTACACCACCAACGCGGAAGACATCGTGAAGTACGTGTACCAAAGGCAGAAGTACGCGCCGAGAGTGCAGCTGCTGGAGTCGCATCGCAAGGCGTTTGTGTTACTCCGTTCACCTTTTATACTCTGTTTTTGTCCAGACGGTAAAAAAAGTCAGCCGGTAAAATATCGACACGCTGCAGTAAACTGCCTGCATTTGAATCTCACCTCTGTGGCCTTAGTGATAAGCCCTATGATTCCGATCTTCCTTCCGTTCTTCTCCACCACTACATGGGGCTGGTACAAGCCATTCATTGGCGACTCCTTGTCACTGAGCAGGTTGGCGGCAACTACTGGTGCTTTGAGAGCCTTGATGTATGGAGCCAGACCTGGCACGCCATCGTCGAACTCATGGTTGCCTAAAGCCTTGAAAGAAGTAGGTTTTATGAGAAAAATTGAAACTCGGAATTAAATATATGTGTTGGTGGTACAGACGCCAGCACATCAAGCTACTACAATCTGTCAAATTTCTTTAATGGATTTTCAACTTTATCGCTAAAGTATAAAGTTCAAATTTGATTGGGAAATGACCCCTTAAAAGGTTGTGCGTTAATCAAGTTACACATTGTATTTATATCGACTCTCCCAAAGTCCCAAGCAATAACCCGGTGATAATGTGCTATTATGGACTTTATATTGTTATTTCAAATTCGACACCTATAGTTTAGGACATATCCTAGTAATTTATTTCACAATAGCTGCGCCCCGCGGTGTCACCCGCATATGTGTCGATTCCGTGGGAATATCGGAATAAAAAGTAGTATATGTGTTAATCCCGGTTATAAACTATCTGTGCACCAAATTTCATCCAAATCCGTTCAGCCGTTTGAGCGTGAAGAAGTAACAAACATATAAAAGTCACAAACGTTCACCTTTATAATTTTAGTGTCATTTTACGCAGTGATATTTACAAAGATATCATGTAAAACAGTTTTATTGGGTAGTTCCACTGCGCTCCAGGAATGCATTCCACTGCGCTCCAAGTTCTTATTACCTATATTATCATTTCTCCTGTCAAATTTGAGTTTTACGATTACCGACTTATTGCTTGGGGACGTCATTATAATATAGGTAAATATATTTTATAAAAAAAAAAAACTATAAATATTAATTAAAAACGATTAAAATATCATTTTCAATTAATTATTTAAGAAATGTAACGCTACAGTAAATAAATTATATACATTATCTCTTTTTACCAGAAACTTCCTCTACTTACATGAGCATCATTTGGCAGCATATTAATAAACCTCTGCGTCACATTCCACTTCAGCAGGGTATACCAGTAAGTCCCCTGGTACGTGTCCCCTGCATTCAGGAGCAGAGCCCCGGGCTTCTCCTGGAGTAAGGTATGAATCTCCTGGTAGAGGCGCGCAAAGCCACCCAGGCAGGAGGTATCGTTGGACTTGCATATTGGGTAGACTACTGAAGTCTCTTCGAATCTGGGTAAGAGAAAATATTATTATTCATAGCTGTGATCAAGAAGCTAAGGCCAGCCGAGCTATTCTGCAACAATCTCAGCGTGACAACTTAGGTGAAGTGAGCTGTCAAAAGTCATCATCTGCCTAGCCTATTCCCAACTATGTTGGGGTCGGCTTCCAGTCTAACCGGATGCAGCTGAATACCAGTATTTTACGTGGAGCGACTGTCTATCTGACCTCCACAACCCAGTGAATGGGTAATACGATACCCCTTGGTAACACTGATTGTCAGACTTTCGGGCTACTGACGACCCGTAACGACTGTCAAAGATCCACGAATGACAGCCGGGTCCAACGGCTTAACGTGCTTTTTGAGGCACGGAGGGGTCTTGGTATGTGATGATGGTCAAAAATATGGCGTAAAGTGTCAATCGCTAATATCAGCCGATCTGTTCGATAAAAATCTCACCGTGAAAACTTGCGTGGAGTGCAGTCATCGAACTGATGCTAGGAATTCACTAAGCAAACATTTCCAATCATAATCGAGATTTTAATAATATTTTTTATGCTAATTCTATTGATCATTTTATGTAATTTCAAAGCTAGTATTTTAGTTGTCAAAACATTACTGTTTTGGGGATTTTAAAATAAAATAGCAAAACAGAAACTTAGTCAGAATATCAATTTTGTTTTTTTCCTTGACTAGTCCTTATATAAGGAAAGTATATAAGGACTAGTATCTTTTTCCTAGATTAAATTATTCCTATAAATCGTTCTACGTGTTTTACGTTTTTTTCCTTCTCATGTCAGCCAAAACACGCCTACCGAAAGAGCAACTCTCGTAATTTTTAAGTACGTTCTCATTCTGATCTCAGTCTCAATCTGTCAAAAATACCTCTAATTTCCCTTCATTTTTGACAAGTTCTTGACATTGATTGTCGCCAATATGAGACTGTGACGAGATTTTGAACGTTTTTAATTACGAGAACTATTGGCCTTCTGTTTTCCGCCTTCTCAATAAGTATTCTTTTTTTAAATCTTATAACGTTATGCCAGTATCTTATGATTGCTTAAAAGGTTGCATGCCACAAACCATGGAGATCATAATCTCTACAGTAGGTACCTATTCAAAGCAGATAAGAAAAAAGTATCAAAGGTTGTTGTTCTATTGTCTTTGCTAATGTTAACTCAATGAACAAATAAAAACCTAGGTAGGTACAGACGCCAGCACATCAAGCTACTAGAATCGGTCGAAGAAAAATGCCCATTTTCGGCCCACGCGTGGACAGCATTATAAAATTTAATTAAGTCATGTAATCAATTATATTTAAAACAATATATTTTTTAACAATTGTCAAAAGTACTCCAATTATCGTTATTATTTGTTATTATTTATTAGAATATCTAATGAATTGTTATTTTTTATTTTTATTTATTGTAAGATTACTCTACTTTTACTGATATTTTCGGTGATACTAGTAAAGTGGCGGACGTTTCTTTAGATTTTTTTTTATTTTAGTAGACATTTATGGAACTAACACAAATAATATTAGTGTAATATTTAACTGTCCATTTCTGGGCCTAACGATGTATGTGTTTTGTGTTGTCTTTTTTCTTTCTTTCTTTCTTTATTTCCAACTTTATCGCTATTATTGTTTAAGATTTTGACAGGCCTGTTTTTGACAGGGCCACTGACCACTAGACCAGTGGTCAGTGGCCCTGACTGCTATGCGCAAGGTCGTGGGTTCGATTCCTACCTAGGACAAATGTTTGTGTGATGAGCATGATCATTTGTTCTTTGTCTGGGTGTAATTTATCTATAATATGTATGTATTTAGAAATATATATGTATGTTTATCAGTTGTCTAGTACTCATACCACAAGCTCTGCTTAGTTTGGGACTAGATGGCGTTGTGTGAAAGTTGTGGAATATTATTATTATTATTCAAAGTTGATTGGGAAAATTGGACAGTTTCTGGTAGCTTGATGTGCTGGCGTCTGTACTTGGTGCTTATTTTTTTAAACAACTTGTGCCGTATCCGAGCCGTGTTGGCTCAGTGGTAACGGGCGCGACTTGAGAGTTGTAGACCTTATGTTCGAGCCCTGACAGATGCTTTACTACGTGTAAATTATTTTATCACCACTGATCTCAAAATGGTGAAGGAAATGATCGTGAGCCAATCGGTATGTCAGAGAATTGAAAATTCGAAAAGCTGAGATATACAACGTGTAGGTAACGTTAAATGCGCAAAACCTCAGACACCCCAACTGATTTTTAATTCAATTGACCTATTTCATAGAGAAAATAAGTCATTAAAAAAATTGTATAGGTTTTATGTGCTGTTTTAGTTTTACTGGCCATTCTGATCGTTTCTTGCGTCTGCGACGACGCTTTATCGAGGGAAGAGTCGTCACCGGGCCGCTGCGCGCGCCGCGCTGACATTGGCTTGCTTGACCTATTAATAAATAGACACGGCAACGTCTTTAATGAAGATTTTTTGAAAAATGTGACCTATATTAAAAAGTGGTTCAATTAATTCTGCTCGTTGTTCTGATCAAACTATTTTCAAGTTTTGCGTATTTAACGTTACACGTTGTATACCACCAACCCGCAATGAGCTCGTGTAGCCGGCCTACTTCCTCTCACAAAGAGGAGGCCTGTGTTCCAGCAGTGGGAACATTGAAGGCTGATTATGTTGTATCTGCGCGAATGATGTCCATTCAGTTTATCGTCTACTGATGATAAACTGAATACAGAGATGGTTACAGAACCGCACTGCTGTACACAGACTGCTGTGTACAGCAGTGCGATTCTGTAACCATCTCACCGTGAAAACTTAGGTGAAGTGAGCGTGGAGTGAGCTGTCAGTGTCATCCCGCCTGATACTAGGGATTGACCAAGAATAATAATAATAATAAACAATCACAACACAAATCAACTCAATCAAAACAAACAACAATCAACATCACACAATTACACACAATCACTTAATCACATAACACTCTCGTCACTCAATTTACATAACACTTCAAAAAGCCGCAATTTTAAACACCTGCAGAATAGTGAGGAAGTTCATGCAAATTGAGGAACATGAAATCTCCTCATAACAATCATTCTTCGTGACAATTGACTTGGCTTAGGCCCGTTAATGTAGCTGAAACTAGCTAAAGAGCTAAGGAAAAACATCATGTTTAACAAAAATAATAATAATAATATTCCACAACTTTCACACAACGCCATCTAGTCCCAAACTAAGCAGAGCTTGTGCTATGAGTACTAGACAACTGATAAACATACATATATATTTCTAAATAAATAATAAATAACACCCAGACGAAGAACAAATTATCGTGCTCATCACACAAACATTTGTCCTAGGTGGGAATAGAACCCACGACCTTGTGCATAGCAGGCAGGGTCACTGACCACTAGACCTGTTGGTCTAGTGGTCAGTGGCCCTGCCTGTTGGCCTGTCAAATAGAGATATAATAGAGAATACAATCATTTACAATCATAATCGAGATTTAAATAATATTTTTATGCTAATTTTATTGATCATTTTATACAATTCCAAAGCCAGTATTTTAATTGCCAAAACATTACTATTTTGTGGGGGTTTTAATCTAGGAAAAAAAGAAAAAACAACAAAATTTATATTCTGGCCAAGGTTCTGTTTTGCAATTTTATTTTTAAAACTCCAAAAAATAGTAATGTTTTGACAAATAAAACGCTAGTTTTAAAATTATACAAAATGATACAGAATCGACCGGCAGTTCGTTTCAAGGTGTACCGGTCGTGTTAATGTTGTAGAGGACAAAATATCATTACGATTGCTTAGCAAGGATAAATGAATACCTAATTATTGTTTTAGGTTCACACAAAACCCTCTTCAAACTGAAATCATAATAACTTTAGGTAATAGGATTTTACCGTAAAGGCTCGTACTGACAGGCGCGACGCGACGGCGCGACGCGATTCTGCGATATATATCCGTAGAACAATTTCTATGGAAACGCGCGCGACAATTCACACAGGGGCGACCTGTCGCGCCGCAACATGGTTGCGCCGCGACTCCAATAGGAACATTTTTTATTGCGACGCGGCGATATCGCGGCGATATTCGCGCAGCGGCCGCGACGTCATACAAAATGTTCCTTTTGTATGGCGACGCGGCGATACCGCGGTAGCGGCCGCCATTGGCGTCGCTCTAGTGTGAAAGGTGTTGCGGCGCGATAATATCGCAGAATCGCCCCGCGCCACGTCGCGCCAGTCTGCACGAGCCTTAAATATAGCTTCAAATGATTTGTCATTTTGTATGTGTCATCCACGCGAATTCACCGAGTAGATATTGACATAACATTCTGCCTGTAATTTCCCTAAGGTTTAGGCAGAACTATAAGTACAGACGCCAGCACATCAAGCTACCCGAAACTGACAAATTTTCCCAATCAACTTTGATCCCTATACTTTAGCGATAAAGTAGAAAATCTATTAAATAAATTTGACAGATTGTAGTTGCTTGATGTGCTGGCGTCTGTACATACTAAGCACATCAAGCTACCCGAAACTGTCAAATTTTCCCAATCAACTTTGAACCTTATACATTAGCGGTACAGTTGAAAATCTATTAAAGTTTGACAGATTGTAGTAGCTTGATGTGCTGGCGTCTGTACATACTAAGCACATCAAGCTACCCAAAACTGTCAAATTTTCCCAATCAACTTTGAACCTTATACATTAGCGGTACAGTTGAAAATCTATTAAAGAAATTTGACAGATTGTAGTAGCTTGATGTGCTGGCGTCTGTACATCCGCATTTCACCAGTTAGATTTAAGTCCTATGTAATAGGGGGCGAGTCTATTGCCATCAACCGAGCACAAATCTAGGCTCCTAAAAAATCTGCTGCTGCTAAAAAAACCCAAAGGGTGCGTTTCCACAGAAGCGGAGCTGGGCGGAGCTGAGCGGAGCGGAGCGGAGACGTGTAGGAATCGTCCAATCACAGACGAGACGAGTGACGCGATGAGGATTTCAACCATTGTGTTTAGTCGATTCCTGCACGTCTCTGCTCCGCTTCTATGGAAACGCACCCTTATAGCAAAACCCAACAACACTTTGCCCGACTTGGAAATCAATGCTCAATATGTTTAGCAGTAGCACTTGCGACCACAAGACAGACGAGACTGTACTGCCGGTCGATTCTGTAAAAATCTCACCGTGAAATCATAGGTGAAGTAAGCTTGAAGTAAGCAGCCAATAGTGTTAATCCCTAGCATTAGTCTACTGAATCTCACTTCACGCTCACTTCACCTAAGTTCTCACGGTGAGATTTTTATACATAGAACAGCACTACAGCCGGTCGATTCTGTAAAAATGTCACCGTGAAATCATAAGTGAAGTGAGCCCTTAATAGTGTTAATCCCTAACGAGTGACAGCTCACTCCATGCTCACTTCACCCAAGCTTTCACGGTGAGATGGTTACAGAATCGCACTACAGTCGGTCGATTCTGTTAGAATCTCACCGTGAGAAGTTAAGTGAAGTGAGCTGTCATTCCATCTGATGCTAGGGATTGACACTAATGACTGCTCAATTTAAGCTCACTTCACCCGAGTTATCACGGTGAGATTTTTACGGAATAGCACTACAGGTATAACAACAAATTCCAAAAATTATGTGGTAAGACAGTATTTTAACTGTTTAATCGAAATGATCATTCATAATCGTTTCATCCAAAAGACATACACTCCTGCACATAGACCTCCCCCAAGCACCTCCACTTCGACCAGTTCTGTGCTTCCTGCATCCAGCGGGTTCCTGTCGTCGATCTACCTTATAGAAGGCCTTCCAACGCTACGTCTTCCGGTACGCGATCGCCACTCCAGAACCTTTCGTCCCCATCGGCCATCTGTTCTGCGACCAATGTGCCTGCCCACTGCCACTTAAGTTTGGAAATTCTTCGGGCTATGTCGGTTACCTTGGTTCTCCTGCGGAGCTCTTCATTTCTGATTCGATCACGCAGGGAAACTCCAAGCATAGCCCTCTCCATTGCCCTTTGGGTGACTTTCAGCCTTCTAATAAGGCACATTGTGAGCGATCACGTTTCAGTGCCAAAGACTTTCGACTTGAGACATTGCGGTATGTGCACGGAGAGAAAATTCTTAGAAAAATAACTGTGGTCGTCACTGTAAAGTGAGTGCAAGTGACATCTACAGAGCGCGGCGGGAAGGCGGGAGGAAACGCCCGGGTGTCACCATTGTGTGGATCGTCCGGAGGACACGGTGGAGCACACGGTGGAGGCCTGCCCGGCTTGGGCGGAGCACCACCGCGTCCTCACGGCGGCGATTGGTGGCGGCGATCTCTCGCGTCTGGCCCTGGTCCAGGCCATGGTACGGAGCGAGAGTGCATGGGAAGCCGTCACCCCCTTCTGCGAAGCAGTAATGGTTGCGAAGGAGAAGGTGGAACGCGTGAGGCAGAGGCAATCTTTGCGCCCTCACGCCCCTAGTCGCCACAGGAGACGCCCTGGGCGTCGGGAGTCAAGAGCCGACTCCCGGCCACCGTAGGCGTGGGCTTGCGGGCGGCGAGCAATGGGCAGTTCGCCGTCCGGTAAGGGCCAGGCCCGGGTCGACGGCGCGATGTGTTCCACGCGCGCCTCAAAGAGATGTCAGCAGTAACTGACGGGGTCCGCTAGGGCCGATGCCTGCCAGGGTCGCGGATTGTTCGAAAGAGTTACCGTGGCCCATGGCACAGGCAACTGAAGGAACACGGGTGGGTTTTAGTCAGTAAAAGTCTGACACACCCTCCCGCTCCGCCCAGAGCGTTATTTGATAATTTCCCACCCAAAAAAAAAAAAACATCTACAGAAAATTTTCTGAGTGATATTGGGAAAAATTCACTATTTGGCGAATAAATTTTACTGTACAGCATAAGAATTTTTACTGGGCTAGCATGGTAATTTTTTCCATTAACACTCAAATGCACTCAGATTATGAGATCGTGTGGGATGAGAAAATATTACGTAGCTTCCCGAATGTTGCCCAGCCGAGTCGGATTGAAATACCTACGTCAATTGAATTCTAAGTCAATTGTGACCAAAGGAATGGTAAAAATTTCCCGCAAAATTCATAACAAAATTGGATTGATACAACAATGATGAGAAACAATACTGGTGAAGGTCGACACTCGAATGTTTGTCGTCATCGCGCATCCATTGTGTGGCGAGGCGTGCAAGTGTACATACATAACTAAATCCGAACCCAGATGTATTTGACTACTATTTAAACATAACATCACGTCTGAAATCCGGTTAGACAGAGGTGTATCTATGTATAAAGTTTTAGAATTCACACACGAAATATTTTAAGAGAAACATCTACGGGTTCACATTAAATTAGCTAGCGAAACTTTGCACACGAGATGGGTATCGATAACTAAAGACGATAAAATAAAAATTATACGAATTTGATGTTTTTTTTTTAGGATTCAACAAGTTTTGTTACTTAAAGTATGAGTTGAGAAAAAATGTTTTATTGTGTTTAGATATGGACACCAATCACGTCTGTGAAGTTTACCAAAAATAACTGGTTATTGTACTGATATTTCAAGCGATTACACTAATTGCGGTCCATGACCCCACAAAAAAAATCGTCAAATTAATTTATGTTTTATTCAATCATATTTAGATATCGATACCCATTACATCTGCAGAGTTCCGCTAGCTAATTTAATGTGACCCTGTATAGGTGGTAAAAACGCCGTAGCAACAATAAAAAATTTTTCAAGTAAGTCTGTTTTTTTTAAGTAAGTACTTAGGTAGTTATTATAATTTTAAAATTGCTCGAGACATTTTGCATGAAACGTCTGCTTTCAAATTAAGAGTGAACAGGCATCTTCTGGGCACGCTCGTTCCATCATAGACCTCATCCATCGCTTTCCATCAGGCGTGATCGATTTCAAGAGTCATTCCATTTCGCAATAAAAAATCAAAATAAACGATTTTAAATTGAAAATACTTGCATCGCTCATTAATATCAACTATTTCCATATCATTGGGTGATATTTGTTGTGATTTTCGCAAAAAAATTAAACCAAAATGCCATAGCCTTTCGCAAAAAATTAAACCAAAATGCCATATTATGATGATAGCTGTATTTTCGATTCAAAAATCGTTCAATATCGCGTTTACGCCGGCCGTTCGTTCGTGCTAGAGCCTTGTAGTGCGATTCTGTAAAAATCTCACCGTGGAAACTCGGGTGAAGTGAGCATAAAGTGAGCTGTCGTTAGTGTCAATCCCTAGTATCAGATGGAAGGACAGCTCACTTCACCTAACTTCTAACGTAGAGATTCTAATACAATTGACCGGCTGTATCTTATTCTACGGCTACATTGTCGCGCAGTAACGTGTCGCGTTGTCGCGATAAAACGTCGTGTTCGATCTACGATAAACACGAAGTTGGCACGTATTGGAGACATTGTTAGAAAACTTCGCAGTTTGGGGATTCGAATTCACCTGAATGATTCGCGATGTGGCGAATTGCTTGTCCAGACGTGTTCAGACCACGCAAATCTTCGGTTTATGGCGACAATGTAGCGGCAGTGCCACAAATTATAATTATTAACCTTCATTTTTAAGATCCCCGAAACTATCAATCCCAATTGTCAATATTTGATTGACGATTGACAATATTACTACAATTGCAATTGATCGTTTCGGGAACCCTTTAGAATTTACCATAATAGAGGGTATTTTGTGAAAACGTTTTCGCTAACGTACGTAACATTTTCGTAATTAAATACTCAAACAATTAATTGTCATGTGAAGAAGGCCGCGGGTAGCCTACAGATAAAAAAAACCTGAATTTTCACAAGTAGACATCAAAGTTCGATGACACTTCAAAACTGGTTCTATACTAGTCGAGCAGTTATTTAAAAAAACTATTTTACAAAAAAAAACAACCAACTTCCAAAAAAAAAACTGTAAAGTGAAAAATAACTCCGCATTTTCATTTATTGACACCAACTTCCTAAATTAAAGTAATTTTTCACTTAATATTGTTCTTTTGTGGAAGTTGTTTTTTTTAGTTTTTATTTTTCACTTTTAAACTGTACCTACCCCACACAAATTCATATAATACTACTTGCTATGTAAATATCAGTGACAGGGAGCTATTAAAATATCATCAATATAAACTAAGTGGAAAAAATTCGTATTATTGAAGTTAACTCAAAATTTCACCCCTATAGGGATAAAAAGAGGAGATACAGTTTATATGAAAAATCTTATTCATTTAGTTAATAAATTTGAAACTTGACACGAATAAGAATTTTAAGGCGTGGTCCGATTAACTTGAAACTCAGTAATACGAGTATATTTGACAAAAGAAACGAAGATAAGTTTTTGGGTCTTTCTAAAATCGACCGCTGATGGGGCAGAAATGGATAAAAAAAATAGCAAGGGGAGCATTTTACTACGTGGCTGACTAACTTAAACATTGGTATAAATAATTTTGAGTCCAATTATGGAAACATTCCAATCGATTTCTTAGAATTCTATCCCTGTGGGGGTGAAATGCGGGATACAGTTAATATGAAAAATATTATTCCCTTGGTCAAGAAACTTGAAACTTGGCAACACTTGCCTCAGTAAATAATAAAGATTGTCACTTTTAGTTTTCAAAAAACCCCTCACAGAGGATTTAGGAGGTAACAAAAAGTTAATCCGCTGTCAGACTAACTCAAAACTCGATACTAAAACTTTAAAAAAAATATGTGTTTTACGGTTCTTTAAAAATCGTCTC
The DNA here is from genome assembly GCA_949629135.1 of Eremobia ochroleuca. Taxonomy (NCBI): domain Eukaryota; kingdom Metazoa; phylum Arthropoda; class Insecta; order Lepidoptera; family Noctuidae; genus Eremobia; species Eremobia ochroleuca. Next base: position 14,894,458 of record OX451404.1, on the reverse strand, counting down.
CTACCGGGGTGGAAAACGGTAATAAGGTTTAAGGGATAGATTTTACTGCTTGCTTTCAATAACTCAAAAATGGGTATAAATAATCTTTAAGTCATACAATGGAAACGTGCCAAACCCTTTTTTAAAAACAAGCGTTGTCGTGGTGAAAAGGGAGGACAGCCTATCTATTCTGTAAATATCTCACCGTGAAAACAAAGGTGAAATGAGCGTGAAGTGAGTCGTCAATAGTGTCAATCCCTAGCATCAGTAAGACTCACAGCTCACTCTAAGCTCACTTCACCTTAGTTATCACGGTGAGATTTTTCCAGAATCGACCAGCTGTTTATTCGGAAATTTATCTCTCTAAAATTATAAAAATTGTAAACATTAATTTTCGAAAACACAGAACAGACAAAAAAAGTAGAAGTCGCAAAGCGCTTCATTAGTATCGGAATCAGCGTACCCAAACTCGGGAAAAACTTTTTTTTGCAGGAAACCAACTTTGCCTTCCAGTCGCTTCAATCCATTTTTCTTTCCTGTCTGGATCCTTAGGAAATCTAAAATAGCAAAATAATACGAAACCCACATTTTTATATGTTTGAGGCTTTGTGAATTACATTTGTTCGATTAACCTTTTCTCGGTTAGAATATTACGAATAGATTACCTATATTCATGTTTTGCTTATTTCAAACTTGGATAAGGAAGAATTAGAAAAAAAGGTTTGAACAATTCATGAAAATGTTTTCGATTACGAATGATTACTAATACACAAAAAAAAAACCGCACTTAGGGTTAAATTTTTCCCGACATATCATAGAACACAGAGAACACTGTAAGTTTAAAATATCGATAAATCATTATCGATAACGGTAATCTCTAATTGAGTAGGTAACTGTGACATGTGCATAGTTAGAATCTTCGCGAACAATATGTTTCAGTTTAAAAGAAAGTAGACCTTAAAATGAACAATATAAAGTCAAGTTTTAGTTGTTTTGTTTAGTAAAATAAATGAAATTTTAATCGAAATAAAATCAATTAAGATTTACCGATGGTATGATATACCTCCATTAGATAATTTTTTGGTTCTGCTATCGTGTTTACATTCTAAAACGGCACAATAGGGCATTTATGTTTTTTTTTTTCAAGTTTTTTTACCGTGACTGTTGGAACTAGACTGATATGCGTGGTGTGTGCACGGAAGCAGAGACATGCGGACACTCTAATTACGACTTCTGCTGTTTTTTTCTACTCTATGTTCGAAAACTACCTTTCAAGGGGAGAGGGTATTAAAATTGTTTGAGGAAAGTACGAAACCCACGCGGACGAAGTCGTACACGGAGAGAAAAATCTTAGAAAAATTACTGTGCTGTCTCATAATCTGAGTGCATTTGAGTGGTAATGGAAAAATTACCACGCTAGCACAGTAAACATTCTTATGCTGTACAGTAAAATTTATTGAACAAATAGTGAATTTTTCCCAATCTCACTGAGAAAATTTCGTGTAGATGTCACTTGTACTCACTGTACAGTGACGAGCACAGTAATTTTTCTAAGAATTTTCTCTCCGTGTAGGAAAACTGCTAGTAATAAATACATAGAATATCAAAGCTAACCGTTGACTTTGAAGCAATTATGACGTACCGCCCCTATAGTAGTCCTGTCGACCCAGACAGGTACACCGAAGCACATACAACCCTGGTAAGTAGCCGCATAATATAGTTTTTAGAGTTAAAAATGATAATCACCGAGTAGCTCATCATCACCAATGTTTACCAAAAACCTTTTTTTTTTTACCCAACAACTACTAATACCTGTAAAAGATTAATTGTAAAGAAAATAAATATACACTTCTGCCGGTCGATTCTGTGAAAATGTCACCGTGAAAGCTTGGGTGAAGTGAGCGTGGAGTGAGCTGTCATTCGCTAGGGATTAATACTATTAAGTGCTCACTTCACTTACGATTTCACGGTGAGATTTTTACAGAATCGACCGGCAGCTCTCAGTTTTACTTTAATGTCATTATTATTTACATAACATTAATGGGTTGAATATGGACAAAGAAAAGATGGCCAATGTATTGAGGTCTATTTCCCATTTCGCCCACTTTCCCAAAACGACCACAAATCTACAATGCCCAAAAAGTCCTCTTCCCATAACGTCAACTCTCAAAACGTCCACTTTCCAAATAGGTTTCTTTTGTATCAAAGTGTTACCTACTGGTTCTAGTCCCGCACAAGACAAATGGGAAGTGGACTTTTTGGGCATTGCAGATTTGTGGTCGTTTTTAGGAAAGTGGACGAAATCGGAAATTGAACGTATCGAAATCCATGGTCAATCCTTTAGGGGTTGAACATGGTCGGGAGTACAGATTGTGGTGATGGAACATGGACTAAATCGGTAAACAGCTGTTGGTAGTCCGTCAAATAAAATCATATATCACAATGGTTTTGCATTTTCCGCCATAGCAGTTATAATATCTCATAAGTAGGTAATCCATTTTACCTTTATTCAATCCAGGGTCGGCTTAAAGTGGCTTGCCTTTTTACTGAATTTTTTCAATACTAAAAGGGAATCACAGAGTAGCTAGCATTTGGATTGCCAATGTTTCTACAGCGTGCTTTTTTTTACCGGCTCCAAATTTTTACAGGGTGTTCCACCCATAAATATGAACATCTTTCACTATGGAACCAACTCTGAGATCACGAAAAAAAATCAGCTGTTTCATACATTTTAGTCAAGTAGGTATTGAACTTTTGTATTAAACAGCTGATTTTGTTTTCGTGATTTCAGAGTTGGCCCCATAGTGAAAGTTGTTCATAACACCCTGTAAAAATTGGGAGCCTGAAAAAAAAATCATACAGTATTGTGGCCTCTTTCGTCTATGTGTGTGTGTAAAAAATCTTATGGAACAATGCAGGGTGGAATGTAAATAACTTGGCTATGAACTTTTTATCCCCCTGTCTCAGTGCCGACCAAATTATCAAGGGTTGACAAAGTACGTGAAGAAATATTAAAAACATTACTACATATTTGGCCCATTATTCCGTAACATAACAATTAATTATCTAAGCAAGGTTTTTGCTCCAGTGACTTTGACGAATCAACACCAAAGATATACAATCAGTATAAACAATTTCAATTCAATTGATCCGTTCAACATCCAATTCTAATACAAATTTTCCATGGCATTGTTCGACAAATAATTATAGTACTAAAAAATCGTTGTGATGTAGCTACACTGTTGTGAAACTAATTTGCATAGACAATTTGTTTGTATGCGTATAGTATTTGAAGTAAGTAGGTACTGCAGTGTTATTCCGCAAAAATCTCACCGTGAGAACTTAAGTGAAGTGAGCGGGAAGTGAGCTGTCATTAGGGATGAACGCTATTGACACTGCTCACTTAAAACTCACTTCACTTATGATTTCACGGTGAGATTTTTACAGAATCGACCGGCTGCTCTTTTGTGTGAAATAGCAGAATTTTTTTTACCAGCGAATTTTTTGTACTCTGAGGGTCTAGAATTATGTGCGCTGGAATCACTGTAACAGTATGTTCGTCAATGTCCCTTAAGCCGTAGATAATCTGCTGCGTGCTCCATTTTTCTTATACTCTACACAATAAATTAATCAAACTCCTAAACCTATATCCAAAAACTCGATCCAGCTGTATTGAAGAAATAATAAAACACTTAAAAACCCTAGACTATCACAAAACTGAGAATCTTTTGACCGTTCTTAAATAAAACTAATTTTGACCAACCCCCCACATACAGCCTCCTCCTCGCCTCCTTGACAAACAACTCTCGCTGCACTCACTCCAAAAAGTCACCTTCACTCACACACTGCTCATCTGAATTACTCACATACCTACATCTCCTACTAGTCTAACACTTCACACAAGAGAAACATTCACTCACACATCGTCTCACAACATGACTCAATAACTTCGGCAGAATTTTAGGTAGGTATTTTTTATTGTTATTAACTACTACTTATTTTATTTGGATTAAGCATATTGTTAAACTCTTATTTAGTTTTTGTTTTTTGTTATGCATATTGTTCAACGGCGACTCTTGCACGATATATTTTTGTACACATTAACTTTAAGTCAGCTTTGTGAAGAGAGAATAAATGATAAATTATTATAATATTCAGTATAGTACGTAAGTTGGTCCTAAAATGAGCAAAGTAGGTACCTATGATTCTTATTACTATACAGGGTGGCACCCCGACATCAACACACAAACAGTAACTATGAAAACAGCACGTTTCTAGACGCGTGGCGTAGAAATTCGTCGTTTATTAAAAAAAAAAAAAACTTCTGTGTCATAGAAAAATGCAATCAAATTCAAATTAAAATATTTTTATTTCGGAATTACATCCATATATTGTTAGTAGAAATTTAACCAAAACCACCAATACCAACGCAATACCTACGCGGTCAAAATGTATGGAAGGTGGATTTTTTTTAATATCCGACGGTAAATTTCAGCACCATTCAGAACCCCCGTTCAGAATCATGTACTGAACCCATGGTAACAGGTCCCGCATCGATGTGCCACCCAGTATACTTACGAGTACCTACTGTCTGTTACAGTCAAAACTGTTAACCATCTAAACCGTTTTTAGGTTAACACGTTGTCTCTAATTTTTACGGTAACGCCTTAATTATATTTAAAATCCCTATAAAAAATACTGGTTTTCAAAAGGGTAACAAAAATCTACCAAACCAATACGTACTCCTAAATGCTAGTTGTTAAATAGTTTAAACCGGTCAAAAGTAGTATTGACTGAATTTTGCAGTAATGTAGTTTTGAACGATTTTGACTGTGACAACGTATCAACAAACAAAACAAATTGGCCTGCTTTCGGTATTCGGCGCATGACCTCAACGGGCAGTGTTCATGAATAAGGCACCGGTCAAGGCCGAACCCACTCGGGCATCCCCAAAACGCATACGACATTAAGGCCGTTGATGTTTTTATCGTGAATGAATAATAGAACGAACGAAAAGAGTCGTTCGTTCGAAATAGAATTAGACACGTTTTATTTTTAGAACGCCGGCAGTAAAAGATTGTACAGACGCCAGCACATCAAGCTACCCAAACCTGTCAAATTTCCCCAATCGACTTAGAACCTAATGCTTTAGTAATAAAGTTGGAAATCTATTAAATAAATTGGACAGATTGTAGTAGCTTGATGTGGTGACGTCTGTACCAACACATTTTTTGGCCTTTCACTATTTTTTGCTGTATTTATTATTTTTTGTGAAGGAGATTGACGAGATTTTTTACGTTACTGACATTTATATTATTTTCAACGATTTCCGTACAAAAATAAGCAAATATAACGAATTAATGAGCCTTTTACTGAATAATCAACGTTTAAAATATTTTTATAATATAGACAGATTATTATTATAATTGTGGTGCTTGATAACCAAATTTTTTCCTAATGATTTTGAAATAAATCTAAATTTCAAAGTGTAGAAAAATGTTAATAAAATTGATTTACGCCACCAAATACTTCCTATGCCATAAAATAAATCAATAGAGAATAAACATAAACAATAATAACATGCATAACGGAAATATTATAACAAAATAAATAAATGGGTAAATAAATCTCACCTGTCATGGAAGTCATTATAATGCACAATATCCAATTGATACAAATCATTCCCGCGCAAAACATTTGCACTGACTGCTAATAAACACACACTTAACAAATAATTGCACAACGAAAACATTTAATAAACTTCCAAAAGAACTAAAACTAAAAAAAAATTGTTACTAAAAACAATCAAAAAAAGTAAAAATAAAAAAAGAATGTTCAGTGTCTATTTTTAATTTGAAGTACTATTTTTGCCACAACATTCGCCATACGAAGTTTAAATACTACTGCGCGACCATTCTGCATTATACCACTACTTGATAGTATCTGTAAAAAAACGCAGCTGATCGCTAAACACGCGCCATTTTTCAACTTTATGTTGATAGATTTAAGGTTGAAAATCGAGAACACTTTTGTTTTGTAATTACGTAGCAAAACTTTGTAATTTTGATTGTACAAGAAGTGCTATTGAAAATCGTTGATTGTGTCCATCATTAAGATTTCTAAGTTTTGAATGATCGGATATTAGAAATCCAATTTTTTTTTTTTTTTTTTTTGTAGACTCACACAACTCTCAGTAAGTATCAATCTAAAAAGTTTATCTACGTTATAGTAACAAAAATACGATTTGTTCTTATATTTAATAATTTTGTGAAGTATTTTACTATGCGTTGGCAGACCAATGGCCAGCGGGGTGATTGCGTAACGCACTAACAGTAGGAATTGCTTTCATTTTGACAGTTCAACAACATTCATTGCGTTATTTACGTTGTTGAGCAGACAGATTTTTCGAACATATGGAGCAATGGATTAGCAATAAGCTTCAAAATGATTAAAATTGAAAGTAATAGTGTGTAACGCAATAAGGGTGCTGGAAAGAATGGCAAAAAAAGGAGAAGACCTGTACTCAGCGTTGGGCGGAACACGGCAGCCAGTGATGACGGTATTCATCATCATCTGCCTAGCCTTTTCCCAACTGTGTTAGGGTCGGCTTCCAGTCTAACCGGATGCAGCTGAATACCACTATTTTACATGGAGCGACTGCCTATCTGACCTCCACAACCCAGTTACTAGGTAATACGATACCCCTTGGTAAGACTGGTTGTCACACTTTCGGGCTACTGACGACCAGTGATGACGATATTATTATGGATATATTAGCTCAGTGAAATCAGGAAGTAACTGGAAAGATCAGATCACGCTTAAAACGACTTCATATGACGTGAAAGCGACTACGTGAGCCATGCCAAAACACTAAATATAACATTTGGCACGAGTACAAAAAAATAGTATAGTTATGACGTAGGGATAAAGGGCATACAAAATTTCACTGTATACTGAATGCTTTTTTTTTTACAGGCTTCAAATTTTTACAGGATGTTCTACTCATGAATATGAACAACTTTCACGATGGGACGAACTCTGAAATTACGAAAACAAAATCAGCTGTTTAATACAAAAGTTCAATATTTACTTGACTAGCTGATTTTTTTCGTGACCTCAGAGTTGGTCCCATAGTGAAAGTTGTTCATATTCATGAGTAGAACAGCCTGTAAAAAAAAAGCACCCAGTATACAAACAAATCCACTACTATTTTTTTTTTATGGAGCCTGGCATACTTCTGCCCCATTATTTTTTTTTTAATGGCAGCCACGCACGAAATCTACCTGGCCGCCATTTTGAGAAAAAATCAAAATGACGGACAGATAGGTATGCCACGGCCCTTCGAGGCCCTTTTTTTTTAATTTGAAGTTCACAAACGCACAATCACGCCTGCTTGCTATCATAGACAGGCTGTTGGCGCTTCCCCGCACCCTACGGACCAAGAATGCGCACCGCTTCCGCATCACCGTATAGAAACAGTCCACGTGAGCTTCAGCGAACATCCCTGATGCGCTGCAGCATCCTGAATCATCACCCTGCCATCAGCACCCTGAATGCGTTATTGAAACATCTGTAAAACATCTGTTTTTTTTACCAACGAAAAATATCTACCACATGCTTCTAGAACATGATTCTAGAATCTAGAAACATGTGCTGAATTCATGGGTACAGTTTGCGCGTCGATGTCCTTGCCTCCCTTTAAATTTACAACAGAATATGCGTTTACTATAGTAGACAATGTACAGACGCCAGCACATCAGACAGAATCGACTGGCAGTCCCTACTGACGGAGCCCGTTCACGAACATGACATATGGATATGGACAACGACAAGTAGCGTTCCTTTACGAGTCTTTTGAACATGACGTAACGATTGCGCGTTTTTTTTTTTTTCATGTTTCACTCAGCAGTTGCCCTTGTGACAACTAGACCATCGAGGCAATGAAATCCGAATGAAACGCTATAAAATGAAATATATACGTTATTATCACATTAGTGAGTATGCGATGGTATGTTACGTAATTATAGTCTAGTATAAAAAATATGGTATATGCAAAGTGTGTAAAAGTATGACTTTCTCTGTACGTCAAGATGTGTGCGTAGTTCGTGCTTGTGCTACATAGTACCTGCCGCTTCTTTTGTATATCTACTTACCTACTAAAGTATGTACAGACAGCACATCAAGCTACTATATCGCTAAAGCATAAGGTTCAAAGTTGATTGGGAAAATTTGACATTTTCCGGTAGCTTGATGTGCTGGCTGTATGTAACATAAAATGGTAAATATTTTTTTTCTGTGTGTTATTCCAGCTAATCTCAGAAACGGCTAGACCGATTTTGACGGGACTTTCACTGGCTGATAGCTGATGTTATAAGAAGTAACATAGGATACATACTATTTGTTAATTCCGATCCAGCCTGTCCCTTTTAGCTTTTAGCCCTCCCCCAGCGACGCCCAAAGGAGGCGCCATAGGGGGTGCCCTTAGCGTGTAGCCGCTTAGTTTTTAAGTCTTTTAAGCCCTGGCTGGAGGCCTTAATTTATTGACGCATCCACAGACAAGCCCGGTTAAGCAGACGACAACCTCATAAGTTGAACAGTGGGATGCCATTAAAAAAAAATATATACTATTTTTCCCGAGCAGGAATTTGCGGGGTAGAAGCTAGAAAATAAATACTATATTTATTTAGTTTTAAAACTGTTATTTTAACAGAAAGCAACAATAGGCAACGCTTTCAATGCATCTGGATGCAGATAGCAAATTATACAGAAGAGTTTTTTAAAATAAACTTTCATAAAACATAAAACAATAAAAACAAAGTAGCCATACGACACGTAATGTTTATTAATAATGTAATTATTTAAAACGCGTTAGAAGCAGTGCTGCGATTTCTCTTTTAAATTACGTATGCACGTAAGCACAATTTAGAATGCGTCAATCATTTTACTAACAAGAATTAAGTTTATTAGAAATTAAGAATTTTAGGTACCTAATTACAGCTAAGCGAAAAGGGTGGTACACTTCACGCTTTAAATTAAAAAAAAATAAAATCAGCCGGTCGATTCTGTAAAAATATCACTGTGACATCATTAGTGAAGTGAGCACTTAACAGTGTTAATCCCTAGCGAATGACAGCTCACTCCACGCTCACTTCACTGAAGTTTTCACGGTGAGATGGTTACAAAATCGCACGGCCGGAGACAATATCCCGCGACGGTCGAACAATTGAGAAAAACAAATCTCACTAGTTCGACGATCGAACTAATGAATCAAACTACTGAGAACAAACGACTTTTATGACCACCGTTGTGTGAAGACTGGAAATAATTATCATATCGGTGTTTTATTGAGTCCAGACCGCGTATCGGCAAGCGTAAGTAGTGTGGGACGCTCCACAGCTAGATGGACCTTCAAAAGGTGGCTGGGATAGACTGGATGTGGAAGGTGACAGGGTGTTCTGGGAGAGGATATGTCCAGCAGTAGACTACGATGGGCTGAACTGTATGGTGTTTTATTGCTCCGAAGGAGAGCCAGCTCAAGCTTATGAACGCAGTCATGGGGTGGTGAAATTTCTTCATTTGTGGTTTTAGTTCCTGTTCAGTTCGTGGTTCACTCGATTTAACTATTGCGACTCTTTTAAGTGTCTTCTTACTGCAACTTTCTCATCGCCGACGATTAACGAGAAACGAGTAGAACAAACAACTTAAAACGAGTTGGCGAGCAGCGAGTGATCGACGTATGCGTATATCCCAAGCGAGATTCAGTCTCTCAGCGAATGTGCTGCCCGCTAACCGATCGTCACTGAGCGAGTAACCTCTTTGACAGCTGCGATAAGCCAGTACTCTTCGGCGCTTATAATTATAATATATACCTAAGTATATTTTCTACCACCTAGAATCTTTTGTACTTTTCTTGAGCGAGAAAATCGTTGACAGCTAATCACAAAATCCCACAGGTCCCTAATTTCTGACGTCATAAAGAAGATATCGATGTCCGTCTCTTGTTTGAATTTTTCAATCAAACAAGCAAATATTGACCGAACTGCAGTTGTTGCAAGTTCCGTTGCACAAAACTAACAAACTAATTCTAACTTTAGTTTATACGTTCTTTACTGTCTGAATATAGTTAACCTTGGTTCTGAAAGTATCCATTGGTAATTTCAAACTAATGCATTCCGAACCGTAACAAGACTGAGCAGTTTTCATGGACAAAAAATCTTTTGTGTTTCTTTTACAGAAGTATTTAAGTATCTAAGTAGTACTTAACAGTTTTGGGAATAACAAAAAGTGTTGCTAATTTTGTCTAGAATGTTTACAAAGCCGCACAGTAACTATTTGGCATGGCTCTATGAGAAGTAGGCTACGTATACTGTCAAAATGACTCTGAATGATAAGATAACACACAGTGTGTACTGCGCCGTAGGTGGTACTAGGGGTGGTACACACATGTTCGGCTCAGCATATATGATTCGGAGCAGTGGTGGCCTCGAATGGCCTTACGAATCGTGGGTTCGAAACCAGACAGGCACTTTAGTTTGAGTAAATAATTACATCACCGCTGCTCTCAAAACGGTGAAGGAAACATCGTGAGGAAACCGGCAGGTCCTAGAACCAATTCGTAGACATGTGACATCTTCAATCAGCATTGGGCCCGCCGCGTGGTAAATTATACCAGTACCAGTGGAACCTAGCAGTGGGAACATTATAATAGAATACTCTTTATTATGTACACGATATAAATTACAGACGAGATATAGAAATTTTACAAAGGGTGACACAATGGGCGGTCTTATCGCTAAGAGGAATCTTTTGCAGGCAACCTCGAAAGGATTTTTATGCTGTGCTATGATTCGGCACAGCCGGGCGGCAAAATCAAATATTTATGTAGGTAGATATAATATGTTCGGGAAAAAACCACTCAACTTAGCTCGAATTGAGCCTAGCGAGGGTGTAGTAATTGCCGAATCGAACATATATGTGTAGCAACCCTTTTTTTTTTTTTTTGTTCTCTGTTTGGAAAATCCTCATGCGTCTGTCAGACTCTTACTGACTAAAAACCACCCCGGTGTTCCCTCTCTCTCCTACGCCGCGGGGGTCGCGGGAACGAACGATACTTCCGCAACCATGTGTAGCAACCCTAAGGTAACTATCAGCTCTGAAAATGTCAACACAATACAACTGCAAAATTGTTAAAATCGATTCGACAAGGAAGTTTATGACCACATCGTGGAAACGAGGCTTCTTCGAGGAAAGGACATAGAAAACTGGTCTCGGTTTGATTATCTTGTTTTCCCTGTGACACTACTATAATTTTGCGTTAATCTCCGGCAAGTGATATCGTGGTGGTTCGGAGGTTAAGCGAAAACCAACTCAAGAACAAGGTTGTGAGGTGTTGAGAGATGACTAATGAGCACTAACAAAAATGCCGTCACGAGTGGTGTAACATAAAATACATATAACAGATCCAGCCCAGTCCTTGCTTACCTACTACATATATAGGGTGACTGGTAATTAGTGACCGATACTTAACACATGATTCTACTCATCATTACAAACAACTTTTACTATCGGACCAAATCCGAAATCGCGAAAACAAATCAGCTGTTCCCTACATTTATGTTCGTACGAGTCGTCAAAATGTAGGGAACAGCTGATTTTTTTTTCGTCATTTAATTTTCACTTTTTGTCCCATTATAAAACTTGTTTGTTGTCATGAGTAGAATCATGTGTATAAGTATCGGTCACTAATTACCAGTCACCCTATATACAACGTGTAACGTTAAATGCGCAAAACCTGAAAATAGTTTGATCAGAATAACGAGTAGAATTAATTGAACCACTTTTTAATATAGGTCACATTTTTCAAAAAATCGTCATTAAAAACGTTGCCGTGTCTATTTATTAATAGGTCAAGCAACCCAATGTCAGCACGGCGCAGCGGCCCGGTGACGACTCCTCACTCGGTAAAGCGTCGTCGCAGACGCAAGAAACGATCAGAATGGCCAGTAAAATTAAAACAGCACATAAAACCTTTACATTTTTTTTAATGACTTATTTTCTTTCTGAAATAGGTCAATTGAATTAAAAATCAGTTGGGGTGTCTGAGGTTTTGCGCATTTAACGTTACACGTTGTATAGCTATATTAACCACGGTAAGAGTTAATCATAGATATATATCTTACCAGTCGGTCGATTCTATAAAAATGTCACCGTAAAAACTTGCGTGGAGTGAGCTGTCAGTGTCATCCCACTGATGCTAGACATTTACAATCATAATCGAGATTTTAATAATATTTTCAATGCTAATTCTATTGATCATTTTATATAATAAAATTTCAAAGCTAGTATTCTAGTTACATTACCATTTTATAGGGTTTTAAAATAAAATAGGAAAAGAAAAAATAAACTGGGTGTCCGGAAAGTCATGGATTACCTTTTACCCGCTGATGGGCCACATTGGGATCTACTAATAAAAAAAAAATGACCATGGTAAAAGTCTTATGGTTTCCGAGTTTTTTGATGTTTAATGAAATTTTGGAAAATCTCTACCTTTGATCAGTTTTTTCCATGCCATTTTTACGAATGAAAACTTTTTCGAGTACAGGTTTTTTATTTTCATCTTGAATCATCCTACTATCGATTGAATACAAGAAAGTTACATATATCATCTTTTTAATACATAAAATTTAGGTTCAAACTTAAATTTTTTACCAAAAAAAATTTTACCTTATTTTTGATCGTCCCTGGTGAAAAAAAAAAAAAAATTGGTAGGTCATTTTTTTTTAATCGGTAGATCTCAATGTGGCCCATCAGCAGGTAAAAGGTAATCCATGACTTTTCGGACACCCCGTATGTAAAAGTAATGCAACATGCAATTACTATAAGTGCTTGGTAAGGCAAGGTCTGACGGATACCGTCAGATAAAGTAATAATGATTGTCTCACTAACCTTGAGGTAACCCTTCTGTCCCTTCACTGGAGGTAACAGGTATTTAATATTTGTGCAACATAGCCGTTAATTTAATGACTTAGCATCAATCACTAAGTTATTGATGAACTGCGCCCTAATTGCGCAACATATTATGTACTTTCAATAACGATCTGAATCATTTTGACCAATATTGCTAATCCATTGCTTCATGTGTTCGAAAAATTGTCCGCTCAACAACGTAAATAACGCAATGAATGTTGTTGAACTGTCAAAATGTAACTCATCGCTACTGATAGTGTGTTACGCAATTACCCTGCTGAAGGCCAATTCCCGTTATTAAAAACGTTAAAAATGTAGGCGCAATCTCATCTCAGCGACAATCTATGTAAAAAAGCTTTAACAAGAATGTATGTTAATTGATTGTATTTAAATTAGAGGTATTTTTAACAGATTGAGAATAAGATCGGACTTTGAACGTTCTAAAAATTACGAGAATTGCTCCTCTGATAACGGGGCTTCTACATTCTATGGAAATTACCGTGTACATGGGTACCTACTGCTATAATATTAACAAAAAAAGGCGCATTCTAGAACATATGGTGACGTATCCAATGTTACTCTACTTTCGAGTTTTAACACAGGGAATTCTGAGGGGGACTTTTGGAGGGATTATTGGAGCTTATTATTTTCATTGTTTCCATCGCAACCACAATGATTTAAATATAATAAATTATTTTATTTATATTAAAATAATCCGATGTAATTTGACTTTTATCTGCCAAGTCACGACAGATAAAAAATCGTAGTTTTGACAAGTTTATTCTAAAAATTCCGTAAGAACGCGATTCAGAAACGTGACGTATTTGTACAGCGCCACCTAGTTAGAAAACTGGAATTAAATCACACGTATTTATACTTGTCAATTAAAGTTAATGACAGTTACACAAAATAAAAATTGCAATATTGTTTATTGTTTACGTTGTTGAGCAGACAAATTTTCCATTCGTAGTGTTAGTGTGTTACGCAATTACCCCGCAGGACAATATGGAAGCACGTATCAAGCCAAGTCATGTCCACACCACTGTTGTCCTAATGTCACGTACCCTAATATCATTTGGAAGAGAAATCAACCTTGCTCCTTAGACCTTGGTGCTAGACAATCATTTCTAAACTAATTGAGTCTCACGAATCACGGATTCAATTGGGTATAAGTATATCAAAGTCATTGTGTTGGCCTTCGAAAAATTGTCTACTTTTACAATATTTGTCAATATGTGAGCACCATGACATAATTAATTTGCACCATATCACATAATTAATTTACCTGTCATTGCTTTATTTTTAATTATTTTTACCCATTGTGGCATAGTCATTTTATTTGAGATGCATCGTCCTCACATATACCTATAGTTAATGTATACAAAATAACGTAAAACATTTTTAAAAGAGTAACGGCCGAGTTTCTTGCCCATTTTTCTCCATACGAAAGCACCCCTTGGAAGAGGCGATTAGAATCAATTCTATTTTGTTGTAAATTTTGACGTTCAGCAGGTCGATTCTGTAAAAATCTCACCGTGAAATCATAAGTGAAGTGAGCACTTAATAGAGTCAATCCCTACCATTAGGGAATGACAGAGCTCACTTCCCGCTCACTTCACCTAAGTTCTCATAGAGATTTTTACAGAATAGCACTGCAGAAGTGCCTTTTATGTGCCCCTTATGAAATATATGATTTAACGTTGACTTCAAAAATCCCAAAAGGCAGAAGTGATGTCATGTCTAGAAATTGCCAAGCGAACTTCAACTGGCTATTGCGATTATCGTGACAGACAGATAGATAATCAAGCAGACAGATTGCGTATTGCCAGATTGCGCGAGTTTAGTACTCGTAGTTAATAGAATAAGTAATTGTGAGATAAGAGGAGGTGGTTATTGGTGATGTTCTTCATGAAGATCAGGAGCTTAGTACCTACTCGCAACCGAGCGGTGGGGCGACCTGTAGTAACGATCTGTAGTAATGACTCACGAGTTGCAGGTCGTAGGTTCGAACCCAGCCAGGCACTTAACTTTGTGTAAATTATTTCATCACCACTGCACTCAAAACGGTGAAGGTAAACATCGTGAAGTAACCGGCAATTCGAAGAGATGTTAGATACTCTCACTGGGAGGAGGCCTGAGTCCCCACTGCTAAGTGGGGACATTACAGGCTGGTTGCGTATACGACAACATCTTTGAACGTAAACGAAGCAAAAGAAGTACGTAAGGATCCTATCAGATCAAATGAATATAAGGATCAGGGGGGTTCTATACTTTCTGCCTGCCCCCGTGGGAGGAAGGCGTGACATATATTATAATATACAGGGTGAAATTGAAAACATGCGATAAATCGAAATGGGAGATTTTACTCATCATTATGAACAACTTTTACCATGGGACCAACACTGAAATTGCGAAAAAAAAATCAGCTGTTCCCTACATTTTGACGAGTTATGCGAACATAAATGTAGGGAATAGCTGATTTTTTTTTCGCGATTTCAGGTTTTATCTCATAGTAAAAGTTGTTCATAATGATGAGTACAATCTCCCATTTCGATTTGTCGCATGTTTTCAATTTCACCCTGTATATACAGCATGTTTTTTTTTACCATCTACAAATTTTCACAGGGTGTTCTGCCGAACACCCTGTGAAAATTTGATGATGATGAACAACTTTCACTATGGGACCAACTCTGAGATCACGAAAATAAAATCAGCTGGTTCATACATTTTGGTCAAGTAGATATAGAACTTTTGTAATTAAACAGCTGATTTTGATTTCGTGATTTCAGAGTTAGTCCTGTAGTGAAAGTTGTTCATAGTCATGAGTAGAACACCCTGAAAAAATTTGGAGGCTGTAAAAAAAAACATCCAGTATATGTATGTTGCATAAGTCATAACATTGCCACCCTTCGATTCAGTCACCAAAGGCCAGCCAACCGCGTTTCACATCAAACCTTTAAAGATTACTCCTAAAGTAGTAATTTCCTGTCACATTACGCTTGCTGATCACGTGCATTCAAAGGAAAAACCGAAAACGAACCTTCGACTCGTGCTCAAATGGCCGAGACGAATGCCAATGTGTTTGATAAAGAATCTTTATATTTTGACTTCCGGAAGGCGGTAACCTACTGATAAGGATCCCAGGAGGGAGGGCCTACTAGAAGGTTTTGGGATGCATGAAGAAGCCTCCTCGTGTAGCGCAGTTTGTTCCACCAGTTACTCAACTGAACCGAGCGCTCGGCGCATCCTGGACACCCAACATCTTATTTGACTGGCCAATTCGTCCCTTGCGGTAGTAGGGTTATGCCCGCCTTGTTTGCGACCACCTTCCCACCGGAGTCCGGCGTCCAGCAACCTGCTATGTTTCGTCGATGTTTAGGAGTTCCAGTGCCTTAAGCATATTCTGGGCATACTCGTTCCATCATAGACCTCATCCATCGCTTTCCATCAGGCGTGACCGAGGTCAAGAGCGGACCCATTCAGAAATAAAAAAAAGTGATCAGGAGAAGTGTGCAGTACATTTGTGACCTAGTTTGATGGTCACGATGACCTAACTTCCGTATTTTATCGGTCCATAGACTAGATATTAAAAGGGGGTCTATCAGCAGCTCTTTTCATTTGTTTTCTCCTGCCTGTCTTTACCTGACTTTCCACGCCGCATGAAAAGATGAAAATGTTAAATTATTATGTCCCTAGCTTTTGTTCGCGACTTCATCCGTGTGAATGTTGGAAAACATCCCACTGAAACATAGTCCTGGGATTTAAAATCGTCCTCTGCCTAGCCTTTTCCCAACTATTTTGGGGTAGGCTTCCAGTATAACCGGATGCAGCTGAATACTAGTATTTTACATGGAACGACTGCCTATCTGACCTCCACAACCCAGTTATTGAGTAATACGATACCCCTTGGTAAGACTGGTTGTCAGACTTCCTGGAATTTAAAATAACCTATAGTAAACTATGTGCCAAATTGCGTCCAATGTCTACGCGGCGCACGCCAGTCAAGGGCGGGCGTTTTGGGGGACTGTCTTTTGTAATTTTGACGTTCGAAAAGTGCTGATCCTCAGCCTAGTTTGAATAAATGACTTTTGATTTGATTTGATTTGATGTAAATATACTACCAGCGGCCGTTGATCCCATTTTTTTTGTATTACTGTACCCAACACGTCTGCGGAGCCTCACCTTTCCAGAGTAAGTACTTGACTTGGGTAAAACCATACAAAAGGTCTACTAAAATACCTAAAAAAAAAATACGAGGTTGTCAAAAATGGGCAAAAATACATACCTATGCAATATGTTATGTTGGCAGAATATACAGCTATTTCTTTTTTACAGTAAAATAGAGACTAAACTTTTATTTAAAAAAAGGCATAACAGTAATCTTACGGTTATTTAAGCTGCGAAAAGTCGATCGAAAAATATAGCAGATTGAAGTGAAATGAATTCAGAACCAGCCTGACAGTGTACAATTCCCTCTAGCATTGAAATCTAGAACATCAGCCGTAACAGGCTCCTTTTAAAAACATGAATGCAATGTTCATACTTCATACAAAATTCATAGCGGAGAACATTAAGGGAAATTGTCGCCATCCCCGTTCACACAACGCGAATAAAAAATAATAAGTAGACATTAAAAGGCTTGGGGTTTAGAAGGATGCTAGATGTGGTATAAATTCATGACTTCAAAACTTCGACGAACACTATGCCATAATCACAATTTTTGTACAGACGCCAGCACATCAAGCTACCCGAAACTGTCAAATCTTTCCAATCAACTTTGAACCTTATGCTTTAGCAATAAAATTGAAAATGTATTTAAGAAATTTGACAGATTGTAGTAGCTTGATGTGCTGGCGTCTGTACAACCAACTATTATATACATATAGTTGCTTCATTCTACTTTTCTTTCAATCGCTCTGGTGTCCTCCTTTCAATACTCATTTTAAATTATTTTAATTTACTTATCTTTTCATATACAGCGTGTAACGGAAGGGGGGTATCAACCCTGAAGGAGGTGAATGCGCTCATGAAACTCAACAACTTTCCCCAAAGAACATAGGTCAAAATATAAAAAAAAAATTGGCCCTCCCATAGTAAATCAATCAGCTGGTAGTCAGTTTTGTAAGGGAGGGCCAAATTTTTTTTTCATATTTCGACCTATGTTCTTTGGGGAAAGTTGTTGAGTTTCATGAGCACATTCACCTCCTTCAGGGTTGATACCCCCTTTCCGTTACACGCTGTATATTGTTGAGCTCATGAGCCATACTTTGACATGTTTAAAGAGAATCCATGGAGTAACTAGCATATTTATTTATTTATTTTACCATTTATGTACACACATATATAAAAAGACAAGAAAAAACAGAACAGAAAAATAGGTACAAAGGTGATGCTTATTCCTTAAGAAATCTCTTCCAGCATACCTGCGATAGGACATTCGATAGAGAGATGTAGACAGCGTGTGAAAGAGTTAACCCTAGAGAATATGATTTTTCTTATCGGCTTAAAAAAATACATTAGCCTGCAAATATGATGCCAATATTTAGAAAAATCATAACTCAATATAAACGTATGTTTTTGTGCATAGCACATTATAATGTTAATCTGTGTTACGTAGTATCAATGAAATTACAAGATTACACGTAAAATGACAAATATGAACATGAACTTACCTCTACTAATTATTTCGACCCTGAAAATTCTATCATTACAATTTTATAATTTTTTTGCGATTATATTGCATCTCGTTAATCGTATTCAAAGTATCTACCGATTTTATGAAAGTTCTCGAAAAAAAGTTTAATAACTCAACGTACACTTAATACGAGAGTTTGTACCACACGCACCGTGCGCCTGCATTGCGACCCAACACCTTACACCTCATCACCAAACATGGCAGGGTCGGATGTAAGGTTGGGCATTGGAGAAGAGATTTTGATTTCGATTTTGTAGCACAGCTTTCTTTAGGGCTATGAAAAAAACTTTTTGTGGGTACCACTATTTACACATAGAAAACCATCATAGAAACTCGATCATCGAACTCATCCACAGTTGATTTTGCTGAACCAAGACAGTTTTTAAATATTTCTTTAGCATATCCTCCTTTCTACGATCTACGGAGAGAACTGTTCTTTATTGCAACATATAATTAAATTTCAGAAGGAAGTGTGGATTTTTACGAGCACTACGGACTGCTCTAAAATTAAAATTCCTAATAATATATACTAGCAAGAGCTTTCTTTATGAAACGGGAGTGTATCATTCTACTTAATTAGCTTCACATTTTATTTACTAAGGGCTCTCAAAGTAGTCAGTTATTAATATATTCTATCAAAACATTGCTGCATTCTGAGGAAACCGGCATGTTCTAGAATCAAAAATTTGAAGGCATGTGACATCTACCAACCCACACTGGGCCCGCGTGGTGCATGGATTACGGCCCATTCCCTCTCACCGAGAGGAGGCCTGTTTCCCACCAGTGGGAACATTGTAGACTGATTATGCTTATGCTATACTTATAACAGGAGAAAATTGTTCACAATTTCCTCAGAATTTCCATTGAAATAGGACGTTCATAATCAGCTGGTTTTTGACTTGCTAGACCAGGGATGGCGAAACTACGGCCTGCGGGGCATCCCCGGCCCACGAAATAATAAAAACAAAAATAATACTTAAAAATAATATTTTTGTTTAATTAAATAATTAGCCAAAAATGCAACAACTTGTCCCGCCATATATTTTGTTAGTAAATATTGGCACGCGAAAGTTTCCCCATCCCTGAGCTGGACCCTGATTAATATTTATGAACAGGCAACAATTTACCTGAAACTGGGTCTTTTTTGTAGGTTTCGCAACAAAATCTATGTCTAAACTAAAAAGATATATAAGTAGGGCAGGCCTGTTGGTCTAGTGGTTAGGGGCCCTGACTGCTATACGCAAGGTCGTGGGTTCGATTCCCACCCAGGACAAATGTTTGTGTAATGAGCACGATCATTTATTCTTTGTCTGGGTGTAATTTATCTATACCATGTATGTATTTAGAAATACATATATATGTATGTTTATCAGTTGTCTAGTACTCATAGCACAAGCTCTGCTTAGTTTGGGACTAGATGGCGTTGTTTGAAAGTTGTGGAATATTAGTATTATTATTATATCGATATATGATTAAAGTCACGGAGTAAAATTGTTTTTACTCCGTGATTAAAGTATTATAAAGAGATCAAATTTTGGAAGGTCAATGACTGCTGTTATTGTTGTTACTTGAAGTATGATTTGAGAAAAACTGTTTACCTATGTTTTATCGTGTTTAGACACCGGTAATTCACAACTTGTCAGGTCTGTGAAGTTTACACGAAAAAAAAACAATTCTTAAACAGTTATTTTAAATGACTACAATAACTACGGTCGATAAGAAACCCGAAAAAAAAAAAGAAAAAAACTTTTTGTTTCATCGTGTTTAGATATCGATATCTAACGCATCTGTGGAGTTTAGCTAGCTAATTTAACTTAACCCTGTATCAAAGACACTAAAATCAATCCACATTTCACAGCAACCCAGTTGATTATCTCCAAGACCTATCTCTTCATTGTGACCTAAAAATTCTATCCCACTGGAGCCTAATTTCTCATTCCGTACGCCAGTTTTCTCATAAAACACAATGAGGAAAGGTGTCAAATATGGATGCGTCTTCACTCTCATTAGAGCCGCGACACCCACCATTTACCTGATGGAGTTTTTTGTTGTATTTTTGCATAAATATGCCCGTACCCTCACTACCCCGGTTGGGATGGAAAAAACTGAAACAGGCCTTTTAGAAGGGGAAAAAGATTCTTTTTTACGGTAATGGCCAGCGTTTTTGATGGGACGTGGCATTATTTTTTTGCCTTTTTTTGATAATAAAGGCGATGTGGGTTCCGTGTTGAGCCTTTATGCGTGTACTGGCTAAATACTGGGTGGACGCTGATTCGGTAATTTACGAAATATGGATGATTCTCGTGGATTTTAAAAAGCCTCATCTTTTTCATGGGCCAAGGGCCGATTTTTCCAATGCCAGATAATTTTATCCGAGGAATAATTTTGAATTTTCGACAGTTGTTCCATACAAAATCTGTTTGACGTCAATTTTATTCCACGAATAAAAATTATCTGTCGATTGAGAAATCAACCCTAAAAAGTATAACAACTGTACGGGGAAGCAGAAACAATGGGCGGGAGCAAATTCATTTAAGCAAATACGGAGATAAAAGATAAAAACTGCTTTATCCTTGTAAAGGAATTGAATAAAACAAAATCTTACGATAAATTACTACTTGAGTAAATCGTTGAGAACCAGCTGGTCGATTCTGTAAAACTCTCACCGTGAAATCATAAGTGAAGCGAGCACTTAATAGTGTTAGTCCCTAGCGAATGACAGCTCACTCCACGCTCACTTCACCCGAGCTTTCACGGTGAGATGGTTACAGAATCGCATGGCTGAGGTAGGTACCTATACTTCCTGTTTAGAATCTTATAGGCTTACCCGCATTATCTAAGTGTTTGTAGGTTTTAAAAGAAATTATTCAGTCCATACTTAATGGGTAGTGATAATAAAAGCTCCGAAAAAAAAAAATATGAGCATATTACTGCTTTTTATACAAATTTTCCGACAACTTATATGCGAATACAAATAAAGGAACGACCGAATAAAATACCGAAAATCAATACAGCATTTGCTGACGTAATATTTTTCCACCAGCTTAAATTGCATTATACCGAAAACTACAGCTAGTCGATTCTGGAAAATCTTACCGTTATAACTAAGGTGAGGTGAGCTTAGAGTGAGCTGTGAGTCATGCTGATGTTAGGGATTGACACTATTGACGACTCACTCCACGCTCACTTCACTCAAGTTTTCACGGTGAGATGGTTACAGAATCGCACGGCAGTTAGTAATTTTCATCGTAACTCACCTATTATAAATTTAGAATTAACCTTACACATTTTATAAACTGTGGCGCTTGTGATACTATTGTGATATTATAATAGTACATTATGATATAAGTGCGGTAAGTTGAAAATTACAGCTGAGGCGATATTGCTAGCCCGAGCCGTAGGTGAGGGCTATAAGAAAGCAGAGGCTGTAATTACCAAACCGCACGTATGTCATACGACGTTTTATAACACATTTGTGAGACTCGGACTTTCTTAAACGAATAAATCTTTTACGAATAATTCTTTAAATTAGCGATGCGCACGCATCAGCGTCTTTTGTTTATGGCAAAGGCACAAAAAATAGCCAGTATTACTAATAAAGTAAATGAATACTTTTGTGTTTTTGTTACAGATAAATGGTTGTAATTAATTGTCAAAATTAATTGAATTAAAGAATTAAATGTTTATTTATTATATTTTATCTCCCAAAGTTAATTTTATTCATAAAATATTGACCACTTTTCTGACATAAAAACTCTTTGCTAAGATTTAAAAAAGTACCGTTCGTTTTAGACGGAGCATCTTGATAAACCGTGCGCTTTACATTACAATTACGCACAAGTACGTAATGAGATACATTACGATACTGAAATTGCTGCAGTAAGAGACCTTTTACGAGCAAATGTGTTATAAAAATACTTTTCTAAGTGATTCCATAGATACTCTAAACAGCTGATTTTGTTTTCGTGATTTCAGAGTTGGTCCCATAGTGAAAGGTGTTCATATTCATGAGTAGAACAGCCTGTAAAACTTTGGAGCCTGAAAATAAAATCATCATGTATATCAATGATTGCAACGCAAGTTCTTTGCATTTACATATCGCTCATCCAATAGAACAACGACGTAATTACGAAAATGTTTTCTTTCTTTCTTTTTGCAAAGCCATCAAAAGAAAATTCAGCTATAGCAAAATATAGATAAATTTAATCTGCTTAGCCTTATCCCAACTTTGTTGGTTTCAGCTTCCAGTCTAACTGGATGCAGCTGAATACTAGTATTTTACATGGACCTCCACAAACCAGTTACTGGTTAACACGACACCCCATGCTAAGACTGGTCGTCAGACTTTTGGGCTTCTGACTACCCGTAACAGCTGTCAAAGATGTATAAATGTCAGCTGGAACTAACGGCTCAACGTGCTTTTCCAGACACAGAGAGGTCTTGACATGATGGATGGTCACCTACCCGCGAACCAACCGCGGCATAGCCACGATCCCCAATTTACCAATGGCTGGAAATAAAAAGAACGACAATGACAGGTTCAAACAGATTTCTTTTACATTAAGCCTAGCCTTTGCTAGCTCAGGTTTTTTTTTTCACGCACTGGATTTTTAATTCTCGGTATTGAGCTGAGCATTGTAAAGCCAACAGAGGGCATCCCAGAGGGTCAAGAAAACGCAGTTGGATTTGCAACTCTCGGCGAAAGCACTATGAAGTGGTGGCGAAAGGCGGGCGTTTTGGGGGACTGTCTTTTGTAATTTTGACGTTCGAAAAGTGCTGATTCTCAGCCTTGTTTGAATAAATGACTTTTGATTTTGATTTTGGCTCTACGCAGAGCGTTGCAGTGCGCGAAAAAAAAACGACGCGATAAAAAACCTGGGCTTAGTTAGCAGGGGTCTGATAGTGGTCACCGCAGTGCTGGGACTCAGGGTGCGTTTCCACAGAAGCGGAGCTGGGCGAAGCGGAGCAGACTTGCAGGAATCGACTAATCACAATGGTTGAAATCCTCATCGCATCACTCGTCTCGCCTGTGATTGGACGATTCCTACACGTCTCCGCTCCGCTCCGCCCAGCTCCGCTTCTGTGGAAACGCACCCTCAGGGTCTCCTCTGTGTGACTTAAGGTAAGCTGTAACTGTAATCCACCACGTTGGCCCCTATGTGTTGATGGAATGACTTTGATTTTTCTGGCAACTAGGAAATGCCGATTTGCTCACGATGTTTTCCTTCGCCGTATTGAGAACAGTCGTGCGATTCTCTAACCATCTCACCGTGAAAGCTTGGGTGAAGTGAGCCTGGATTGAGCTGTCATTCGCTAGGGATTAACATATAAGTTTTAGGGATTAAAATATTGGTTTTCTCGGCCTTATAAAGGGTTAAGTGCTCACTTCACTTATGATTTCACGGTTAGATTTTTACAGAATCGACCGAGAGTTAAAATGTGTGTGTGTTGTGTGTTGTTTTTGTTTAATGTATGTGTTGTCTTTGGTCCCTGGCCCTGACATCAAGCGCTTGAGTACGTGGCTTTTGGCTACATTGTATATTTTATGTCTTTTTTATTTTTTATTATTATTTTGTTTTTTATTTGTAGCGTGCGTTTTGGTTGTGCAGAATAAACGTTTTTTCTTTCTTTCTTTTGTGATGAAATAAATAGCAAAAAGTTAAGAATCGAACCCACGACCTACTCCTCGTAAGTTGAATCCATTAGTTCGTCTCCCACAATTATCTTCGTTCTTCTTCTATTTATTTTGTTGGTAACAGCTGGGTAATTGCGTAACACACTATAAGTACTGAATGGCTTTCATTTTGACAGTTCAGTAACATTCATTGCGTTATTTACGTTGTTGAGCGGCCAATTTTTTGGAACATATTAAGCAATGGATTAGCAATATCCTTCAAAATGATTCAGATTGTGAGATTGATAGTGTTACGCAATTAGGGTGCAGGATCACTACATAGTATAAAACAAAGTCGCTTCCCTGTCTGTCTGTCCCTATA
Source organism: Eremobia ochroleuca (assembly GCA_949629135.1). Lineage (NCBI taxonomy): Eukaryota > Metazoa > Arthropoda > Insecta > Lepidoptera > Noctuidae > Eremobia > Eremobia ochroleuca. The sequence continues at coordinate 14,869,822 of OX451404.1, read as the reverse complement.
TATGCTTATATCTTTAAAATTACGCAACGGATTTTGATGCGTTTGTTAGTAGATAGCAGCTGTTTTTTAATAGATAGAGTGATTCAAGAGGAAGGTTTATATGTATAATACATGCATAATATAGTAGAGAAACACTGATAATTTTAGAGGTTTCTAATGTGATGTCGTAAATAAACACATTTTTTTGCGCTTACATTGCAAACGCTGGCTGAACCCTACGAGATAGATAAAAATAATGTACTATAGCATTGTACACCTTAAAAAGGTCTACAAAAAATCCGCGATGGTATATGTCTATCTCTAAGGGATAACCCACAAAAAACATTTTTACCCTATACTTTTTACGAGAAATATTGGCTCTAAAATGATCAGTGTTTCTCTACTATACCTATTATGCAATTATTATACATATAAACTTTCCTCTTGAATCACTCTATCTATTAAAAAAACCGCATCAAAATCCGTTTCGTTGTTTTAAAGATCTAAGCATACATAGGGACAGACAGACAGCGGGAAGCGACTTAGTTTTATACTATGTATTGATCAGCATTGCACCCGTGCGAAGCCGGGGAGGGTCGCTAGTATTTACATAAACAACATTAAAATTTCCAAATTAATTTATTTATTAACAATTATTATGAATAAAAAAACAATAATTTTAAATAAACTCCCTTTAGCTTACAAAAGCCACAGTTGACTAAAAATGGCACCGAAAGTAAAAAGAAAAAGATTATAGAACAAAAAAATGAAAACACAAGAGATACATTTGATTAATTCACTTTAATTTAATTAATGTCTATTGACAAAAAATGACATTGAAAAAGTTTATTCCTAATAGCTAAAATACTTACATACATTGAAGACAAAACAGTTAAAAAATTATTAATTTGATAACGGATAAAACCTTAAAAATTTCAGCCAATCAGAGATCGCATTTTAGCTATAGCGGCCAACCAAACCAATGCATCGGATTTTATTGCCCAATCAAACGCCAGTAGATATAAATCTACCCAAGCAAACGTGCCTTTGCAAACTGAAAATGGATACCTACCACAGATTGCTATCACACCTCGTTTTCGTTTTTCACTTCAAGACAATCATTTGTGTAGCCCTCGCTCTTGCACGGTCCGTTCACAGTAATTATTATTTTTTTTACCTGTGATTTTGCGTCACTGTCCAAATCACAATTCTCATTTTCATAAGGTTGGTGTTAGGTTGCTTCTATACAGCAACTACTACAACTAGGAGTTCCTATATCACAAGAACTATAAACAAAATGCAATGTTTCTTATTGAAATCTGGTTTTGAAAATACTCGTAAATTAAAGAAAGAAATAGAAATATGAAATGGAAAGAGAGTTAAAGGCACTGTTTGACAGCGACTCCATTAGAAAATCTCAGTACCAAAAGATGAAAATATCACAACATTTAAAATCATACTTTGTCTTAATGTAGCTAGGTTTAAAATCATGCGCCTAAAGAGACTCGTGTACACAGTGGGTTTTGAACGAATAGAAACGATACTTCTACTTACATTGTAATATTAATATCCTAGACTATACGGTTGTGGTGTTTGGTCTATAAAGTGAGGAAGAATCACAGAGGGTATATTTCGGTGAAAGTTTGACGTCATTCCTTTCAAGTCCTTTTTTTTGCACAAGTATCTGAAGGGTGGCAGGGTCATCGACGCGCAAATGCGACCATGAAACCATGATTCTAGACTCCCTAGCGTAGAAATCTTTGGTCAGTAATAAAAAAAAGGCTAAGTTACCCAAAGGGCAATGAGAAAGAGCTAAGCTTGGAGTTTCCTTGCGTGATCAAATCAGATATGAAGAGATCCGCAGGAGAATCAAGGTAACCATCATAGCCCGAAGAATTGCCAATTGGCAGTGGGCAGGGCACATTGTTCGTAGAACAGATGGCCGATGAGGCCGAAAGGTTCTGGAGTGGCAACCGCATACCAGAAGACGCAGCGTTGGAAGGCTTCCCACAAGGTGGACCGACGACCTTGTGAAGGCCGCAGGAACCCGTTGGATGCGAGAAGCACAGAACTGGTCGAAATGTAGGTGCTTGCAAGCACCCCGCTTGTACAGACGCCAGCACATCAAGCTACTACAATCTATCAGATTTCTTTAATAGATTTTCAACTTTATCGCTAAAGCATAAGGTTCAAAGTTGATTGGGAAAATCTGACAGTTTCGGGTAGCTTCATGTGCTGGCGTCTGTACAGTGAATAAAAAAAAATCTGCTGTTTCGTAGAAAAGTACAATAATAATAATAATAATAAAACTTACAATACCTACACGGTCAAAATGTATTGCAGAGCTAAATAACCGACGAAAAATTTCAACGCTACGGTGGTAAGAATCATGTATTGAACTGGTAACTGGTTGTGCGTCGATGCTGCTCCCTATATACATCGACATCCATATATCAGGTATATTTGTAAGAAAACATTTTTGCAAACTTTTATCCGGCAGAGGGTTGAGCCCTCATCTCACGGATGACCAGGGATTACCATGGATGTACCGACTACTAGCATTATTCCATGCTCCAATCCTTCAAGTTTGAGCATTATGATGTAGATTTTACATATTTATCCCGTACGCAACATACGCGCTTTAACGTGGAGTTGCCGACATCTACATATTTATCATCGAACCACACACTGTGTCTAGGAGTCATAATTTACCACAGAGGAGGAAATAATTGAAGCTCTAATACGCACACTCCTTAAAATCAAACACACAAAAACAAAAGTTGTAAATCGAGCCTCTTGAGCTTTTACTAACTTTATAGATCGATTGTGTACCTTGGCACTCCATTATTTCACTCCTCTGTGAGATTCAAATTAAATTATAAATTAACTCAGTCAACTGCTTATAACGATTCTGCCGTCAGTTTTGATGTCCAAAGGTGAGTGACCTCTGATGTAGGCTTCCAGAATCTTCTGGTCGCGTCCGATGTCTTTTGAGTTCTTTTTTTGTTTGAACATCTGGAAACAGAAATTAAGGTTATTTTATTGTTCATAATCATTGGGATTCCGACAAAGAAACACAGTCCTTTCTCACTGTATGTTATATGGATGTCAATTATTCCAAGGTGCAAAGCAACAACGTCCTTCTGCCCTATAATTATCTGCCGGTCGATTCTGTAAGAATCTCACCGTTATTATACCATTGACGAATTCCTTAATGAGAAATTGTAAATTATTTGACATTAATGGACATTGTAAATTTTATTCCTTTTATATTCTATTATTGACATTGTACTATCTTTAATTCCATTCATTATTTGTTAATTGTTAATGGTTTTGCTTGTTTTTTTCTGTCTTATGTTATTTTGGGTTTTATAGTAATTATTATTTTATTTTAATATGTTCACAATTCTTTTTTTATAATAATTACTGACTATGTGAAAGAGTGTACACCTTTAAGGTAGATTTTTGAGGAACTAATTATTTCTTATTAAGATCTCATGTAAAATGTACCAAAAATCACACTAATAAATGAATTTGAATTTGAAATCATAAGTGAAGTGAGCTTGAAGTGAGCAGTGTCAATAGTGTTTATCAATAATGACAGCTCACTTCACCTAAATTCTCACGGTGAGATTTTTACAGAATAGCACTGCTGATCTCTAATTGTCGCTGCATTTTTTTCTACTCAAACTCTCAACTCAAAACTCAAAGCATTTCTTTCAAAATAAACCAATGGCAGACACTTTTGAATTGTCAAGGGGTCGGTCAGTCAGAAATATGAAGCTATTTGCCCATTTTAAAGCGTAGTAGGTACCTATGGAGAAGTACGGGCAAGAACTCCACAGACAATCTTTTCACACTAATATTACCTATAAAGGCGAAAATTTGTGAGTGTGTATGTGTTTGTATATTTGTTACTTCTTCACGCTCAAACAGCTGGACCAATTTTGATGAAATTTGGCACACAGATAGTTTATAACCAGGATTAACACATAGAATACATTTTATCCCGATATTCCTGCGGAATTGAGACTTATTCGGGTGAAACCGCCGGGCACAGCTAGTAAACATAAAAGTGTTATAAAAAATTAGTTACATCATTCATGTTGAAATTATACATGTGAATACGGTGTAGAAAGACATGCACAATAAAAGCGTAAAAAAAAAAATCAGTAATTTACATATAGCTTATGTAGACATACGGTATGACTTTGACTTTGTGCTGACTGTCCTGTGGCTAGAATGTGGTAATTATTGCCAATAGACACCAACAACTTTGAAGACAAAGCCTTCTAGCACCTTCAATAATATAAAACACAGTATGAAGGCTGTTCTGAGATCTACAGCTCTGCTTCTTTTGAGTGCGCTTACCCCGATACTTGGGGTCGGCACTAAATGTTTTCCTCTTCCATATTAGCTATTACTGTTGACTGACAGACCCACATCTTGTATATTTTATGCAGTATGAATAGTCATACAAATACTTACAGAGAAGCCATCGCCTCCGTCTGACAGGTACGCCGGTGCCGTCACCAGATATACTTCGTTATCATCCAGAGGTACAGCGTTGTCACCGACCGTCACCGAGGTCATACGTTGGCCTTCGGGAAGGGATATGTTGTACGTCACCCGGAGGCCTGGAAAAGAAGCAATATGATAGTTGGTAAGTTTTGAGGAATCGGTAAAATGTCTTGGAGGCGTAGATACACTCGAGTCGTGTGACAGATTTTCGGAACATCGTGTGTTTCATTTTAATATACAAAAATATACGGTATATTATCTTTCATATGTGCAAGACCTTTACCTGTAAGTACGAAAGTTTTTTTTTTAATCTTTGATCTTTTTTACAAAAAATATTTATTATATTTAAAAAAAAAAAACTAAAAACTTTAATTATTTTATAATTTTTAGTGCGTGATAAAAGCGCGTTTTTTTTTTTAAATGACTTAATTCTACAGCGCCTCATAACAATTACAGTTATAAGGCGCTGTAGAATTAAGTCACTTTAATTATTTTATAATTTTTAGTGCGTGATAAAAGCGCGTTTTTTAGTTTTTTTTTTAAACTACATATTTTTATTTTTAACTTTTGCATCTAGTATGTTCTTTATTAAGTTAATAAGTATAAATTCAACGAAGTTATGACGATTAGAGGCTATTATCAAACTCGAGGGGTTTACAAGTAGCCCCTAAATACTTCCACTATCCACCTCCTGGCTCCATCATCAGACCCTTAAAACCAAGTGCAATGTATTAAACTTGTCAAAACGAATCATATGACCCCAAACTAGAGGGGTTTATTAGTAGCCCCCAAAAAGTTCCACTATCCATCTGCTGGCTCCATGGTCGGACTCTGAACATCAGTGTTGGAATGTTTCGAAGTTCTGGGATGCATGAAGAAGCGGCCTGGTGTAGCACAGTTTGTTCCGCCAGCTACTCAACTGAACCGAGCGCTCGGCGTATCCTCGACAGTCACAACCAACACCTTATTTGACTGCCCAATTCTTCCCTTGCGGTAGTAGGGCTAACGCCCGCGCGACCACCCTCCCAGGAGTTCCAGTGCCTTAGGCATCTTCTGGTCACGCTCGTTCCATCATAGACCCCATGCATCCCTTTCAATCAGGCGTGATTGAGGTCAAGAGCGGGAATCAAGAAATCAAAAATCAAGAACCCCATCCAGCAATAATAAAAAAGTGAAATTATATTGGAGTCGTCGCAAACTCGAGGAGATCACTAGTGGCTCTTAAAGAGTTCCACTATCCATCTCCTGGCTCCATCATCAGACCCTCGACACCAAATGCAACCGCGGAAAGCGGCATGTGCGGCTGAAGGGTCCAGCGTAGCTTAACCTCTTCTGCTATGCTTAAATACTTTATGATATTACAACAAAGTGAAAAACTCACCGGCAACCTGCAGCAACCAGGGTCCTTTGAAAGGAGTAGCTGCCCACGCATCGATAACGCTCCTCTCCAGCGCTTGTCGCACGTACTTGCCTTCCAGCTCGTACATCTCGACGCGGTCGTTGAAGGGTAGCAGCTCAAATATCGAGCCTTCCGTTATTACTGGAAAATAATAGAAACTAAATAAACATCTAAATAAACATCTTGAAAATTGCAATCATTTTTAATTAATCCATTTTGCAATCACTTTTCAAAATATCTCCCGTGGTAAGTGTCACTTTGATGAGCTCGGATGAAAAGAGCTTACAGACTTTTCGTAATTGTTATAATTACATACCATATAAGGTGATGGGAAGACTAGATGCGGAAGGCGGAGAGCTGGAACTTGAGGCGAAATTGTTGAAAGGTCTTTATCCAGCAGTGCAGTGAAATAGGCTGAGCTGATTTTGATTGTCATTTACCACAGGTGGGTCTTTTTAATAGTAACATAAATTAACAAAACGTAACTGATCCTTTCCAAGGATAAAGTCCAGTCCAGTCTGGTCCTTTCCAAGAAAAAAGCACTAGGAAGTGGTGAAGCGAACGTCAAAATTACAAAAGTCTGTCCCCCAAAACGCGGGCGTTTTGGGAGACTGTCTTTTGTAATTTTGACGTTGAAACAGTGCTGATTCTCAGCCTAGTTTGAATAAATGACTTTTGGATTTGATTTTGAATATCTAACTAATAGTAAATTATTTTACCAACAAAATAAATAATACTCACTTCCTTGCATTATCGAGGATTTGATGTTACCGCGCTGAATGAACGATAAATAATGGTGCGGTGAAGAAGGTACTGTCTTTTTGGCCTGAAAAAACAGAAACAATCTTTAGCTGGAACATTTGTTGTCTTTAAAGCAGTAGAAATATTTTTGGTCAGAATCATCAGCATGTATACGTAAGCCTGGAAACTAGTGAACGTCTTCTTTGTCATTGATCACAGCGTGGTGCAGATAAATTCGATCGGCTAGCGTGCATTTTGACTCTGTAATTATTACTAATTGTAAGATATAGACGATGACCTCAAAAAGGTGACTGGAGCCGACTGGATGCGGAAGGCGGAGGACAGGGTGTTGTGGCGCAGTCTGGGAGCGGCCTGTATCCAGCAGTGGACTGCGATAGGCTGTGTTCATTGACTAAGATATAGACAAGTCGTCGTAATTCTAAAAAGGACACATTCTTGAATTTATGGAAGTTAGGTGCCGAAAGTTTTTTTTTTTAAAAGGTTTTCTCGGTTTCAGAAATTTGCCTCCCTTTGAGCGAAAACCTAGATCCGCGCGTGTGTGCAACAAAGAAACTCACGAACTCAAGCTGAGCATCGACCAGCATGTTCCCAATGGTGCACTCCCCGAACACGCAGTCATCGAATCGCATAGTGTTCTCTGTAGAACCCACTGGAACGTTCTCAGCTTCATGCACTCGCTTAGCGTAGGGAGCCAGCTTCGCTTTTATTGTGGGGTCTGAAATGTACAAAACAAGACTTAGTAGGGATTATTCAAAATCAAAATACAGGGTGTAAGAGACATCAATGTGCAACCAGAGGGGCTATTCTTGTAATTTTAAGAAAACTCAGTCTGATCTCAGTCTAAATCTGTTATAAATACCTCTAATTTCCCTACATTTTTGACATTTGCTTATCGCCGAGATGAGAGTGCGATTAGATTTTGATCATTTTAAATTACGAGAATTGGCCTTCTGTTTCCATGAATTTAGTGCATGCTCGACTCACCAGTTTACATCATGTATATATTTTAAATTCAATTTATAAACATTTTAAAAGTTATACTATAAAAAAACCGGCCAAGCGCGAGTCGGATTCGCGCACGAAGGGTTCCGTACCATTATCTATAAAAACGGCAAAAAAAATCATGTTTGTTGTATGGGAGCCCCCTTAAATATTTATTTTATTCTCTTTTTTAGTATTTGTTGTTATAGCGGCAACAGAAATACATCATCTGTGAAAATGTCAACTGTCTAACTATCACGGTTCACGAGACACAGCCTAGTGACAGACGGACAGACGGACTGACGAACAGTGCAGCGGGAGTAATACGGTTCCGTTTTACCCTTTGGGTACGGAACCCTAAAAACAGTCTCGAAAATGCCTATTGCTTTATTTCAGGTTTTGCATTGTCAGTTTGTCAATCAATAAATAAAACGAAACGATAACTAGCTGTGCCGTTAATTCCTTATTATGTATATGCTGAAAAATACCTAGACATAAGTCCTTGTTCAGATCATCATCATCTGCATAGCCTTTTGCCAACTACATTGGGCCTTTCACGTTAACCAGAAGAAGAGGAGAATAAATATGGTACATGGAGCGAGCTCCACGACCCAGTTACTGGACACCCTTTGGTAAGACCCAATATACTATAGTAGTCTTTGAGTAAGACTGACAAGGAAACCTCGCGAGGTGTACCTCACCGATTTAGTTGCGGCTTTACTATAATAATCTACATGAAAAATGATGCGATACGTATTTTTTCTTTTTTGCTAACAAAAGTTTTAAAGGGGTGAAAATCACCCTCAAAGTTCGTATCCCAAAATGATGGTTTGCAGTTTTCACATACAATTTCTAATAAAAAAATTCCAAAATAACTTTAACCATTAAAAAGAGCACAAAAAGTTATGAAAAATATCTTTATTCACATACCATAAATAACATTATTTCTTCCTTTCTTTGAGTTGTTTTTACTAACAGGTAGCAAAAAAAGTAAAGAAACTACATCTCTGCAAATTTTTACCAACATCAGTTTGGTAGTATAGTCTTACACGCACCAAATTGACTGAAGGACATTCGCATTTATTTCAGTGTCACAATTTAATGACAAGTGCGCCGCTCGCGGAAGGTTATCAGCGATATTAATTCATACTAATAGTTACAGAAACTATTACTTTAAAGGTTAAACTATTTATAAATAACCTTCGACTTATCTATCATTGATACTGCAGTTTGTAAATAAAAAACCGGTCAAGAGCGAGTCTGACTCACGCACCGAGGGTTCCATACCATTACATAGATATTATATTTTCTTTTTTTTTTTTCTGAAAAGTTTACTGTTTAGAGAAATCGTTTTATTTTTCCTGTAATCTTTACATAAACTTCTATCACACACAGTAATTTGAATATAGTTTGTTCAGAATAAGTAGCTGTCGATTCCAATACTTTTTACACCATGTTATATTTTGTCCCAAAATATTTAAAGAAAGGTTACAAGTTGGACACCGAGCGACACTAAGTACATATCCGCAATCATATGCGCACAACACAGGTCACGGTCGGTCGGCCGGCGGCGCGGGTAAGTGGTAACCAAATTTTTGTACGGACAAGCAGGTAACATAACAAGCTTATAACTTTGTGATTTTTCATGATACAGTTTTGAAATTTTGTACAACTCGTAAGTCGCGGCCGTTATCGCTGGTTGTTAATTAAAATTGTTTGAATTTACGTTAGATTTACTTCGCGCGTTTGTGCTAAGCCCACCGAACTAAGAACTGGGACAACAGAGCTTACCTTCAGGTATAGATCGGTCCAGGAACAGCGGGTTGCCTTCCCATTTGACGTAGTCTCCGCGGAAGTCGAAGTAGACCGTCAGGTTGCCCATGTACTTGGTGAAGGCTGAGGCTTGGACTATTAGTACCTGGAATAGAAGGAGAATTTGTGTGAGCATAATATACCCACAAGTGCAATGTGCAGCAAGCAGGAAATGCAGTGTTGTGTGTTGTATGGAGAATTTATAGACTTGTGGATAGTGACACACGGTCTCAGCGCATAATGTCTTTTTCTCTTCAGAATGTCCTTTCTCAGAATATTCTTTCTCAACATTTAGAGAAAAGAACTTTTTGAGAATGGTTATTTTGAGAAAACGACATTCTGCGCACACACGAAATGATGGAATGTCTTCTGTATCGTGTATGTTACAGTTTGCGCGCGTCGATGTCCCTGATAGCTTGTTTATTTGATACTACAATAATAATTTGAAAAAAAAAAAAAAACTTCAAAAAGAAAAACATTTTTTTTTTACTTCTCCTTTCGCAGGTCTGCTGGAAGAATTTTTTTTAAGAAATAAGCAGTACCTTTGTACTCAAATTATAATTATCTCGTATCCATACGTATTCTACTGTGTGCACATAAATAATGAAATCCTCTAGACCGAATTTTGGCCATGGCAACCAATCTCAGCCTTCGGCGTGGGAGCTATTGTAGTGCGCAAGCGTGTGCGCAGACACAGGTGCACTCTCTCTTTCCTCACTCTCGTAGTCCGATGGGACGGCAATCCGACACGACCGGAGAGAGATCAGGCGCACGACCAACGGCACCACGTGCGCACCGAGGCACCAGGATATCACGCCGCCAACTTCCAAAACTCCGGGCTGTTACTGGGAAATTCCTAATGGAAAAACCCAGTAACACTGCCCGACCTGGGAATCGAACCCAGGACCCCACGCTCAGCAGTCGCGCCTGCGACCACGAGACCAACGGGCCATTTAACCGGTTACTATAATATCATGTCGAAGACCATTTCCAGTAGCGGTAGCTTCATAATCTTTGTTCTTTACCTCATGTTTTTTATCAGCGGAATTCTCAATGAAAACTGGATAAGTTCCGTCGACCGGCTCCCCACTAGGAGCGGCTCCGTTCCACAGTAGAGAGTGAGTGTGTCCTCCCACTATGATGTCAATATGCTCTGCAGCGTCACGGGCTATCTCCCTGGAAAACAAAAGATTAAAGATGATAAGAGAGTGACAGTCAAGAGTTATTCCCTGGGTTTGAATCCTGCTTAGGACAGTGTTATTAGGAATTTCTCAGTACTCGTAACAGCTCGGAGTTTGGATTTATTCTCGATTCACGGCTTCCCGTCTAACTGTATACCACTATTTTACATAGAGCGACTGCCTATCGGACCTCCACAACCCATTTACTGGGTAACACGATACACGTTCGTAAGACTGGTTGTCACGCACAATGGTCCACTTGAAGGTCTAAGTGCGGAAACCAAACTCGTAACATAGAACATAGAAGACTGGTTGTCAGACTTTCGGGCTTCTGACTCGCAAGACTGTCAAAGATCTACAAATGACAGTCGGGACCCGTGCTTTGCGAGGCACGGAGGGGTCTCGGTATGTAATGGATGGTCACCCACCCACGGGCCGATCTCAGCTAACGTTGCTTAACCTTGAAGATCCACCCATGTGGCTGTTTTTATTTAGCCACGAGCCCCGAGTTTTACCCACAGTAAAGTCATAATTTGTAGGTAGGTATAAAAAAACTTGAAAATGAGCTGTACAACACAATGCAATCGGTAACGCTAGTCTATCAACCGAGACGACCCAAATACCGGCACAGTTGCTTTTACTAGAACCTTGCAACGATTGTAGCTTAGTTAATTACATTTAAATAGATATTATGTTAGTATTTTTATATTTTTGCACCACCTTTTTAACACGCTTTTATTAGTTGCACCTGTATGTTTGTTTGTTTGTATATATACAACGTGTAACGTTAAATGCGCAAAACCTGAAAATAGTTTGATCAGAATAACGAGCAGAATTAATTGAACTACTTTTTAATATAGGTCACATTTTTCAAAAAATCTTCATTAAAAACGTTGCCGTGTCTATTTATTAATAGGTCAAGCAAGCCAATGTCAGCGCGGCGCAGCGGCCCCGGTGACGACTCCTCCCTCGGTAAAGCGTCGTGACAGACGCAAGAAACGATCAGAATGGCCAGTAAAACTAAAACACCACATAAAACCATTACAATTTTTTTAATGACTTATTTTCAATCTGAAATAGGTCAATTGAATTAAAAATCAGGTGGGGTGTCTGAGGTTTTGCGCATATAACGTTACACGTTGTATACAGTGTGTCCGGACATGGACTAGCGATATTCTAAATACTTAAATATAAGCTATTTTAAAGTACTATTACACTATAGGCTTGGGTCCAATACACTTCCCCGCTATGTGGCAGCCATTTTGTTTTTTTTGTTGAAATATGCTCTATGCGAGTACAAAAAAAATCATATATCTCAAAGTTTTAGTCATACTGAGATAAAAATAGGCTTATTCGGAAGGCAATAATATTGTCTACCGTCTGCATTACAAAGCAATGTGTTCACAATTCCATAACTTTTGAAAAAAAATGTGAAAGTCGAAAAAAAAATCAAAAAATTATGCAATTCAACCAATAATGGTTAATTACTACAAAAACAACCCCGAGAACTTTTTTATTTTGTATACTAGATCGACAGTTTTTGAGCTACGCTACAATGCAACATAAAATTCACAACTGTATGTTTAATACTTTAAGAGTTATTGTTGTTTGAACATAGCGTATGCGCAAGCACAAAACGTCTTTGTTAACCGCCAGAGTGTCATTTATGGCATTCACTGTATTCCATCTGAGAGCAGGCGAGAAATACTGTTCGTTACTACCGTGAGTAAGCGAGATAGAACGTATTAGTCCACTACCTGAAACAAAATCAGTTTTAAGGACAAATTATTAGTTGGGTTAGTTTAGTTGTCCCTCGCCCTGCGTTGTGATCGCTATCGCTACTTTCACTTACCGTCCGTGCTGTTTACGTGCTGCGTTAGTGTTTTGTATTTAAAAGTGTGATAAAGTATGGCACAGCGTCAATATTCATCGCAACATATTGCTGACATACACTTTGTGTATGGCTTTTGCAATGGAAGTGCAAATTTGGCTGTACAAGAATATCGACGAAGGTACCCTAACAGGCCTACACCGAGTCGCCAAACTTTTATCGACGTGCATACAAGATTAGCGGAAAGAGGTATTCAAAGAGCTGTTAATGAACGCAATCGCTTGGTATCGCCCGAAGATGAAGAAGAAGTGCTTAGACTAATAACCAATGATCCTAGACTAAGCGTTAGACGGATTTCAGTGCAACTTCGAATGTCTAAGTGGCATGTATGGAGAATTTTGAAAAGAGAAGGGTTACACCCTTATAATTTTCGACGGGTTCAAGACGTGATCGAACCAGATTTTGCTGCGAGATCTGTGTTTTGTTCGTGGATAAATAGAAATTTGAGACAGAACCGTAATTTTTTACAAAGAATACTGTGGACTGATGAAGCCAAATTTACAAGAGCTGGGATTACAAACCACAGAAACGACCATCTCTGGTGCTCCGCAAATCCAAGGGCGGTGCGCCCAAGCTCATTTCAACATGAATTCTCAGTAAATGTGTGGGCCGGCATAATCAACGATAGGCTGATAGGGCCATTGGAATTGCCACCTACATTAAACGGCGCTAGATTTTTAGAATTCTTACAGACACAGTTTGCGGACAGCCTCGTGGACCTACCTCTATCATACCGTCGGCGTATGTGGTTCCAGCTCGATGGTGCACCCGCGCATTTTTCTCGAGCAGTGAGAGAATATTTAAATAATAATCTACAGCCGTGGATCGGTCGTGGTGGTGTAGTAGCGTGGCCGCCTCGCTCACCCGATTTGACACCCTTGGATTATTTTTTGTGGGGTCATATGAAACAAAAAGTATACGCTACAGTTCCAAATACCAGGGAAGAACTCGTCGCAAAAATTATGGCAGCCGCCGAAGAAATTAGATCCGATTTGGATTTAATTAGGCGCTCATCAACCCAGGTGGCACAGAGAGCCGTAGTGTGTCTACAAGCTGGAGGTGGCCACTTTGAGCAACTGCTTTAGATATTTTAATCTTCATTTAATATTGGAAAAAACATTAAATAAAATTCAATATGAATGTTATGTTTTTTTAATGATTTCCTGTTTAGGGTTCCGACAAAGGCCTTTTGTGCTTGCGCATACGCTATGTTCATACAACAATAACTCTTAAAGTATTAGACATACAGTTGTGAATTTTATGTTGTATTGTAGCTTAGCTCAAAAACTGTCGATCTAGTATAAAAAATAAAAAAGCCCTCGGGGTTGTTTTTGTAGTAATTAACAATTATTGGTTGAATTGCATAATTTTTTGTTTTTTTTTTCGACTTTCACATTTTTTTTCAAAAGTTATGGAATTGTGAACATATTGCTTTGTAGTGCAGACGGTAGACAATATTATTGCCTTTCGAATAAGCCTATTTTTATCTCAGTATGACTAAAACTTTGAGATATATGATTTTTTTTGTACTCGCATAGAGCATACTTCAACAAAAAAAACAAAATGGCTGCCACATAGCGGGGAAGTATATTGGACCTAAGCCTATAGTGTAATTGTACTTTAAAATAGCTTATATTTATGTATTTAGAATATCGCTAGTCCATGTCCGGACACACTGTATATACACCTGCTATACGCAAGGTCGTGGGTTTGATTCCCACCCAGGACAAATGTTTCTGTGATTAGCACGATAATTTGTTCTTTGTCTGGGTGTCATTTATCTATAATAAAAATATATATGTATGTTTATCAGTTGTCTAGTACTCATAGCACAAGCTCTGCTTAGTTTGGGACTAGATGGCGTTGTGTGAAAGTTGTGGAATATTATTATTATTTGTTTGTTTGTAAATGACTCGTTTGGGCTGGATTTTGCCCCACTTTAAGTGATCAGATTTACTTTAAACGTTGTAGACTTATCCACGACCGACGACAATACAATATTTTGATAAAAAAAGGAAAAAAAGAAAAAAATAGTTTAAAAAATAATCATAATAGAGTATAGTTTTAAAAAACTCTAAAAAAAACACGCTTTCGAACTACAAATCGAAGTAAAAATAAGAAAAGAATCTTATTTCATCTTATTTAAATAATCTTATTTCCAAAACTGGCAACATAAAGACCTCTCCCAATATTTGAATAAAAATAATAATCTTTTGAATTGAAACATTTTCAGCAAAGATTTGCCAAGTGACGAAAGCTGTGGTGGGATTTCAAATATTATCAGTTATTTTTTAAATATAATTTACTTTTTGTCCGTACTAGGCCAAAAAAATCCATGTCCTTTACAATGATACAACGTGGCATTACATTGGTTCATATGTACCTCGGCATAAAGTCCAGACTTCATGCCGAGGTATAAACCAATGTAACGGCACATTGTACTTATGGTTGACGGTACTTATGGTCTAATTGAGC
The DNA here is from genome assembly GCA_949629135.1 of Eremobia ochroleuca. NCBI lineage: Eukaryota > Metazoa > Arthropoda > Insecta > Lepidoptera > Noctuidae > Eremobia > Eremobia ochroleuca. The sequence goes on along the minus strand of OX451404.1, from coordinate 14,854,821 downwards.
AATTTTATCGTCTCGTCTCGTTTTAATGTCTCGTGTGTCAGGACAATGGATTCTCAGATCCAACGCTTGATAAAATCGTTTAACTAGAATGGGATGTTATTTTCTTATCATAATTATCTTGTTGGGGATAAGTTCATGATTGTAGATGGTCATAGAGTGAGATATATCAAAAACTATGTAGGTAATGTACAGACGCCAGCACATCAAGCTATTACAATCTGTCAATTTCCTTTTCAACTTTATCACTAAAGCATAAGGTTCAAAGTTGATTGGGAAAATTTGACGGTTTTGGGTAGCTTGATGTGCTGGCGTCTGTACCATTGGAATCATGTTCTATGACACTTGAGAGAAGAATGTCAGTTGTGGACAATATCACAATCAGCCTTAATCAATAGACAATAGCACAATCAGTCTTTAATTTCCCACTGCTGGGACACAGGCCTCCTCTCTTCGAGGGGGAGTGAGATGTAATTTACCACGCGGGCCCAGTGTGGGTTGGTAGATGTCATATGTCTTCGAATTTTAAGCTATTGCATAGCTTTTATCTCGGGCTTTGAGCGCGGCAACCGAATCAAGAAATTCCGTAACGAAAAAAAACCTAACACCCCCCACTCCGACCGGCACAGCGGTGCGGCGTTGAAAGCCGTGCATCGTCCGTCGTTTCAGTTCGGCAGACTTCGACACGGTGTTTGTGTGAGTGCGACTAGACGTATGCGTGTAGACTGTACGAAGCTCGCACGGATCGAGACGAACTGCAATTTGTTTTCTTATCGCTCACCACGCTCAAAAATATTGCATAAATATTATAAGTGCATAAGCTATGCAATAGCTTTACCGCGGCCGTCCCCGAGTGCCACACGTATTTTTTTTGGTTCTAGGACATGCCGGTTTCTTCACGATATTTTCCTTAACCATTTTGAAAGTAACGGTGATGAAATTATATAGGGTGACTGGTAATTAGTGATCGATACTTAAACACATGATTCTACTCATGACAACAAACAACTTTTACTATGAGACCAAACCTGAAATCGCAAAAAAAAAATCAGGTGTTCCCTACATTTATGTTCGTACGAGTCGTCAAAATGTAGGGAACAGCTGATTTTTTTTACATTCACATAGAGAATAAAATAAACAAAAAGTGACGTGTCAGTGCGATTTTGTTCCATAAGTCGTACCTACAACTATAAAGGCTAAAGCAGTTGCTATTGTTAATGCCTGGTTCTAGCTGTCACCTTGATCCATCCTGCATATCACTTGCCCTGCAACTGATTATGGTAGGAAGTAACCCTAAAGTGCCTACAAAAAACTTGATATCTACCTGTGACCATTCCTGATAACAAGGGTCCGTCCTAGGGTTTCGCTTTTACCTTATGAGGACTCTGTTCTTAAAGCTTCTAGTTACGTAGCCTTAAGAACCGAGTCATTGTCCAAGAAACTTGCATTTTTAACTTACTTGTCAACTTCAAGTCCACAATGAGACAGGAGTATAATGATGTCCACTCCCTGTTCATACAACGCTTCTGCTTCGCGCTTCGCTGCTTCTTTGGGGTCGGTGAACTTCACCTTACCAGGGGATGATAGTTTCTGTAAAAAGTATTTTTCTATACTTAGCATTTTTCGACCACAGTTTACCAAAGATTTGGGAAATTTCCATATTATGCATACAGGTTGTAAAAATACCAATTACATGGCCGTTACCTAAGCATTACAAACCCAAAATCAACGCATTTATTTCAAATAAACCAATTCTAGGCACTTTTGAATAGTCAAGGGGTCGGTCAGTCAGAAAGATGAAGCTAGTTGCCCATTCCAAAGCGTAGTAGGTACCTGTGGAGAAGAACGGGCAAGAAACTCCATGGACACTCTTTTAAATCATAAAAATTATTACAAAATTTTGGTTACATCATTCAAGTTGAAATTATACATGTGAGAACGATGTAGAAAGACGTGCACGTTAAAAGCGTCCGTACTAAAAAAGATTAAAAAAAAAACACACCGCCTGTATTTCCTGAAAGAGGTACAGACGCGAGCACATCAAGCTACTACAATCTGTCAAATTTCTTTAATAGATTTTCAACTTCATCGCTAAAGCATTAGGTTCAAAGTTGATTGGAAAAATTTGACAGTTTCGGGTAGCTTGATGTGGTGGCGTCTGTACACCAACATTTCGCTAGTTATGTTTCAGCTCCATATAATAAGGGGCGAGCCTATTCTCGACAACCGGGCTGCTACTGAGAAATTCTAGATGGAAAAGCCCAATAACACTTTGACAGGCCCGGGAATGGAACCCAGGACCTCATGCTTAGTCATGCTCAGGACCCAGCGAGGAAGTCAAGTTAGTATTTTTATTTTTTACTTAGCCTTCACTGACCCACTACTGAACAAAGGCCTCTCCCAAATATTTCCAGGCATCTTTTTCTAGTAGAATTATTGCGTGCTTTAAATGTACAGACGCCACCACATCAAGCTACCCGAAACTGTCAGATTTTTCCCAATCAACTTTGAACCTTATGCTTTAGCGATAAAGTTGAAAATCTATTAAAGAAATCTGACAGATTGTAGTAGCTTGATGTGCTGGCGTCTGTACACCATTCACGCCGCGTTCTAATAGGAAGTCCTTCCTCTTACCTAACTACGTATTTCACACGCAGAGCGTTAGCACCTCCAACATCTGCATGGCTATTTTAAAACAATGTCTTTAAACACGAACACAATTAAATAAATTTTAAACAAAGTTTTTAAGCGTGACTTTAATGGTGTTCACAGCACACCAAATGCGTTAGAATCACGCTAAGCACAAACACGCCACTAACTTGCACGCTTGAGCATTACCTATGTGATCTTTCACGCACTTCCGTTTAAATATCACAGTTACTGTTTCACCTCTCTTACATAATTCGACACTATTTTGAACAATAGTTACCTGCCAGTCGATTATAAAATAATGTCTATGACCCTATCCATATATGTAATGTGTTTTCTATAAATATATAACACACTTGACTCTTAATCAGTAATTAAAGGTAATCGCTTGAGAACAGTCGCGCCATTCTGTAACCATCTCACCGTGTAAGCTTGGGTGAAGTGAGCGTGGAGTGAGCTGTCATTCACTAGGGATTAACACTATTAAGTGCTCACTTCACTTATGATTTCACGGTGACATTTTTTCAGAATCGACCGGCAGTTGTTTCAATAACATCCCCACATGAGACTATGCTCACCCCAATTATTTAGGACATGAACATATCTGACGAAATGTGGGTGTTCTATAGATACACCTCTGTCTCATCCTTTTAGGAATTTCGGCGTGATGTTATTTTTTGTGTACAAGCCATACTACGCCCGTCCGTCTAAGAACTAGGCAAAGAGAGATGACACGGCCCCGTCATCTACAATCTTTTTAGGGATTCCGTCGATACGTAGACAGCAAGTAGACAGCGTGTCTGCACCTGCCAAGGCCGCAGACGTCTGTGTAAGCAATACCCAGTGGGGTTGAAAGAAAAAGCACCGCAGACGCGAAGACATAGCTTATCACCATTATGAATTGTATTGTATAGACTGGTGTTCACAATTCCACGTCCAAGCACGTACGAGTTGTAAAAGAAATAAGCCCGTGATAACGTATAGACAGACTAGGTCTTACACGCCGCTCCCAAACTTCGAGGGATTCGAAAATTACAGCACGGGAACGTACTACCGGGATAAAAGACATGCCCTAATAGTCAAGCCCCAATCCTATAGGAACCCTAACTCAGTTCATGTTCTACCTGGGTGACAAATTTCATCGAATCCGTTCAGCCATTAAGGCATGTTAAGGTTACTTTTGCATCTATAATGTGTGTGGATATGGATAGGTACCATTGTATCAATGATGAAATAACTACTTATACGAGACAGCTTTCGTCATCCATCGTGACTCGAGACAGATAAAACGTGAAAGATAAAGACAGTTTTTTGAGGTGTCAAACGTTTTATCTGTCCATTTATATTAACTATGTAGCTATCACATAATCACGTGCTCACTTGAAATCTTAAGATGATAGAACAATAGATACCGATGATATCAAGATGTGACATATTCTTAGAAATGTTTGTAATATTACCTGGAACTGCATATTGTGATATTTTGACATTAGTATGACACATTCTTGAGGATTGCATCGAGACAGAGCAAGATATGGATAGTCATAATTATTATAATTTACAATGAAGATAAGTAAAACTATCATTTAATTTAACTTTATGGAGCTGCTTTAACAACTGAAGAGTAATTCTCTACATATTATTACGAAATTAGAAAGGTGTTAAGCTGGAAATTGACGATGATTTACTTTTAAAATCAATGAGTTAATTTTAATTGAGTACCTACCTCACTTGAGACGTTCTTAATAAACTTACTGAACAGCCCTCGAAAGACGTGGTGACGGGTGGTGGAATAAGGAACCAGCCCGAAGCTATGAGGGTTTTAAAATACGACAAAAAGCTGCGAGAAAAGGCAGGTAGTACCCCTGCTTATTCTTTTTGGCTTGTCTTGGCTGGGGGGACACTACCGTCTCCCTAGGGAGACGGTAGTGTCCCCCCAGCCAAGAGCACTCTGCATCTAGATGCAGAGTGATACTGGGAATCCAAGACCGATAGCAAGATTAATCTATAGCATTGTTTAGCTTGTTGTAAGACCCTAAACAAAATTAATACAAAACAGGGAAGAATGGTATAAAACACAGGAGGCTCTGTAGACTTTGACTTTGCATCATTCACAGCCAATTTGGTTCGTCTGCAGAGCCGCCTGTCTTTTATGCTGGTTCTTAGGATTATCCATACTATGCACACTAATATTATGAATTTGTAAGTAAGTTCTCTGTGTCTGTCTATAATGTTATGTAGGTATGTATATGTGTGTACCTTTACACACCTAAACCACTAAACGGGTTTCGATAAAATTTGGCAAGGATATAGATGGCATCCTGGGGAAGGACATATTATGCTTTTATCCCAGTAGCACGTTACCGTGGGATAATTTTCGACATCCACGCGGGTCAAGACGCGGATATAAGCTAGTTTAAACTAAAGACCACCATTCAGAATTATTTCACATAACACATACCTTTACGGGCCTAGCACCAATTGGAATATTGTAGGAAATATTCTAATATTATATTGCTTACCGCAGTATCAGGTGTAATCAACCCAATGAGTCCGATCTTCCTTCCCTGCCTCTCCACAATATGATGAGGCTTGTACAGTCCTTGCAGGACTGGTTCCTCACTGGTGTCCATGTTGGCTGCAAGTACTGGTGCCTTCAAGGCTGCAAGGTACGGCGCCAGACCTTCGGGCCCGTCGTCGAATTCATGGTTGCCGATTGCCTGAGAAACAGAAATGATACAATTCATATCTTCATCTAGCATTTCACTAACATTTCTGGGGTTGGTTTCCATTCACAACCTCCCAGCTTAGAAACTCATAATAACTTATTAGTTATTTTAATTCCCAACAGTCAAATCAATCGGCGACTAACACGCACTTGGCCCGCGTGGTGGATTATGGCCCACTCCCTCTCACAGGGAGTAGGCCTGTGTCCCAGTAGTGGGAACATTATAGGCTGATTATGTAAGTATGTTATGTAGACGCCAGCATATCAAGCTACTACAATCTGTTAAATTTCTTTAGTAGATTTTCAACTTTATCAATTCAAAGTTGATTGGGAAAAAGTGACAGTTTTGGGTAGCTTGATGTGCTAGCGTCTGTACATCGATTGTAAGTTTTCAAGTAGAAAGACTTAATGTCAATATGGGTCAATGGCATATTTTTATGCTTATCGGTAAGATACTCTAGTTAGACAATAATTTGAGACAAAGCAACAAAGAACGGCATAAAACCGATTTAGCTATGCAGAGAGACGAAGAAGGCTGTGGGTGGGTAATGATAGAATAGAATAGAATATTCTTTATTATGTACACCATATAAATTACAGTCATAAATATAGAAATTTTACAATGGGCGGTCTTATCACTAAGAGCGATCTTTTAAGGAGAGACAAATACTGTAAGTAGTCTATGGTGTACCATTTACACGATAGAATGAATACAAACATAAAGTATATTATACTAATCTAAATAAATATACAACGTGTAACGTTAAATGCGCAAAACCTGAAAATAGTTTGATCAGAATAACGAGCAGAATTAATTAAACCACTTTTTAATATAGGTCACATTTTGCAAAAAATCTTCATTAAAAACGTTGCCGTGTCTATTTATTAATAGGTCAAGCAACCCAATGTCAACGCGGTGCAGCGGTCCGGTGACGACTCCTCCATCGATAAAGCGTCGTCGCAGACGCAAGAAACGATCAGAATGGCCAGTAAAACTAAAACAGCACATAAAACCTTTACAATTTTTTAATGACTTATTTTCTCTCTCAAATAGGTCAATTGAATTAAAAATCAGTTGGGGTGTCTGAGGTTTTGCGCATTTAACGTTACACGTTGTATACATACATATAACAATAGACATGAAACAGGAGTAAAGTAATGATACTGCTTAAGAAGAGAAGAAGTGTTTTTTTATCATAACTAATTGATGTTTAATCGATATTGACATCATAGTCCTCATACTGTAGGCACCAATTAACAAAGCGTGATAAACTAATATGTGTGTACTATAATAAGTAATCAATCTGTGAAGAATATGTTATGGTACATAATAAAACTGTAATTATGGCCACTCTAATGAATTAGGAAATGATAGTAATGATGTGTTAATAAATAAATAAATTTCTGAACCAGGAACAGATAAAACGTGAGTATTTTATAAGATACGGCTACAGAGTTACTGCAGAAACTCAATCATGTACGTAGGTAAGGCAAATGGCAGACGTTTGGCTTGTCCACCGAAGCGGAGATAACAAGAAAAAGCCATTATCACATCATCTGTATGTCACGCGTTTGTCTTGTTTTTGTCATCTCCGTTCCATTTCAGTAGACAGGTGACCTTAGGATCTGACAAGAGCGTCGAAAATTATCATTTACATTGGTACTAATTATCATTTACTTTGGTACTAATTATCATTTACTTTAGTACTAATTATGATTTACTTTGGTACTAATTATCAATTACTTTGGTATTAATTATCATTTACTTTGGTATTAATTATCATTTACTCTGGTACTAATTATCATTTACTTTGGTACTAATTATCATTTAGTTTAGTACTAATTATGATTTACTTTGGTACTAATTTTCATTTACTTTGGTACTCATTTCCAGCACCCTAATTGCGTAACACACTAACAAGCACAATCTAAAACATTTCGAAATTTTTGCGGAAAATTTGTCTGCTCAACAACTTAAATAACGCAATGAAAGTTGTGGAACTGTCAAAATGAAAGTCACTGCTACTGTTAGTGTGTAGGCAATTACCTTGCAGTAGTAGATTTTCAAGGGCTAGATACGATAGCAACTACTCCCCATAATTTTAAACACCTAAGCATCGTTCGTAAACGAACTTCGTATCGCCTCAGAATCAATAAATGTTGATCTTCATTTTTTTTCGTGAATTTTTCCCATGTTTTAATACTTATTCTGCTATTCGGGGTGGAGATAAATCGCAGGTCTTCTCGATGCTCGAAGGAAGTAAAAAACATTATTTGCAGAGCGTATTGCACCTGTCTTTATTCGAGCGCCCTGTGGGCTAACTATACTCAAAAACAGTACAGCGCCCTACGAGTCCAATTCAACAATGCCTACAGGGTGTTGTTGGGGCTTCCTCGGTACTGCAGTGCGTCGGGGATGCGACGATGCGGAAACGGTGCACATCCTTGGTGCGCAGGGTCCGCGTCAGCTCCAGCACCATCTTGAGGATGATGACTGAGAGGTTCGACTGTCACTACATTAACCATTGTTGTATACTTAATGTAGTGAAAATAACAATAAAATGAAAGTGTGTGCTGTATTTTTTTTTTCTTTTTTTGTCTTACTTTATTTATTTTTCTACTATTTTTGAATGTTATAATTATATGATCCAACTGTTGATTGAAATAAAGGAATTGAATATAATTGAAAACCAATAATCAAAGATCATAAAATTCGGTCCGGCCTTTCTTGAGTTATTATAAATGGTGTAACTAACTCGACTTTGTTGTATTTATATATCGATAGAAAACTAAATGGAAATACTTGAACAGCTGATTATCCCGAGGATTTATTAATTTTAAGAATGTTAAAAAATATTTATGGCTTAGTGTGACAAGTGCTTCCCCGATATAGTTAACAATTTACTTGCTTAAACACAATGTGCAATGAAACTTATCTTTTTATTGTTATGCCCTACTTAGTTAATTAAATAATTAGCCTTTTTCAAATATCGCAGCTAAGTTCCATTTGTGGCTCTGCCGGTCGATTCTGTAAAAATCTCACCGTGAAATCATAAGTGAAGTAAGCACTTAATAGTGTTAATCCCTAGCGAATGACAGCTCACTCCACGGTCACTTCACCCAAGCTTTCACGGTGAGAAGGTTACAGAATCGCACGGCTGGTTTGTTGTGCATATGTTCGTTTCCTATAAACAAATACGAATCGTTTTGCTTACCAATGGTAGCATTTTTTATTGCCAAACTGTCTCACAGTGATAACTAAGAAGTGAGCTTAGAGTGAGCTGTGAGTCTTGCTGATGCTAGGGATTTACACTATTGATGACTCACTTCACGCTCACTTCACTTTTGTTTTGACGGTGAGATGTTTACAGAATAGATAGGCAGGGCTTATAAATAGATTTGTACCCTAATTTCACCACTGATAGCTATTTCCATATGGTGGAGTCTACTATGCAACTTTGCATAGTAGACTCGCTATGAGGTATTTGCTTCATTATTGGTAAAGATACAAGAGTTTTAAGTTTAACCAATAACGGTCTGTAAATTGTATGAATCGGCCATTAGTGAGTATGCGTTTCGATTTGAAAATTAGAGGCTTTTTCCAAATTACTATATTTACAAAATAGTAATTTGGAAAGACCTTCTAATCTTGTGTTCGATTTTCCTAGTTTCTGTGGGTGAACGACGATGAAGGTTAAAATTTGATAAATAACTATAGGTCACAACGGCCCATCTTCCATCCTGAGCCACATGTGCCCTTGATGATCCTATGACTGCATCAGTGAGCGGAGTTCGCGCAGCTCAATTTTGGGCCGAAGATGTTTGAACTTTTGTCAGCGACACGCTAAGAAGAAGATAGGTACACAATGGCACCGAATCCCTTGTTCACAAACTAAACTAAATTTAAGTTCAGTGCATATTTTTCTTTCTATTTCATTATAAAAAGGACAGAAGACAAATATTAGTTTATTCCTGTCAAATTAATCAGCGCTTGACGTGAATTCACGTATTTATAGTAGCCAATTTTTTAATCACGTCTGAACTTGTCTATGGAGTCTCTTAATTTGAAAGGACTCAACTAATGTTTATCTTATGTCCTTTTCTTAATGAAATAGAAAGAAAAAGATGCACTGAACTTAAATTTAGTTTAATTTATGAATAAGGGAATCGACGCCAATGTGTACACTGAAGTATTTCTATCATTTATCAACAGCGATTCATAACTCTTGACTATGTCATGAGACATTCTCATACCTTTAACTACACTTAGGTAATAGGTAACACGGGCTGGTGTCCGCAACTCCACGTCGATGCGCGTATTTTGCGTACGGTTTAACTACAGTTATTTTATTTTGTGCCTCGTGTCAGCATAACAAATAAAAAAACCACAAATACAATATCAACTTACGTGAGCATCGTGCGGTATCAAATTCATAAATTCTTGGGTTACATTCCACTTCAACAACGTATACCAGTAGGTGCCCTGGAAACTATCTCCAGCGTTCAGGACTATGGAGTCAGGCTTCTGTTCCAGCAGGGTGTGGATCTCCTGGTAAAGGCGAGGGAAACCGCCTATGCAGGAGTTGTTGTTATACCGGCAGGTTGGCGTATCTACTGAGGTCTCTTCGAATCTGAAAAGGAGATTAGACATAATTTAATACTTATTGTCGTTACGCCAACAGGAGCAGTGGTGACCCAGTGGTAATGGTCACGTGTTGTAGGTCGTAGGTTCAAACCCAGATCGGCGCTTTACTTTGTGTCAATTATGTCGTCACCTCTGCTCGCAAAACAGTGATGGAAAACATCGTGAGGAAATCGGCACGTCTTACAGCCAAACATTCGAAGACATGTGACATCTACCGGGTGGGTAGATGTCACATTGTATGTCTTCGCACTGGGCCCGCGTGGTGGATTACGGCCCACTCCCTCTCACCGAGAAGCCGAAGCCTGTGTCCCAGCATTGGGAAAGGTATAGACTGACTGTGCCTATGTTTTAACGCCAACAGAAGAATTGAACAAGGGTATCTATAAATCCAAAGTAATGCAACTGAAAACGATAAGTTTCCCTAAAAAAAATGGTGAATACTTCAAGACAAGACTAAAAAAATATGTTTATTTCTAGAATTGTAAACGTGACTCAGGGGAAGCACATAGACGTGGTTGTATTACCTAATACACGGAAAAAATTATTTCATGATTTGGAATCACGAACTATTACGTCACTTTGCAACAGTTCTACATTGCTGCTTTCTAGTTTAGTTTAACTTAAAAATACAGTTTGTATTACAAGATGTCGCAAATACATACTTAGTTATGAATTTTAAGTAACAAACCTATTCATCTTTACAAGAGTAAAGCTGAACTGTACTGTTTGTGAAATTTTTATTTGCAAAAATTGTACTCATTACAGACCGTTCGTGTTTTTTTAACAGTACTTATATTACATGTAACGTTAAATGCGCAAAACCTGAAAATAGTTTGATCAGAATAACGAGCAGAATTAACTGAACCACTTTTTAATATTGGTCATATTTTTCAAAAAAACTTCATTAAAAACGTTGCCGTGTCTATTTATTAATAGGTCAAGCAACCCAATGTCAGCGCGGCGCAGCGGCCCGGTGACGACTCCTCCCTCGATAAAGCGTCGTCGCAGACGCAAGAAACGATCGGAATGGCCAGTAAAACTAAAACAGCACATAAAACCTTTACAATTTTTTTTATGACTTATTATCTCTCCGAAATAGTTCAATTGAATTAAAAATCAGTTGGGGTGTCTGAGGTTTTGCGCATTTAACGTTACACGTTGTATAAAACAATTCGCTAAAACTAGGATCCAAAATTACTAAATAAATGAAGCTAGTAAAATTATAAATAAATCATAGTTATTAAATTTAAAATGTCAAGTATTTGGGTCAAACACAAAAACGCGTGAAAAAGTGTTCAGGTTATATAAATTCCAGGTGTACATTATTAGAGCATGTTTGTGTTTTTATTACTTAAGATTAAGTTGTCGGCATATTATATTTGATCTTATTTTATTTATAAGAATAAATTTATTAATTTTCTGCTTTCGTTTATAGCAAAATGTCTCCTACTGTAGACTGTTCGGATGCTTAGCACCTCAATTTGATAGATGTTTAAAAATATTTCAGGAACAATAAATACATTCTTTTAATGTGAATGTACGTAAAAAATTAACAACTTTTCATATTAGCGTAGATAAAAAAATCAGCAATCCATATTTACGAATAAAAACATATAAACATATTGTTCTAATATTTGTAGTCTTCTACTGTAGACACGTAAAACTCACACAATTTTAAATATTTCGAACACACCTAATATATTTTTTGGGTTATGTTGGCATCACTGCTTCAAATGTCGCTCATTCGTTCGTAATTTTCTTAAATGGCGTCTGCGTCGGAGAAAAAATACTGCTAATAAAGGATACACAAGATTTTGGTCGTGTTTTGAAGATCTTTTCTGTGTTACGTATATATTGGTAAGTAGATAATTAAAAATTATATAAATCGTAAGCGTTTATGTGCATTAGGGATAGGTTTGCAAAATCCAACATGCTTTCATTCTAACCTCAAAATATTTTAAGATATCTTTTTTATTTTACATTATGTCTTTCCTGTAGACATCTTTCCTGTAGATGCATGTGTGTAAAATAAGTTTCACTCTGGCTGAAACATCTTTTTTTCTGTAAAAGACATTCGTGTGACTGGAAGCATGGATCCTTAAAATGTATGGAAATGATGTAAATATTTTTACAGTTACGATGCCACGGGCAAGTACAAATAGGATTCAGCTTTCTGAGGAAGACAAAAAAAGGCGCAGGCGTCATCAAAAGAAGCTCGGTATACAGTGCCCTCCAAAAGTTAGTTGAAATGATCAATAATGTAATAAATGTGAGGAAATTTTAATGAAACCAAATAAAATCATGTTTTCAAAAACTAATTATTAAAATATAATCAATTTAGAATATTCCTATCAATAAGACAACCATATCAATTTTAATAACTATAATTTATGTAAATAAACAAAGAAATTGCGGTGCCAAAAGTTAGTTGAAATTGTTGAAAAATTATTTTACGGATTGTGACTTTGCCAATGTCTTAACTTTTAATATTTTGTGTGACCGCCATTATTCTGTAGAACTGCTTTAAGTCGTCTAGGCATTGATTCAACGAGATTTTGTAATGTTTTGACAGGTATAGTCGACCATGTTTCAAGAATTTTATTTTTAAACAAATTCCTATTGCGTCTTATAGAAACTGGGATCCTGCGGTCTAATTCATCCCACAAGTGTTCAATAGGGTTAAGGTCGGGTGACATTGATGGCCATTCCAGTAAGTCCACTTCGTTATCTTCAAAATATTCTTTAGTTATCCTTGCTGTATGCTTCGGATCGTTGTCTTGTTAGAACTTGAAAACCCGACCTAACCCCATTGCTTCCGCCGATTGTTTTAAATTGTCACGGAGAATATTACAATAGATCTGTGCTGTCATCTTGCCTTCAATTATCTGCAGTTGGCCCACCCCATACCAAGAAAAACACCCCCAAACAATCACACTCCCACCGCCGTGTTCCACAGTGGGTTGCAAGTATTTGTCGTCGTAAGAATTATCACTGCTGCTGCGGCATACAGTTTGCCGACGTCGATTTCCAAATAGTTCGAACTTTGATTCATCGCTAAAGACTACTCTCTTCCAAAAGTCTATTGACTTATCCGAATACTTGCGGGTGAACTCCAATCTTCGTTTTTTATGAATCGATGTTAGAAGAGGTTTCTTTCTGGCAACATGACCTCGTAAATTAGCATCATGCAGGCGTCGCCTGATAGTAGATTCAGAAACCGATCTTCCTGCTTCCTGTAACTGCTCTTTGATCTCTCGTACCACAATCTTGGGATTGATCTTACACTGCCGCACTATTTGTCGATCATCGACAGAAGTAGTAGCCCTAGGACGCCCCGACCGTGGCCTGTCTGCAAGACTAGGACATTCTAAACTCTTCTTTATTATTTTCCGCACACCTTCTGGACTAACTTGAAATAATTTTACTACAGCACAATAGTTCTTCAATTTTTTGTATTCACACACGATCTTCGTTCTTTCTTCTATAGTTAATTTTCACCTCGGAGCCATTATTTACTCAAACACAGTCAAATCACCTCACAATATCTTATATTTATATTTAAACACTCCACACTAGCCTTAACAATATTAATAAAATGAGTTTAAAACCGCAAGAGTATCGTAAATCGTTAAGTTTCCTACTTCAACTGACTTTTGACGCACACAATTCAAATAGTGAGCACATAAACATAGATTATGGAAGAAAGTAAAAATACTTTCGGGGAATTCCCTACTGTACGTATTAAAATAGTGTATCCGAATATAAATAGTAAACAATTCATTTATTGAAACCGCGTATTTTGGAAATTATATGACATCATTTCTAAGGTGAATTAATTTCAACTAACTTTTGGAGGGCACTGTACGTCTTGTACATGCCAAAATGGATGAAGCAGCATTAGAAGAAAGAAGAAGACAGGATAGGGAAAGATATCGACGAAAAAAAGAACAAGGCAAAATTAAAACTATTAAAGACTGCACCCCTAGAGAACAACGACAAATCAGAAAAATATGGAAGGAAAAGACCAAATTAAGACGTCAGAAGGAAAAAAATAGTAAAAATGCTTTGCATTTCGCTGAGCAGAATACTCCACCGTCGAGTCCTTCATGTTTGCGTATTAATGTTGGGAATGCTATTGTGAAACGCAACGCGTGAAAATTAAGAATCGAAAATAAGTACCTAAAAATAAATACTTGTGATTGAAACTAAATTGGCAAAGTACCGTATGAGAGCTATTCGATCTTGTAATAGAGAAAACAAAGAAAATAAAGTTTCTCAAAGGAAGTTTACGAAGGCGCAAGATAGTATAATTTATTGGAATTTCTACAGGAAAGATGTCCGTTCTGTGGGCAATTTTTTATCATTTCTTATTTTCTAAAATAGTTGAATTTTCAAACTTTATTCTGTCATGTAACGAACGTGTTTTTATTTTGATCATTATAAATTAAGTTCTGTAAACAAATCATAAAACGTGATGACATACTAAGGTTTATGTTCTTATCTGTAGACAATTAGGTCTTTTCTGTGGCCTTATAAAAATGAAAATTGTTATTTTTCGAAAGAATATGTAATACTGATCTATATCGATATTATTAAGAATTATAAGAGACTGTTACACGAATAAAGGTTGATTTTCAAACTCATATGTGAGGTTTTATTTTTTGGAAATGATGAATTACATATTTTGTGTTTGACCCATTTGTCAAATTATAATCGTGAGACGTTTGTGTGAGTCTTTAAAGTCTAAATACTTATTCGCAGAACAGAATGATTTCTCTATAAGCCATTTGAATAACGCTGTTTCAAATCGATTGACTGGCAGTTCCCTATATGATTTCGTTAGTTTATTAAATATCCCAATAACCATTGATTGGAAAGCAATTTCTTTGATATAAATATTTTCATCGGAGGAATAATGAATGTATCAGGATATCTTGTTTTAAACGTAAGTGTCTCCACTCCAAGACGTTGAAATAAGTCGGAGTGCGTATGAATTTTAAGTAACGCTTTGGAAATGCGTACTGAACCTTTCGGTTTGAAGATATTTATTTTCTCAAAGAACAAATAACAGTCCACTAAAATAACAGCCGGTCGATTCTATAAAATTTTAAAAATCTCACCGTGAAATAATAAGTGAAGTGAGCACTTAATAGTGTTAATCCCTAGCGAATGACAGCTCACTCCACGCTCACTTCACCCAAGCTTTCACGGTGAGATGGTTACAGAATCGCACGGCTGTTCACTAAAAGAGAATCTAAAGTTTTCTTATTTACATAATATTTCCCCTGATATACTGTGGGTATTTTTAGAGACAAAATCTTACATAATATGCGCGAACGCCTAGAGTCTAGGCCCTAGACGCAAAACAACTCATAATTTCAGCCAAAAGACGTCAATTGCTGATCATAGAATTCCTCAAGCGTCGCCAAATCGCCACATCGACCGGTTCTGCGTTTCGGTCCACCTTAGGGAGGCTTCCCAACGCTACGACTTCTCCAAAACAACTACCATACATATGCATATGCGGAATTTGAATCCAAAAGTCGAACAACGCATAGCACAGAAGTAAGTTAGTGACCTAAAGTAAGCCACCCACGTCGTCCTTAATAAATTATACATTAATACCAACGTTTATGTAGGTCGTACAAACATTTGTGCCAACACGGAAGTTATCCGGAATAACACGAAAATGTACGCTATTACGATAATAAACCCTCTGCCACATAGAAAGCGTTTTATAGTGGTGACGGCCACTCAGTGCACACGCCACACACGTACTTTGCATGACTTTGCGAATGACACACATCTAGTGTTATACGAGGTGGCACTATATGTTTCTTCTCAGAGAAGTCAGTTAGGTAACATCGAACTCATCTAGTTTTTAGGAATATCGGGATAAAAAGTATTATATGTGTTAATCCTGGTTATAAACTATCTGTGTGCCAAATTTCATCAAAATTGGTCCAGGCGTTTGAGCGTGAAGAAGTGCCTACACACACACACACAAACTTTCGCCTTTATAATATTAGTGTGATGTAAAATAAAAATACAATATCCTAACCTAACTAAAACTATTAACAAACTAAAATACGGTGTCAAAAAATTCCTCCGCATCGCTGTCGACTGGTAATGTACCCAAGAGACTGGCGGCATTGCCACGTTGTATGGCAATACTTAGCTTCTGGCCAAGGTAAAAGTCCGCCCTTTGTCACGGGAAATGTCCACCAGCCGTTGGGAGATTTCATTAAAAAAGCCATGAGCACGCGGACCTCACGGACCGAGGGTTTCAATGTTTCTACAGTTCGACATTTATTTGCCCTGTTCTCCTGTTGAAGTAAACATTCACATTGGTGACACTAGGTAATCAAATTTGGAAAATACACCTACTTATTCCCAGCCGAAGAGAAGGACTTTTGAATCTGCCCGAGCGTAAAGGATTCTTAATACCGATTAACAATCCACGTTCTTAATAATGTAAACTTTTTTTAAACGGAAATTTCGACGAAAGTTTAGTTTGTGATCTTCCTTTGCGAATCACAATAAATACTTTTCATTTTTTCTTTCTTATCAGTAAATCTGCCGTCCATTTAATCCGCCTATTGGGCAAGCTTAGGTATTAAGTTCGATAACAATAGAAAAAGTAATTGGGTCTCATTAGCTCAGTCAAGCTGTCCTATTACATAAGAACCGCTTTCCACATGGTGGCGGGTTTACATCATCACTAAACAAATTGTTTTGTTTAAAAAATTACTATTTTTTACTTTCCTTACATTCGAAATGAAAAGTAGAGTGTTTAACACGGCTGAAAGTCATCAATTCCTGCTCGGAAATCGATCTAAATACCTCTCGAATGGGAATTGATTTCTTTCAACCCTTGTATAACAATCTACTATTTTGGTGTAAGGGTCAGTCCGTCCGCCTTATGGAAATTAATTGTTGGAGTCCGGCCGACGAGATAATGCGTTCTTGACACCTGTCAGTTTCATACAAACAAATACGTGTTTGGCAAATTTGATCTTTATTAGTTAATAGAATTTTCGCACTGACAGGTGTTGGAATGCATTCTCTCGATGGACTGTAAACAAATAATTGATGACTAACTTAAATTATCACGAGTTACTGTCATTGATTGACAGTTGTATGAAATGGCTATAACAAGGCAAATAGTCGTTGGGTACCAATATTAAAAATTAATTTCCGTGACTGTACAGTTGTACATACATAAATCAACCATTGTGTATAAAATTATAAATAAATACAGGAAAAACATGTTCTAAAATACCCACCTGTGAGCAGTAGATAATAATTATGTAAACGAGGTTGAGAATAAAGAACGCGGTTTTAATAAGTCCCCGCAAAATTTCATTTTAGGGCGCTAGGTACCCCGTGAAGTTCAAATTTTCTTACGTTTTTTTGCAGGAAGCCGACCCCGACATAGTTGGGAAAAGGCTAGGCAGATGATGAATATAATCCTCTAAGTTCATATAATCCTATTGAAGTATAATCCTAATGCATTATTCTGAGCGATGGCCGTTTTGCGCGGATGTGACGCATATTTTCCCCCAACTTGTTATGTTTTATGTTTTCTCTCTGCGTCGTGTTTGCCGCAAATAAACGTTTTTTCTTTCTTCTTTCTTTGAACGAATATTTCAAAAAAATATCAATCAATAGGATTATATGAACCTAGACCTCGCAAAAAACGTAATCAAATTTTAATTTCTGTCACTGTTAATGAATTACCTTCATATTTAGTAACTGGGTAGTGGAGGTCAGACAGGCAAGTAAAATACCGGCGCAACAATTTATTTGGGAAAAGGCTAGGGTAGATACCCGGAGAGAAAATTGTTAGAAAAGTTACTGTGCTCGTCACTGTAAAGTGAGTGCAAGTGACATCTACAGAAAGTTTTCTGAGTGATATTGGGAAAAATTCACTATTTGTCCAATAAATTTTACTGTACAGCATAAGAATTTATACTGTGCTAGCATGGTAATTTTTCCATTACCACTCAAATTTACTCAGATTCTGAGACAGCACAGTAATTTTTCTAAGATTTTTCTCTCCGTGTAGAATAGCCATTTCATACAACTGTCAAATAACGAAGTGGTAAAAAGACACGGACAATATTTTGATGTCACTTTGGTAAACAATTAATTTTCCTGACTGGTCATTTATTTTTGCTGTCGGGGTCATAAAATGCACCAGTCTTAAACATGTGTGGGGGAAAAGTATGGGAAAACCAAAGAAGAAGACGTGACTACTAAGATGACGACAAACAGAGAAGTATAAATAATAAACACGTGTAGGGCAAGAGAATGATGAGTTGTCTGCAGTTTGTAAGTCACCACGGTGAAATAAATTGCATAAAGTAAACTGCATATATAGGGTGACTGGTAATTAGTGACCGATACTTATTCTACTCATGACAACAAACAATAGTTTTATAATGGGACAAAAAGTGAAATGACGAAAAAAAATCAGCTGTTCCCTACATTTTGACGACTCGTAAGAAAGATTTGAATTTATTAATGCTTAGTTCTTGAATGTGGCTAGGAAGTTTATTATAAAAATGTATACATTGGCATCTAAACGAGCCACCTATTTTCTTAAGCCTTGTTGTAGGAACAACATATTTGTGTTTGTTCCTAGTATTAATATTATGGATATCACTGTATTTTTTAAACAGATTAATATTTTTATGTGCATACAAAAGATTATCATAAATGTACTGAGAAGGCACAGTCATTATATTAATCCCTTTAAATTTGTCTCTGAGGGAGTGTCTGGGACTTAATTTATAAATCGAACGAATTGCCCTTTTTTGTAAAATAAAAATTGTCTGAATATCGGCGGCATTTCCCCACAACAGAATACCGTATGACATCACACTATGAAAATAACTAAAGTAAACTAAACGGGCTGTCTCTAAATCAGTTAAGTCACGAATTTTCCTAACGGCGTATGCTGCAGAGCTAAGCTTTTTTGACAATTTATCTATATGGGGGCCCCATTGAAGCTTGGCATCCAAAGTTATGCCTAAGAATACTGTGGTATTTTCGGGTTTTAACTCATCACCCTTTATAAGAACACTAGTTTCTACTTGTCTAACATTTGGTATCGTAAACTTAATACATTTCGTTTTTTTTTCGTTAAGAAGTAGGTTATTAACATTAAACCAGTTAACTACTTTTGCGAGGGCACTATTTATATTGTCAGTAACCAGCTGCTGACGTTTGAGTTTAAATAAAAGTGAAGTGTCATCTGCAAACAACACTATATCATGTTCGTCCCTTATGAGGTAAGGCAAGTCATTTATATAAATAAGAAATAAAAATGGGCCAAGAATTGAGCCCTGGGGGACCCCCATTTTTACTACAGATCCGGGTGACCTTTTTCCGTTAACATCAACTCTCTGAATCCTATCACTCAAGTAAGAAGTAAGAAGATCCAGAGAGGCGTTCCGAATTCCGTAGTAGTGAAGTTTCCTGATTAAGGTTTCATGAAGAACACAATCGAATGCCTTGGACAAATCGCAAAAGATGCCCAAAGCATCGCATTTGTCCTCCCATGCATTATAAATATGTCCTAAAAGTTCAACTCCGGCATCAGTAGTTGAACGACCCCTTGTAAAACCGAACTGTTTGTAATGTGTTTGTAATGCCTAACCATTCGTTCAGTGACTAATATCCACTCATTAGGTAGGTGGGTACTTTACCGTCCGATATTGATTTTAAATTAACGCTCTTGTCTCTTCCATCAGCATTAAAACGAAGTCTATAATAATTTACAAATTGGTATAGATGCCAGCACATCAAGCTACCCGAATCTGTCAAATTTTCCCAATCAACTTTGAAACTTATGTTTTAGCAATAAAGTTAAAAATCTATTAAATAAATTTGACAGATTTAAGTAGCTTGATGTGCTGGCGTCTGTATGTACGTGTCTTCGTTTAGGAGTGTTGACAAGAGAATTTTTTTGACGAAGAGTTGGGAGTTTCTATATCTTATTACAATAAGTTTAACGATCCATTTAAGAAAAAAGAATGGCGTTTGAGATTCGTGTTCCTTAAGGCGGCTTTACACTGATGTCTGTAGCCGCAGTCTAAACGACAATTCGAGTCGGCCGCAGGTGACTAAAATCGCAAGTTTCAAAGCAGCGGCAGCTTATGTCGAACGCGGCGGATGACTAAGATTGAAGGATCGAACGTGAAAATGCTTCGGTCGCAGGCTATCGCCCGCCGCATGAAAGTCGACATTTTGATGCAAAATGAACTAGTCACCTTTGCTTTTTATCGACCTGTGTAAATGGGATTTGAGGCTATTTGGCCAGCCGTGCAGCGAAAATTTACTTAGTGTAAATCCCGCATAAACCACGATCTTTCTCTATTGCAATTTGCAAGAATTCAGGCAAATTTAAATCAAATCGAATAATTTATTTGCTTGAATATGGGTACACATGCAACAAAAGCTGTTTTTAAACGAAATCCTACCTTTGCACACCTATTAACAGGTGTGCAAATATCTATTACAATGAACATTCTTACATGAATCATTCATGTATCTATCACAAATAGAAGAGTACTATTCAGACAAGAAAGAAAGAAAAGAAAAGTTGAGTATTTTAGGAATTCATGCAGTAATTCAATAATTTATGATCATTGCCTCACTGTACTTAAAAGAATATCATTTAAATAATCATTAATTTATAATAGCCTGTATAAGAACAATTTTCTCACCTCTTTCTTGTATGGTAACAAAAATATCGCCACGGAAGGTTTATCAGAGTCGTCAGTGACCTATGTTCAGCAACAACAATGGTTATACCTAAGTATGTTCTGATAATACCAAATAATTTTGATGCTATTTTTATACTGGATGCTTTTTTTACAGGCTCCAAATTTTTACAGGATGTTCTACTCATGAATATGAAGAACTTTCACTTTGGAACCAACTCTGAAATTACGAAAACAAAATCAGCTGTTTAATACAAAAGGTCAATACCTATTGGACCAAAATGTATGAAACAGCTGATTTTTTTTGTGATCTCAGAGTTGGTCCCATAGTGAAAGTTGTTCATATTCATGGGTAGAACACCCTGTAAAAAAATTTGGAGCCTATAAAAAAAAACATCCTGTATAGTGGTAAAGGTGACCCAGTGGTAATAGCCGCGACTTACGAGTGAATGTCGTAGGTTCGAATTCGAACCCAGCGCTTTATTTTGTGTAAATTATTTCATCACTACTGCTCCCAAAACGGTGAAGAAAAACATATTGAGGAAACTGGTTTGTCCTAGAACCAAAAATTCGAAGACGTGATGTCTACCAACCCGTACTGGGCCCGCGTGGTAGATTATACCCGACTCCCTCTCGAAGATAGCTTGTGGACTTGTGTCACAAGGATCATTTTCGGCTGATTATACTAACTATTACACAATTAGTTTTCTATAATCACCAAACTAAACTGCCAAACGTGATGATTATCTACCATATATTAACACCGCTTATCCGAAACCAGATTGTCGCAAAATACCGGTCCAGTTTCGTCACAGAATCTTGACATTATATGAATCAGCGAGAATGGTATCAAGGTCGTGTTGAACCAGCACAAACTCGTACTGAGTTGTACCACATGAGTAAATATTTAGTTGGCAGAGACCAACCTTCAAACGGTCATAGAAATTAATTTATAGGCTACAACTAGGTAATACTAAAGTCATGACCATATACAATAACTATACATATGAGCTCACACACTGCTTTGCCTGTTTAAAACGTGTTGACCTTAGTAGCTTTTCCAGAAAAAGTGAGCAACTTTTCCGGGTTAAATGTCCTTTTCCGAGTCAGTGGGGTGAGTAATGCGTAACACACTAATAGTGATAAATAAAAGCCATTCCTGGCTTTCATTTTGACCGTTCAATTACATTCATTGCGTTGTTTACGTTCTTGAACGAATACAATTATTCAGAATGAGATTGAATGTGTATTACGCAATTAGGGTACAGCAGGGTAATTGCGTAACACACTATCAGTAGCAATGGGTTTCATTTTGACAGTTCAACAACATTCATTGCGTTATTTACAAATAAATAAATTGAAGACATGGAATATAAATAAAATGCGATGATCGAGTTAGATATACAACGTGTAACGTTAAATGCGCAAAACCTCAGACACCCCAAATGATTTTTAATTAAGATTTTTGAAAAATGTGGCCTATATTAAAAAGTGGTTCAATTAATTCTGCTCGTTATTCTGATCAAACTATTTTCAGGTTTTGCGCATTTAACGTTATACGTTGTATAATTTAATTTTCAAAACCCATATTAACTCACTTAAATCAATCGACAATTTCAAAATCCCGGGATTTCAGAGGCATATCCATGTTAACATCAATTTTTGCGGTCATTCACCCCAAACAGCTCTACCTACTCCGACTACTGGTCATAACTCACTAAAGTTCTCAAGTTAGTATCATAATTTCAGTCTTCATCCTAAAGTACCATTATTATGAAAAACCAACCCTGTAAATGAAGTGCCATTTATAAGGTGTATATTAATCAAGTATAATCAGCCTATAACGTTCCTACTACTGGGGGGAACAGGCCCAGGCCACAGACACAGGCCTCCTCAATAAGCCGCACCACTCGGGCCTAGTACGTGTTGGTATTTTTTTTTCTTTTTTTAAAAAAACGTTGCCCCACACTAGGAATTTCTCCTGTATTGTGTTATTAATCTATCGCAACGCAATTATTTGACTGATTGATTTGGTTTGCTCTCTGTTGCTTATTTACTCATGTGCATACAATGACAGCTGTTTAATGAAGAGAAAGGCGTGAACACGTCATCAGCATGTTATTGGACGCTGATTATATATTTATTTTTTAAATAACTTATGTTTTCTTTCCGTGGCTATAATCAAAAACGAAAGTGTTGGTCTTTTTGCTTAATTTCGCAAATAAATTACAAAGTGATTGTTGCTTTCTTTACTTAAACCTAGCATCCGCGCGCAACTTCGTTTGCGTAGAGTTCGGAATGCCCGCCGTTTAAATTCTATTACCCGTTTTCCCGTAGGAATGAAGCATTTTCCCGCGGTAAAAGTAGCCTATGTTCATCAGGGATAATGTCGACTTCAAATGGTAAAACAATTTTTCAAATCGGTCCAGTAGTTTCGGAGCCTATTCGATACAAACAAACAAACAAATCTTTCCTCTTTATAATATTAGTGTAGATTTACCAAGTAGGCATGATAGGTACTTGGAAAATAACATAGGGTCTCATTACAAGACATAGCAAGCACTGCTAGCGATAGGTATCTACAGAATATTTATGACAATCTATATACTCTAATATTCATCGCTATTATGGAAAGAGATCGTGAAATGGCTTAACGTTATGACATTCAATTAACAGAACGCGTCATGCGGTCAAAACGATTCCCACGCGAAAAAGACATATATTTACAAGTGTTTTTATGCTGTTTTAATAAAATTCATTCAGCTCCTCTTTATAATATTAGTGTACAAGTATTTATTATCACTTAACGCAGACGAATGAGACAGTTTTTGATAATTAATATCTTTAACTGAGTACAGGGCACTTTCATTCACACAAAAACAATATTAATTCAAACACCTACTGCACACAAGTTGCGTTTCACATATCCCTAGATAAGACTTTATTTGATAAACCGCCGTTATCAATGTAGATATGGCATCAAACTACGAAATAATACATATTATTATCGTCATCAAATACGAGTGTGTAATCGTAATATCGAATGAAACTGGCATACAAAACAAGATGTCTGTATTTCTTGAAGGGATAAGCATAGATGTTAATACTGCAAACACGTTTATATTTCCATGAGATTTAGAAGAAAAGAAAGAAAGAATAAACACATTTTTTTTCTTTTTCTTTTTTTTTCTTTTTTGTGGTTTTCAATTCCCACCCTATACAATTAAATGTAGCACACATTCAATGGTAGCGCCTCAAGAGAGTCCCGCTCTATCCTCTGTGGTGACTAGATTTCCTTGAGTTGTGGTGTACTTACCGAGATCGAAATAATGGAAAAAATGTTAATGCCATGCGAAGGAGTTGTAAACTTTATTGACGACATAGTTTGACATAGTCTTTGGATGTGCTGAAAGAGAACATCATGCCAGGCTTACACATGTATTAAAATTGCTAAAGACGACGAAAATCTCCATCCGATAAGTTACCTTTTTTAACAGATCTCGAAAATAGCTACGAGGATTCAGAAGTAAGAGACAAAGAAAAAAAAAAAGAAGCGTTTTTAATATCTGCCCTACCCAGACGAACCTAATGCGAAAAACCGCTCACAAATACATAAAAACTCCGCTTTACTGCTATTTTCCTAAAGGAAAAACTCAATATCACTTTCCCGATCTGGGAACAAACCTCGAGCCTTACGCTCTACAGCGGCACTTTCATTGAATGGGATGAAAGAGGAAGTCAAGTGAATAGTACTGATTGTAAATCTGTTACTATGAACTATATTATTTCAATGAAACCCATTATCAGTGTGTATTTTCTAAATATTTATGTAAATCAATTAATTCAATAAACAATTTCAATTTCAATTGGTATTTCAGACTGTTGCTGTTGTTTGAAAATGGCTTTCATAATTTCAGCAAGTCTTCATGGCAACAGTCTCCTGTTGCCATGAAGATGGGGACACGGTGGGTATCGGGTCGAGGTATCGGGATAGCGAGCGCGATCGCCAGTTTCTTTGGCATATAATTACCCTTAGCGTGTGGATGGCAATCCAGGTTTGCCTACAAGTTTGGCACCTTCAGTAGCGCCATTTAGTTTCTTTAACGTCCTGAACGTTACAGGACAAGCTAGACACGTTAATTGATAGTGAAAAGATAGTAGTACAAATAGAGAGTTACAATGAATTTAGTAGCTTCATTGTATTTTGCAGCTCTATGTCGATCTATAATATTGACAAGATCAATGATTCTGAAATTCTAAGCGTCAAATTGACAGACCATATTCGCACCACACTGCGATCCAAGACACAGATTACTGGCGTTATTCAAAAAGCCGCTAAGCTGAAGTGGAACTAGGCTGGCCACGTCTGCCGTATGCCCAATGAGCTGTAGACCAAAATAACCACCACGTATTCCCTGACACAGATAGAAGGGGTCGCGGCAGGCCGTAGAAGATGGCGGTACGAGCTGGGCAAAACAAACGACCAGTGGTCCACTTTAGCCCTGGATCGAAAGATCTGTAAGTCATGGGGAAAGCCTTTGCCCACCAGTGGGAGGATGCAGGCTAACAGTATAAGTATCACTGATTCTGAGAAGGTTTTCTGTATGTAGATGGATTATTAATAAGTACTTACTTAGCTTAAACTCATTTATTATTAAAAATGGTATTCGTTCAAGTCATAATACTTATTGGAATCGATAAAACAGCCATACAATGATGTTGAGTATTTACTATTTTTTATTGGAGCAAACATAGTTCATCATAGCATACGTATTATTAGTACAATAATAGTAGTGCTTGTAACAGGTTTATTCGAGGAAGTTCACCATGCCTATTTAAGCCATCAAACAACATTGCTGTGTTTCAGTTTAAAGGAAAATGATAGGCACAAGAGAATTTTTCAGGACAGCTTTTGGGAACGCCTTTGTGGTTAAGGTGCCTACTGCACCTGAATTCCACGTTTCACAGGCAATAATAAATTAATCCTGAAAAATATTGAACCCACACAAATAAAATTATATCAAGTTGTAACTTACCTAGCATGAAAATCATTATAATGTATTATATCCAATTTGTACAATCCCTCGAAAGGCAACGCAAATCCATTGGCCAACCCGAACAGAAACGTCATTGAGCACAAAACAAACATTTTACAGTTATTAACAAATGAGTTTATTTAGTTCTGTATTTATTTTCACATAACGAACGCGCGTGCGATCCCTTCCATGCCTAATCGCGTACTGACGATGTGAGGTTAGGTGGTGGTGGGGCGAACGCACCAGTTATTGATGTAATTTTATGAATGCGCAAGGATCTTCTGGCTCTATGTATGCAACAGGCATGAGAATAAGGATATCTTCTTCCCCTTCCTTTGTAACTAGCTTCCTAGGTCGACGTCTGAAATGTTGTGGAAGGTATCGATCGATGCCACAGCGGGTCACAGCCTACAACGTAACGTTCCAACGGACGTTGGTGGTCTATTATTGGATTTGACTGAAAACTTTTTGGTGTAGGACGTTTGACCTACACTGTCCTCGTATGAGGACAATAGCTATACATACAATATCTATAGGTATATATATAATAGCTCAATACATTACTCCATTTAGGATAAAATAGAAACACGGTTGAACCAACTCTAAAGACATTGCCCGAAAAGTTGACATTGCTGTCGCGCAGACTCTAAAAAGGCTCATGAAAATGAAATTCTATTTGATGAGTAAAGAAGGGGTCGAAAAATATTCGAGAAAGCAAAGGAGTTGCATAATGAAATTTAGTACAACAATTTATCACTCGTTTGGATGATTATGGTTACTATGACACTGGGTTGTTTTAATGTTCGCATTAAGATAACTGTTTCAGAAGCTTTTTTTTATAGCATGGGTGTAGATAATTATAAAATCAAATTAAGCACGCTTTACCGGACTGTAACGAAACGGTTATAGGGCGTAATAATCCTAAAAACAGCGCCCAAATACGATTTTATAGACGTTTATAGGATTACTATTATGACAAAAAAATACGTGCTCCTAGAATCACTACATAGTATAAAACAAAGTCGCTTCCCTGTCTGTCTGTCCCTATATATGCTTGGATCTTTAAAACTCCGCAACGGATTTTGATGCGGAGTTTTAAAGATGTTTTGAGTGTTTCTCTACTATATTATGCATGTATTATACATATAAACCTTCCTCTTGAATCACTCTTATCTATAAAAAAAAAATCGCATCAAAATCCGTAGCGTAGTTTTCAAGATCTAATCATACGTAGAGACAGACAGACAGCAGGAAGCGACTTTGTTTTATACTATGTAGTGATCAGCGATTCCACCCGTGCGAAGCCGGGGCGGGTCGCTAGTATATAATATAATATACACGCAATTGCTCTCTGGCCGCAATTTGAACGCTGGAAGCCCTTGTAAAGGGCTCATTTGAAATGTAGGGTTTTCTTGGCAAATACAGCGATAGGCAATCATCATCATCTGCCGAGCCTTTTACCATGTTGGGGTCGGCTTCCAGTCTAACCGGATGCAGCTGAGTACCAGTATTTTACATGGAGCGACTGCCTATCTGACCTCCACAACCCAGTTACTGGGTAATACGAAACCCCTTGGTAAAACTGGTTGTCAGATTTTCGGGCTTCTGGCGACCCGTAACGACTGTCAAAGATTCACTAATGACAGCCGGGACCAATTACGGCTTAACGTGCTTTCCGAGGCACGGGAGGGTATTGTTATGTAAAGATGGTCACCCATCCACGGACCAACCGCGGCAAGCGCGTAGCTTAACCTGATTGATCGACCCGTGCGGCTGTTATTATTTAGCCACAAGCCCCTCAAAGAAATGTGAAAATAAATTCAGTTGTATATTTTAACATGATGTATTATTTATTATACGAGTTCGTTTTAAACCACAAGCATTTTTATTTTCAATACAATTTCAACCTTGTGTAGGGGTCAGAGGGCAGGCCGTGACCGTGTCAATGGTTTTCCACCCCCGAGATACAGCCGGTCGATTCTGTAAAAATCTCACCGTGAAATCATAAGTGAAGTGAGCACTTAAGGGTGCGTTTCCACAGAAGCGGAGCTGGGCGAAGCATTGAAATCCTCATCGCGTCACTCGTCTCGTCTGTGATTCCTACACGTCTCCGCTCCGCTCCGCCCAGGTCCGCTTCTATGGAAACGCACAATAATAGTGTTAATCCCTAGCGAATGACAACTCACTCCACGCTCACTTCACCCAAGCTTTCACGGTGAGATAGTTACAGAATCGCACGGCAGGTATCTCAGGGTGGAAAACCATTGACACGGTTACAAATATACCAATATACAACATACATGGTTATAAACCACGAGGATGAGTTTAACAATCGAGAATTGTCTCAAGATCAGAGTATAATCAGCCTACAATATTCCCACTACTGGGACACAGGCCTCCTCTCGGTGAGAGTGAGTGGGCCGTAATCCACCACGCGGGCCCAGTGCGGGTTGGTAGATGTCACATGACAATATTTATGGTTAAGTATGACAAGATTTCTCCGACACAAAAGCGTTTATGCCGTACGGCATTTCATACAAAATTTCAAACCCTTGTTTTTCGAAATTAATGAACCGATTTTAATGAAACTTCGTAGGCATAAGCAAGATACAAATGTGAAATGTGGGCGTACCTAAATTGGTACACTTTTGCCTTACCCCGGAATTCAGGCGTGATGTTATGTTATATTATGTAAAAGGTGTTTCCCCGAAGGAGGGGAAGGGGGGGGGGCAGAGGTGTACCTACCTATTCAACCAGGTTTCAGACTGGCTAAAGTAGACTCATCCTTCATGGGGTACTGTTTAAAATGCTACAGTAAAATACCTCCCCACATACTACAACTCAACGAAACTAAATTCAAATCTTGCATAAAACGCACACTATGCAGCCAAGCATATTATAAGTTGGGGGATTACATCGCAGACGAAAATGCTTGGCTCACCGCTGGTCCTGCTCCACAAGGGCGCATAAACTAATTAATTAGCATTCGAAAATATAGTTGGAGCTGCTGAAGATTGAAAAAACATCTTTGTATTGTATAAATTCAATCTCTTAATATTGTATAATTGCATAACACACGTGTGAGCACTATGCACCTAAACTATAAAGCTACCATTTACTGGGTACGTCTTTCATTGACTTGAATGTGCCCTGGCGGCTGGGTGTATGTCATGCTCACTCAAATGTCTCGCTGGTGGTGGCGTGTGTGTTGGATCATTCAGTTCCCTTCAAAATGGTTGAGCTAAATGGTGCTGATCCATACGTCATGTTCGTGAACGGGCGCCGCCAGTAGGGACTGGTCATCTCTTAGCCGCCACGGCTTATTTTTATTTTAATCTAAGTATTTTCATTTCTGAATTGTTATTTTTTTGTTGTTTTTTAGTACGGACGCTTTTAACGTGCACGTCTTTCTACATCGTTCTCACATGTATAATTTCAACTTGAATGATGTAATCAAAATTTTGTATCAATTTTTATGATTTAAAAGAGTGTCCGTGGAGTTTCTTGCCCGTTCTTCTCCACAGGTACCTACTACGCTTTGGAATGGGCCACTAGCTTCATCTTTCTGACTGACCGACCCCTTGACAATTCAAAAGAGCCTGTAATTGGTTTACTTGAAATAAATGCTTTGAGTTTGAGTTTGATTATGATACTATGCCTTAAAAATACACCGTGAAATCTTATGTATAGACGCCAGCACATCAAACTACCACAATGTGTCAAATTTCTTTAATAGATTTTCAACTTTATCACTAAAACATAAGGATTAAAATTGATTGGGAACATTTAACAGTTTCGGGTAGCTTGATGTGCTGGCGTCTATACCAAATGTTATTGTTGTTACAAAGGGAGACTATATTTATATTCCTAATATTCTTGTTGGTCCTTTGTTTTTAGACCTGTTTGTATACTTACTCAGGTTCAATTTATAGGTCGAGCAAAGAAGTGTTAGGTTTTCCATGAATATTTATGTTAAATTCGAATTGGCAACATACTAAACAAGACTAAACCAGACTAAAGTGGGTTGGTGAAACACCTCCCACCCCTTTCGGGTCTATACCCGAAAAGGGTGGGAGGTGTTTCACCAACCGTGATGTTATCTTACTCTCTTGTTTAGTGGTAAAAAAAGAAAATCGAAATACTTATAAGAAATCGCTAACGTAGCTAGGTACTTACACCGAATTTGTCTGTCTTGTGAAAATGCATCGTCGTCTCGACCCATTTTCAATGTAACCACGAGTGTTCCTAAAATCGTTAGGCTTAACCCGTGAGAAGGCGCGCCTAATTTTCTTACACGAGTAGGCGCGTGCGAGCAAATTGCTCACACTATCATAAAATGTTTATATTTTTAGTGTTTCTATATTTATTGGCTTATAATGTATTTAAATAAATAACACAAGGTTTAGTAAGTAAGAAAACAAGTATTTTAATCAAAACTATTGAACATAATAGCAACTTCTAACGCAAATAACAAAACAACCTAGTATTAATTAATTTTTTTGGCACGTTTCATAAAAATCACAATAAAAACTGTTCCATAACAAAAACTAAAAAGTGTTATTCATCCATTAAATCTACACTAATGTGCCTCTCGAAACACACTGAAAACATGTATTTTACATGTTCGGTGCAAAGTAATTGCTGGGCGCGTGATGAGCAAATCGCCGCACGTTGGTACACGGCCTCCACAAACGCCTTGCTGCGCGGTCGCAACGCCACTGAGCGGATCGAGAATTGCGTCAGGGGAGAGGGGGTGAATATTTAGGAAGGTACTTAAGTGCTTGAATTGGTGTGGCATGGGAAAGACAAAAAATTTTTGAATTAGATTTTTGTGTGAGCAAATTGCTCATAGCGCGCCTTCTCACGGGTTAAAACCAAAAAATCAATATGGCGGGCACATTATGCAAAATCGTATAAATGAGAATTTAGCCGTGGTTGATAAACACTGTCGTTTCTAAGCGCCTGTCAATTTCTAGTTTTCGCTTATTTACTACTTTTTGCTATGTGGTTTCATAAGGCGTTTGCAGAAGTGGGGGTGTTGGAAATGCGACGCCGCCGTTGAAAACCAGATAGCAAAAAGTACTTGTGTGTGTTTTTTTACAAACAACATGATAACGTATAAGTCTGAATACCTAAACTTATAAAATATTGAAAAAACCGGGATTTGGACCTTGAACTCAAAGATCCACACCATCAGAATCAAAAGTCATTTATTCAAATTAGACTGAGAGAATCCGCACTATACGAACGTCCAAATTACATGTGACAGTCCAAAACGCCCGCCCTTCACCACTTCCTAGTTTTTTCGCTGGTAAGAAGAAGTGGCGCAACAAACTCCCCAGCAACCACTAAGACCAACGAGACAGTCGAGGTATTCAACAATACCAAGGCCAAAAGTGATACCAAGGATTGTTGCTTTTTTATGCTTAAGCATAATCATAAGCATAAAAAAGCAATAGGTTGGACGGTCCTTCCATGCATGAAGCATGAATTTATTTCTCATAACAAATGTTGTTGTGGACAGGAAGTACTTTCTTTTACCCCGTTGTCTTGTGTGCCTATTACCTTTTTTTTTTTTTTTGTTTCGCGGTGGAAAATCCTCATGGATGTGCGCCGCCCTGGCCTGTACCTATTGCCTACTATAACAACGGCGACTACTCGTAGCCATCCCAATGAGTCAGCTTAGAAAGAAATTATAAAAATAAACAAATGAAAGCAAAATCATCTGCCTAGCCTTTTCCCAACTATGTTGGGGTCGGCTTCCAGTCTAACAGGATGCAGCTGAATACCAGTATTTTACATGGAGCGACTGCCTATCTGACCTCCACAACCCTGCTACTGGGTAATACGATACCCCTAGGTAAGACTGGTTGTCAGACTTTCGGGCTTCTGACTACCGGTAGTGACCGGTAACGAATGACAGCTGGGACTAACGGCTTAACGTGCTATCCGAGGCACGGAGGGGTCTCGGTATGTAAATAAGGTCATCCACTGGCCAACCGCGGCAAGCGTAGCTTAACCCTTAGCTGGTATCGCCTTTTTTGGCAACACTACCGGTATCGTGGGTCAAGTTTACCCATACCAAAAAATCTGTTGTAGAACGTAGATTTTTTTATTATTTGTATAAAATATGGTTAGTTATGAAATAAAATTTTTTTTTTTACCAATTTATCTTTTTTAATTTTAGAATATTAAAAAAATATCATGTTTTACACGCATTTGTAAGTAACCTAATTTTTTGGCACTTTTTGGTTAGTGTGAACTTAAAACATAAAAAAAAAAATAGAAATGTAAGAAAAACGCTATGTTCGCTTCTGGGTCAAATTTGACCCACGATACCTACTAAGGGTTAACCTGACCGGCTGTTATTACTTAGCCACAGGCCCCTCTAAATGAAAGCAAAATAAGTATTAAGTAATATGGGTATGTTAGTAACCCTAACCAATGACGAATATAACGCGTAACGCC
Organism: Eremobia ochroleuca; assembly: GCA_949629135.1. Classification (NCBI taxonomy): domain Eukaryota; kingdom Metazoa; phylum Arthropoda; class Insecta; order Lepidoptera; family Noctuidae; genus Eremobia; species Eremobia ochroleuca. The sequence goes on along the minus strand of OX451404.1, from coordinate 14,822,568 downwards.
TTTACAAATCCAGATTGCAATAGTATGAAACGCAAACAAAAATACCGTCAGGCGTTTATGAGTGGAAATGTGGATAAATAAAATTGAAAAATCTGTTTTTAATGTCAAAATAACAGCATTTTACTAAATGCGTATTAATAACAATACAAAAAAAAAAAAAAACTAATATTTGTCTGTCTGTCTGTTCATTCCGGCTAATCTCCGAAACCGCTGGACCGATTTTGACGGGACTTTCATTGGCGGATAGCTGATGTTATACCAAGTAACTTAGGCATAATGTGTTCCGGCATCCACGCGAACGAAGTCGCGGGCACAGCTAGTACTAAATAAATCTGCTTAACCTTTCGTGGGATACACGCGTGATGTTAATATCATAACATTACCTACGCGTGTATCCCACCCACGAAAGGTTAAGCAGAGTAGTGAGTAGTGTTTTTGTTTGGTTTAAATATAAAAATCATGTCGTGTCATCTTTTTATTTCACAAACAAATGTAGAAAACACTTTCAATCAGGTTTAACCAAGTTTAAATCACAAAATACACATACAGGATTCCCAAATTCTAATTCGGACCTGGCTGTTGAACCGCAACTCCTGCAGAATAAATAATCATCACTCAAAATTGGAGTAAAGCTCTCCATACAAAACATGTTCAAATGTCCCTTTTCACATGAAAATCCCTGTATTTTATCATCGCAGCACTGACAAACATATTCACAATTGTTTTCTAAAGCGTTCAGCACATCTTGATCAAACTCTATTTCCGTTTTATATTTTTTGGAATAATATTCTAGATAATTTTTACTGCCATACAAGGATTCCATGTCCAAATCACTTAGTTGTCCATCTATGTGGCATTTCTCACATAGACTATTTAGCAATGACTTTGCATGTAGATATAATATTTTTTCTTTTACAATTTCTGGTGACATTTCAGGTAAAGTCACACTAGAACATACTCGCAAAACCTTTTTTAAGCCAGCAAGGTAAGTCAAAAGGATATGATAGATCTTTAGCTTATACACATCTTGTGATGCTGCAGCATACAGTTCGTCATAGTCTAACTTTGGGAATATCTTCAACTTTGTTACTTGAAATCTCAAAAGTTCTATGCAGTCCCAGTAATAAGTTAGTTTCTTTGTTGGATTGTTCATAAGTGTTGGTAGTATTGATTGTAACTTAGAGTCTGTGCTAATGAAAATCACTTCCATTTTGTGGGCTTCTTTTCTACAGAGCACTCGTCTGTTGACCATAGATAATGCACACATCACATTGTTAGTTGAAAAACGGAGACCATGCAATTCGTAAGTTGAATATGGATCTTTAATGTTTAATTGCTCAAGTTCGACATTCAAATTACCATTTAAAAAACTGATATTAATTTTGTATATTTTGACATTTACTGTTGATAAATAAATGCCCTCTTTGGTGTAAGCAATGTCTGTAATGCGGTGATCGTTCACATTGTTGAGATATTGGGACAGAATTTTTCCATTATCATCAATAACTTGTATTAATAAATGTCTATGTTTACTGCACAAGAAAACAATATGATTATCTATAACAGTGTACTTTAATTGAACAGCCATCATCCTATCTTTGTGGGCCCAGAGTACATGGGGCCGTAGAAGACTTATAATTCCATTCTCTATTTCCATATCAAAGGCATGTATTTGTCCCAAGACATCAGTACATATTAAATAAAAGTTATTAACACACTTCGGTATCCATTTAATTCCAGTTATTTCTCCCATATCAGTTAAAATACGGCCTCGCGCTTTTGGTACATCCTCATTGCTAAATATTTGCCAAAACAATACGGTACCATTCTTCTGTGCGGTGACGAAGAAGCAAGAATTGTCTGAATTTAATTCTGGTGCCCAGCATATTGCCGATGTTTCAAGTATAAATACAGATTCTTTCAGGTCTTCGAAGAATACTGGAGCCCTATTGTGCTGTAGAAGCTTTGTGACGTAAGGAGACAAGTTCAGAATACTATTCCATTGTAATTGTCTTTGACCGATGAATTCAACACCTCCAATGTTATTTAGCACTGCGAGAACACATTCGCTGTTACTAAAATTTAGTGGCGACCATTTACACATAACCACACTGGTCATTTCTTGAGTCAAAGCTGAATTGTGCGGCCAAAATGATGAATTCACTATCATTTCCGTATAGTCAACATTCCGCATTTCAGACTTCAAAAAATTTGCATTACACACCTCTGAAGCGGGACTGTTCTTAGGACTAAGTATTGAACTTTCTGTAAAATCTATATTTCTTTCTAAACACTCTAAATTGTAGGAGTATTCGAGAAAATTCACACGTTTTGTAGTGCGTACAGTTAAAACTGAATTACGCCATGACAAGTAGGCAGTTTCGTTTTTGATTATGGGTATAGATCGCTTGGTTAGTTCGAAGTACGTTTCCTGTTCCATTTTGTTACTGTCTTTCATTAGATAAATCTAAAAACGCACATTGTTTTCCAAATTAAAAGATTTCGCTAACCTGTGTCTGACATAAAATTGACATTGACAGTGACACCAATATCTTTGTAGTCTGTGCACTCAATCAATGGTTCAGTAAACTTTATTGTGTTCAATTTAGAAACTTTTTTTTTAGAGTGCTGTAACTTTTATCAGCTTATTTTAATCAGTTTTGTCAGCTTTTCTATAGTAAAGATAATGCCTTGGGGATAGACTAGTCAGTGAAAACTGGTAAGAATGGCTTGGTATGAATATTTTAATTAACGCTATAAAAAGCTATTAACATTTTGAACAATAACGTAAACAAACATGCTTATCAGACAGATATGCTAGAATATCAGAATTCAAATATTGTAGCTGTATCACAAACATGACTAAAATTAGAAATAGTAAGTTATTTAGACTTAAACTCTAATTGTCAAACTAAAAAAAAAAAAATAAAGTCATAACAAAAACACGTTGGTTTGTTGGGTGTCGTGTGATAAAAAGTTATTGAAATCATTTTCTTTATTAATGGTATTCAAAGTTTTGGAGCCAATCTACAAAGATGGGGAAAGGACGCTACAATGCAAAAGCGCGGCAAGTCGTGAAGACGAATATCGATAATTCGCAAACAAATGAGGTAACCAATTTCCATGTTGCTATTTTCCGTTTTAGAACCGTAAATTCAGTTTTCCCTGTTTAAACGCCACATTTTTGTTTGGAATAGGTTAGTATCAACATTTCTCCATTAGACTAAACAAGAAAAATAAAAGAATTATGTATTTAATATGTTTTTCTCGTATTTTAAATTACGATCGTAAAAACGGCTGTACTTGCTCGATTTTAAAATTAGCTATAGATACTGTGACTGATGTGTCCTAGAAGGAAAGGTAATATTTTTAACATTTTTTTTTCTAGATTCAATTAGAGTTTTCTACCAATGAGTATGGGGCCAGTGATGCTACCAATCTGCTGGTGTTACCATCAAAGAAACGAGACACTAAAGTTGTCAAGGAAAAGAAAGAAAAGACCAGGTTCCTGTCCAAAGCACAGAGGAAAAGATTTGAAAAGATTGTTGAGAAGAAACAGAAGAAAGAGAATGTAAGTTTGTTTTCTATCTCCTCTATCTTTCATTATAACTAAATAAAATAGAGAAGTTTGAAAACATAAGGGGTACTACAGGTTCTGTAGATTTGAATTCAACATTAAAAGATTTAAGACAAGCCTGAGTATAGCTTCAAAGCTTGTATCCAAATTTTTGTATGATATTCTCACTTTATTACCATACAATTTCCAACCATAATTTTAAAGTTCCCAAGTACTTAGGTTACATTTTTTTTTTCTGTGATGTACCCATGAATAACCCGTCTGTAAATTACAGTTAAAAGTTAAAACATAACATCAACTTCATAGTTGACATTGTATATGGCAACTATTAAGTTGACATAATATGTCAACTAAATAGTTGTATGTTGTATGTTGACTGTATTTGGATAAGCACATATTATTATTATGCAGACTAGGACCTGACAGAACATACTTTTTATCTCGGTAGTACTTTTCCTGCGATACAAGAATGCTACATGAAGGAATAAAGCTGCGAAAAAAAATTACATGTTTACCTAATATTATGACTGACAAATTGCAATTTTAACTAAAACATGTCCTTGACTTGGCTTGAACTGTGATAAAGTTACTGTGACAATTTCACAAAAACTAAACCTTGGACTTTGTCCGTTTTGTGACAAAATATGAAATGTTAAAGTTTGCTTACTATGAAATGCACAACTTCATACAAATCGTAATAACAACTTTAAAGGGATTGTCGAGTGAATAGAATATGGAAATGTATTGTTCATAGCATGAAATGGGTAGACAATGTACCGTGTTATTGATTTGGACTATATGGGTAGTTTGGAAATAGATGTATCACTACATAGTATAAAACAAAGTCGCTTCCCTGTCTGTCTGTCCCTATATATGCTTATATCTTTAAAACTACGCAAAGGATTTTGATGCGGTTTTTTTTAATAGATAAGAGTGATTCAAGAGGAAGGTTTATATGTATACATGCATAATATAGTAGAGAAACACTGATAATTTTAGAGGTTTCTAATGTGATGTCGTAAATAAACACATTTTTTTGCGCTTACATTGTAAACGCTGGCTGAACCCGTCGAGATAGATCAAAATAATGTACTACAGTATTGTACACCTTAAAAAGGTCTACAAAAAAGTCCGCGATGGTATATGTCTATCTCTTAGGGATAACCCATAATAACCATTTTTTATCCTATACTTTTTACGAGAAATAATGGCTCTAAAATTATCAGTGTTTCTCCATTGCACCCGTGCGAAGCCGGGGCGGGTCGCTGGTTAATTATACAGAGGTGAATTTCTTGGGGTGTATGTTTTCTTTGGGTGGGTTTACGTCAGAACTTCACAAGTATATGTTTGTGCTGTTAAACTATTTAGAGGTTTCCAAGTGCCATACATAGCCATGTTATAATGAATTAGAGGAAGAGTCACTTACGAGAATCCAACATGTATGAATATTATACAGGGTCAAATTAATATTATACAGGGTCAAATTAAATTAGCTAGCGAAACTCCACAGACAAGATCGATATCGATATCTAAACACGATAAATTAGCCAGCGAAACTTTGCAGACGATATCTAAACATGATAAAACAAATATGAAATTAATTTGATGACTTTATTTGTGGGGTCATCGGCCGCAGTTAGTGTTAAAATCAGTTTTTTTGTGTATACTTCACAGAAGTATCGATATCTAAGCCGAATAAAACAAAAGAAAACAGATTTTCTCAAGGAACATCAAGAAATAGTCCCAGCGATTTTTGATCCCACATAAAAACATCAAATATTTTTATTTTATCATGTTAAGATATCAATACTTATCACGTCTGCAGAGTTTGTTAGGTAATTTAACATAGCTTAATCTGAGCAAGAGCGGAGAGGCAAAGCTCAAAATAGCGGGTAGTTTCTGTCAACGTAGTTCATGAGTGAACAGACCTAATTACATTAATTGATTGATTGGCTTTTAATTAATTCATAAAAATATTTTTTTTATTGTTAGAGAAATTAGAAAAAAATTAACAAGGAAAGAAAAGATAGCTAATTTGGGTTTGGGAACTATATTTTCTATCACCAAAATTTATATTTGTCATCAAGTTGTATCACCTAATAAATAGATCTATCGCCACGAAATATTTTCGTTCTCAGATAAACAAAAATTGTTCCCAGGTATGAATTATCAAATTAATGTTAATATATGTGTAAAATAAGAGATCGATAACCAATAAAATTATATTGCATTACATGAATATAAACTTCGTTCTTATAATAACAGTTTTGTTACTTAAATAATAGCTCTGTGCTCAGAATGGTAGATCTGTCACCAAATAAATCGATTATCGATCCCTGACTGCGACTCCTTTTTATTTGATATTTTGTCACCAATACAGTAGTAACATTTTATTTCGTTCAGATATTAAATTAATAGTATTCGTTACCAATTTAATACATCAATTTATAATTTTAATGAAAAAATGATCAAATCTCTTGGGCACCCCGACACGGACAGGTTAGGTTCGAAGGGGATGACGGGGGCTCGTTCGCTCGCTCCGCTCGCTCACTTGAGCCCCCGTCATCCACTTCGTGTTAGGTTCCTTTAAACCCTGCAGACAGAAATAGGGGCCCCGCGAAGCGGGGCTCCGTCGACTACACCTTATTATTATTAAAGATAAGTAGCACAATATATTATATTTAGTCTAAAGTGTATATTTAAGGCGTCCATATATTTTTATAACAGACAATAATAGGAAAAAATGGATTTATTTCATAATATTTTAGGAAACGTTATTTGGTGACCATTAATCCATTTTGGTAACCGTTTAGAATTTTTTTGGTTGCGAAATAGGTACTTTTTTTGATTATAATACATACAAAAACATTTATTTGGTACTAGACCTTATATCTCAGGATTTTAGGTGATTTATTGTGGAACTGATTTTGCATTGTTTGGTGACTACATTTTGGTGACAGATCTACTATTTTGAGGACAAACCCTATTATTTAAGAAACACAAAACTAATTAAATTGGTGATAGTTTAAATGATACCCTTTGGGTTTTATTTGTCGTTAGAGAGTCCTTTTGTTTATGAATTTAATAAAATTATTTTTTTATTTTTTTTTTGGAACTTTTATTTTAATCAATATCCAGAATCTGCCAAATATTGATGTAGTGTCCGGTATCCGTCACCTAAAGCTAATAAATTACTTTTTTCCACAATTAAGAAGTAGCAATTAGTAAATGTCATACCATTTTGGAATCCAGACTAAACGCGCCATCTTTTAAAGTTACTTGCCAAAATAGTGTAGTACATTTTTTTTACAGTACAGTCGGTTAAAGTTGGGTGATGTAATAATTTTGAATTCTACAATGGGCAAAAATGTAACATTTTATTTAAACCTGAGGCAGTTATGTTTTTACTAATATAATTTACAGAAGTTATTCATGGTTACATCACAGAAAAAAAAAACTGATGAAAAGTTCATATTTGTAGTAACAGGACTTGAAAGACCATCACAGGATGTCCACTTTTCGAGATGTATTTTTGAATCCACAAAATTTGAAAAGTACATGACCAAGATTTTTTAAAAATATTTTTCTAATAACTGTCACGATTTGGCCTATTGCCCGTTTTCGGCTTGACGTTGATTTCTGGGACATGTTGTATATACATATATGAATATGCAGATAAGACGTTTATAAAAATAAAAACCCAGTAATAAAGGCTAAATAGCAAAAAATATGCATTCATAAAATAAAACATTTTTAAACATACCTACAATTTTTTTTTTAACTTCTACTATATTTTTACAGGCAATGACTTCGAAAATACTATATTTGATTTAACCTTCAAGCAGTCGCGCTGCGTCGAATCGACCGCGATTCGATTGATTCTCGATACATTTATGATGCCAAATTGCTTACAAATCCAAAGAAAATTAAAATATAATTTTGATTTTATAATTTTGTTTATGTCCTAAGATAGTGATAATGTGATAAATGCAAAAGATATTAAATAATTACTGTTTTAAATCCCTGAAATATCCTATCGGTCTTTTAGGTTACGCGCGACCGCTAGCGTTACAAATGACCGCGCGAGCGCTTGAAGGTTAAAAAGTTGGCAACCCTGTCGCCCCAGAGCTTTAAACAGAATTTATAGAACAAAATGTCATAGTTAAAACTAACTCTTTAGAACACAATAAAATAACAGTATTTAAATTCTCCAGCGAGCATCCCTCCTAGAATCTCTATCACAAGTGCAAGCCACAGCAGAGGAAGCGAGGCAGTTGACTGGTATATCCGCAGTCCAGACTATTGGCCTGAGGAAGTTGAACGAGCTGAATTTGGAACTGGCAACCCAGGAGGTTTCTGAGGAGAATGAGAATAAGAAGTTTAGCAGTATCGCTGGTATGTGCTTGTATTATTTATGCAATGGATCTGTTGGTTTGTGGAATGTGACCTGATTGTTTGGCCGGATACCAAAATCCGAATATCCTGCCGTCCTGTAAGCCGTACAGTCAGATATCTGGATAGTCTGCCTATGTACAGACGCCAGCACATCAAGCTACTACAATCTGTCAGATTTCAAAAAAGTATAAAGTGTAAAGTATAAGGTTCAAAGTTGATTTGGAAAATCTGACAGTTTCGGGTAGCTTGATGTGCTGGCGTCTGTACCACCATGTTATGTCTGCCTATGTTCCATTTAATTTGACCCTGTAACGTCAACTTCATAGTTGACATATACAGGGTCAAATTAAATTAGCTAGCGAAACTCCGCAGACGAGATCGATATCGATATCTAAACAATAAATTATCTAGCAAAACTCCACAGACGAGACCGGTATCGATATCTAAACATGATAAATTAGCTAGCGAAACTTCGCAGACGAGATCGGTATCTTGGTTTTTGATGGCATTATTTGTGGGGTCATCGGCCGCAGTTAGTGTTAAAATCAGTTTTTAGTGTATACTTCACAGAAGTATCGATATCTAAGCGCGATAAAACAAAAGAAAACAGATTTTCACAACATACTTCAAGTAATAGTCCCAGGGGTTTTTGATCTCCTAAAAAAACATCAAATATTTTATATTTTTATTTTATCGTGTTAAGATATCGATACTTATCACGTCTGCAGAGTTCGCTAGCTAATTCAACATTGCTTAACCTTTTGAACGCCAATCACTTGTATACAAGTTCGTGGTACACAAGTGATTGGCATTCAAAAGGTTAATCTGAGCAAGTGCGCAGAGGCAAGGCTTGAAATAGGGGGTAGTTTCTGCCAACGTAGTTCATGAGTGAACAGACCTAATTGCATTAATTGATTGATTGGCTTTTAATAAATTAGAAAAAAAAAATAACCAGGAAAGAAAAGATAGCTAATTTGGGTTTTATATGTCGTTAGAGAATCCTTTTGTGTATGAATTTAGTAAAATTCGTTTTTTTTTTTAACTTTTATTTTAATCAATATCCAGATTCCGCCAAATATTGATCTAGTGCCCGGTATTCGTCAGCATACAAAAATGAGCCGCCTTGCCGAATACCGGGGTTTTGTCTTAAGGCCGGACCCTGACCAAATAACCTTGAGCATTCGTTCCCTCTTTGCCGCACCCCACCTCTACAATACTTCGTAAAAATTACTAGCTGGCCATCTGGCGAACAACTTACGAACTATGAAACTGCGACTAGTAAAAAGCACAGACCTTACAATACAAAGAGACGGCATTGAATAAAAAAAAAAATTATTTCTATGAATGAAATGTCCATGAATACTTACTTTCTAATGTTTGGAACGAAAAAAATTTATGTGACTATTTTATATGATATGATTTTGACCCCATAGGTCAAAATCCAAATTCAAGATGGCGTCTCAAAAAATTGCAAATTTTTCGTCATGGGTGACGTTTTCATGGTTTTCGAGGGCGCTGATAACGATTATGTGGTCAAAATCAAAATTCAAGATGGTGGCTCCAAAAATTTGGAAATTTTTCGCCATGGGTGTCGTTTTCATGGTTTTCGAGGGCGCTGACAACGATTATGTGGTCAAAATAAAAATTCAAGATGGCGCCTCCAAGGAGCCGCCATCTTGGATTTACATTTTGACCTCACTATCAGCTTCAACACCCTCGAAAACTATGAAAACGATAGCTAATCCAAGATGGCGGAGTAGCGTCCTTTCACAAAACTCAATAATTCTAAATACACAAAGCGTCCTTCCGCATTAAATAACACAATACGTAACTAATACAAAAAAAAACTAACCAAAACAAACATCAATAAATTAATTATTATTAAACATTATCAGTACTGATAATGTGACGTAAGCGAGCAAGTGCGCTAGCCGACGGCGACGCGGCGACGCGGAGACAAACGGCACGGGTTTCACCCTCGAGAGCTTGTGGCACACTGAATCCCGATACGGGGCGCATGAGTTACAGTAGTAAAAGCGCCCACATTTTAGAATAAAATTTGTATAAAATCAAATTTTAGTTTTTTGGAAAAAATATTTCCACCAAAATGTTAATTATTAAATTGTCAATCCATTAGTGTCAGTAGCAAAATTAAATAATGTTTACTTTACGAGGAGATACATGTTATCAATCACCATTTCTCATTTCTGGAGTTTCGTTGTAAGGAGATTTATTAAAGATATACTGATTAAAAAAAAAAAAAACTCCAATTATGGAGTCAAGATTATGTAGAAATTTAATGTATTTTTTTTTTGTTAATATTTATTTTAAATAAGAAGTAGATAGCTTCGAAAAACTGAATAAAAACGGCTTGCGCGGGGTTTTGGTCGGGGTGGCGTCTTAACATGCTAATAAATCTGGCAGCACTTTAATATGCTGTAAAAATTTTAATGTACGTATAAATGTTTCACAGGAGCTAAAAAACGCCTACGCCTTCTAAAAATGGATAATGCGGAAAAAATTAAAAAGAAGAAATATGACCCCAACGTAGTTGGTCTAGAACAGTCATCTGAAGAAAGTTTATCTGAATCTGATGACGAAGCAAGTGATGTTGAACTGGAAATTATAAATGGTCACGTTAGCAATGAAAATGAGACTCTAAACACTGATAATAAAGTTGAAATTGCCGAAACAGAGACCAAAACTGACGTAGCAGAAGCGAATACTGCCAAAACTGACGTAATATCAATAGAAGATGACAATAAATCGAACAAAATTAAGAAAAACAAAGACTTTAATAAAAAAGTAGAAAAAGAAATTAAAATCGAAAAGAAGCCACTCCTAGAACATCCTACAGTTCATGTAGAAGTGAAAAGGGACCCTAAGATTCAGGTAGCAAGATTGAAATTACCAATACTAGGTGAAGAGCAAAGGATTATGGAGCTAATCAATGAGAATGAATTTCTTATTGTTGCTGGTGAAACAGGTAATCAAAATTTATATTTATCTGTATTTACGTAAGAACTAGTTTAAGAATGCAGGGTGGAAAAAAAGGCAGGGAAGCCACTATTTTATTCATGTGGATGCAAGCACAACTGCTTAGTACTCGTATAACATTCTGGATACAATCTCCAGGTTAGGCAGAGTTATTGGGTTTCTCCATCAGGACATTCTCAATACTCCATACTCAGTTATACTGGGTGGCATCGACGGACAGCCTGTTACCATGGGTTCAGCACATGATTCTGAACCTCCCTGCATATAAAGGACTTTGAAGGTCCGTGGCATACCAACCTGTCGCTAGAGGGTCTAGAATAATGTCCTGAATTCATGGTTACCATTTGCGGGATGGAGTCCCTGCCACCCTGTATATTGTACTCCATAATGTGTACTAAGGTAACTTAAAATATATTAAGATCATTATGGACCCTGTCCTGAGGGGCTAGCTGCACCGATCAAGTTAAGCTACGCTTGCCGCGGTTGGTCCGTGGATGGGTGACCATCTTCACATACCAAGACCCCTCCGTGCCTCGGAAAGTACGTTAAGCCGATCTTTGAGTCGTTAGGGGTTGTCAGTAGCCCGAAAGTCTGACAACCAGTCTTACCAAGGGGTGTCGTATTACCCAGTAACTGCGTTGTGGAGGTCAGATAGGCAGTCGCTCCATGTAAAATACTGGTGTTCAACTGCATCCGGTTAGACTGGAAGCCGACCCCAACATATTTGGGAAAAGGCTAGGCAGATGATTATATAGATCCTGTCAGGCTGTACAAAGTTGTAAGAGAGACGAAGCTTTTTTATTAGTTTACATAGCAACTCTGAGGCTGGACTTATAGATTTTCTGGCATCTACTTATCTTAAATTCATTCACTGATAGCCTAAACCACTGGGTCTAGAAGTATGAAATTTTGTACAAAAGTTCCTTTATAATAAAAAAAGCAACAGTTCAAAGAAATAATTTTTGAAGATTCGTGCCCTAAAAGGGTGAAATAGGAGATGAAATTTTGTATCACGTCATTTTTGTCGATAGGAAATCCACTCATTATCGTCATCATCATTTCAGCCGTAAGACGTCCACTCCTGGACTTAGGCCTCCCCCAAGCACCACTACTTCGACCAGTTCTGTGCTTCTCACATTCAATGGATTTCGGCGGCCTTCACAAGGTAATCGGTCCACCTTGTGGGAGTCCTTCTAACGCTACGTTTTCTGGCACTCGACTTGTCCTAATATAAAACCTTATAACGCGACGCTATTTCTAACCGCTCCCGCCACAATCCACGCGCTTTAGGCGGAAACGCCTCTTGTTCCCGCCCGGCCAATGAGAGTGAGACGAAGCTTCTAGAACATTCTAGAAGCTTCCTTTAAAAAGACATTCGACGCGCGCCCCATTTTCGACAAGAGTCGTGTGACGTCCGTCAACTGGGCTGCGCACCGAAAGTGTATATTTTACGAGTTTTTACCTTCACCCCAAACCCTATTGTTTTATATACAGGTTGTCCGGTAATTAATGGATAACCTTGAAATGGCTTGTAGCAGAACTTATGGCTGTTCAGAAAAAAAAAACAAATATATCCTAAGATATGTTTTTTTTTAAAAGGACTACAAATTTTTACCTTTTTTTACATTATTGTACGCTACAACCACAATTGAATGAATTCCATCGGTTTTTGTTGTTCTATTGTTATACGCTAACTATTCCGATAGATAGGCAGTAAATAGATTGACTAGCTATAACAATTTAAAAAAAAAAAAACTTTGATTAATTTTTCAGTGAACAATTAATTTAAAACATACTACTTAGGATATATTTGGTTTTGCATTTTTTTTCTAAACGGCCATTAGTTCTGCTATAAGCCATTTCAAGGTTATCCATTAATTACCGGACACCCTGTATATATTGTGTGTATGTTAAAACCTTTTTTATCTCCAGGCAGTGGCAAAACCACACAGATACCTCAATTTCTCTATGAAGCGGGGTACGCCGAACACAAAATGATAGCCGTGACCGAACCGCGCCGGGTCGCGACCGTCGCTATGTCGGCACGAGTGGGGTACGAACTGGGTCTGAGTAACAAGGAGGTTTCGTATCTCATGCGGTTCGAGGGAAACGTTACTAAGGATACTAAGATCAAGTTTATGACTGACGGTGAGTATGAAAACTGCGGGGTAGTTGTCTAACACACTGTCAGTAGGAATGGTTTTTATTTTGACAGTTCAACAACATTCATTGCGTTGTTTGCGTTGTTAAGCAGGCAATATTTTCGAACATATGCAGCAATGGATTAGCAATATCCTTCAAAATGATTCAGATTTTGATTGAGAGTATACATATACATTCATTGCCCCTTAATCAATTATCTTTCTTTCTTTTTTTATAAAAACCGTTGCCCCACACTAGGAATTTCTCCTGTATTGTAGGTGCGTTTACAAACATTTAAAGTCACATACACAAACAGCCAGACCCGGAACAACTACTTGTAGGTCATACAAATATTTGTTCCGTGCGGGAATCGAAGCGCAGCAGTCAATCGCTTAACCAGTTAAACAGTTTTAACAGGGCTCTCCAAAATCCTAGAGAAAATCATTAATATTAGATTAATCAAATACCTAGAAGATAATAAATTGCTTTCAGATAGACAATTTGGCTTTAGGCCCAAAAAATCAACTAATCAGGCAGTACATCAAATGACGGATTACATAACAACTAATTTGGATAAGGGCTTGCACTCCATTGGGATCTTCCTAGACCTCGCCAAGGCCTTTGACACAATTTCCGGTCCTTTATTATTAGACAAGCTTGAAACACTCGGAATAAGAGGAACAACGCTTTCACTACTTTCTGATTATCTTAGTGACCGCGTACAATGTGTCAAAATTGGTCAGTACGTCAGTTCTGAGCTTCCAAATAGTAATTACGGAATACCTCAAGGTAGTATTTTGGGCCCTACTTTATTCCTAGTATATATAAATGACCTGTGCAGCTTAACACTCCAAAATGGTGTCATAATGTCTTATGCAGATGACACAGCTCTATTGTTTTCAGACAAATCTCGAGAAGAGGTGTATAAACAAGCCCAGAACGGTTTTAATATAGTGTCTAATTGGCTATATGAAAATCTCCTAACACTAAATGCAGAGAAAACTAAACACATTTTATTTACTATGAAAAATACTAACCTTCCAACTACTAACATAAACATTTTTGCGCATAAGTGTGGCACGTATGCTGACAATGCATGTAATTGCCCTACTTTAGCAAAACCGATCATATGAAATATCTAGGTGTAACGATTGACACAAATCTGAATTTCCGTAAACACATTGATTTGTTATGCACTCGAATGCGTAAATTGATATACATTTTTAAGAATTTACGATATATATCGGACTATAAATTAATTAAACAGGTCTATTTAGCTTTGTGTCAATCCATTCTCACTTATTGTATAACTTCATGGGGTGGGGCTGCTAAATCAATCCTTCTGCCATTAGAACATGCGCAGAGAGCTATCCTTAAGGTAGCCACCTTTCGACCATATAGATTTCCCACACACGAGCTTTACACGGCATGTAAGGTTTTAACCGTGCGTCAACTATTTATATTGAACATTGTACTGCACCAGCATAGGAAACTTCCTTTTATCCCAATACCTATAGATAAGAGAAGAAAAGACTTAGTTTGCACAAAGCCTCAGACCAGACATGCTTTCATAAATAAATTTTATGTATTTTTAGGTCCCTTCTTATATAATAAAATCAATAAGTCTCTAAGTATATATAGTGTAAATTTTAAAAAGTGTAGTGAAATGTTGAGTGAATACTTAGCGACATTTAATTACTCAGACACTGAAAAATTGCTAGAAGTAATGCAATAATTTTATTAATGTTAAGTCAATTTTTATTTACAAATAAAATTATTATGTATCATATATAATGTATGCTAGCTCTATTTACAGTAACATAATAGTCCACTAAAGCACTCAGCGTTGTCAAGTGATGATGGCCTGAAACACAGGTTTGAATAAACCTACATCAGGCAGGTCACTATTAAATTCAGTAGGCCTTTAACCAATATAATATATAAGTGATAAACTAGATTTATTTTAGGCATAGTTAATATTTTCCTTATATTAATATGTAACTTTGTAATGATGTAACTTCTATGTAATTTATACTTATGTGAACTTTTTGAATAAATATTATTATTATTATTATTATATTATTATTATTATAACCACTGCGCCAACCGTGCCGTCAAATTCTTCTTCATTTTTGAATCATAAAAAGGTCCCAAATAAATGTTGGTGGTAAAGGAATTTGAACTTTATTGTGTAAGTAATTAAGTTTGATCTTTACTAACTTGATAATAATCAGATTCTAAATTGAAGTATAATATGGTATATCTATGGTAATTAATTATTATTAAACATACTGTTATTACAGGCGCTAATCGCATTTTGTCTAGACTATAATATTATAAAGAGGAAAGATTTGATTGTTTGTTTGTATTGAATAGGCTACGAAATTACTGGACTGATTTGAAAAATTGTTTTACCATTAGAAGCCGACATTATCCCTGATGAACATGGCTACTTTTTACCGCGGGAAAATGCTTCATTCCTATGGGAAAACGGGTAATAGGATTTAAACGGCGGGAATTCCGAATTCTACGCAAATGAAGTTGCGGGCGGATGCTAGTTGAATATACTACTACAACCTGGTGCTAACCTGCAAATTGTAAAAAAAATGAATTTCACTGGCTTACACACTTCACAAAAATTACTTTTCCTTTCCAGGTGTACTCCTCAAAGAGATCCAATCAGACTTTCTCCTAAGTAAATACTCCGTGGTCATCATAGACGAGGCTCACGAAAGAAGTGTCTATACCGACATCCTCCTTGGTCTTCTCTCCAGGATAGTGCCTCTGAGGAGGAAGCGAGGGTCCCCCTTGAGGCTTATCATCATGTCTGCCACCCTCAGGGTCGAGGATTTTACTGAGAATACCAGGCTGTTTAAGGAACCACCTCCTGTTATAAAGGTAGGGTTTATTAATTTTACTTTTTTTTAAATTCATGTGGATGATAAAGAGCAAAGCAACGTTGGCGCGGTTGGTCTGTGGATGGGTGACAATCTTTACATACCGAGACCCCTCCGTGCCTCGGAAAGCACGTAAAGCCGTTGGTCCCGGCTGTCATTCGTGGAACTTTGATAGTCTTTACGGGTACTCAGAAGCCCGAAAGTCTGACAACCAGTCTTACCAAGGGGTATCGTATTACCCAGTAACTGGGTTGTGGAGGTCAGATAGGCAGTCGCTCCATGTAAAATACTGGTATTCAGCAGCATCCGGTTAGACTGGAAGCCGACCCCAACGTAGTTGGGAAAAGGCTAGGCAGATGGTGGATGAAACAGACGTATAAATAAGCTGTTATGTGTACCGGAGTTTGCATAGCATAAACAGCCCATAATGTTCCCACAGCTGATACACAAGCCTTCTCTCTGTTTGGAATGGTTATTGGATGGGTTATTTCTACCACGTGGGCCCAGTGCGAGTTGGTAAATGTCACGTGTCTTCGATTTTCATTGTGAGAAAACCGGCTTGTCCTAACAAGCCGGTTTTCTCACAATGTTTTCGTTCACCGTTTTGAGAGCAGCGGTGATGAAATAATTTAGACAAAGCAAAGCGCCTGTCTGGGTTCGCACCCACGATCTCTACTAGTAAGTCGGGGCCGTTACCACTCGGCCACCACTACTCGCCATTTTTTTTCATGCGTGTGAAAAAAACCTTTTTGTCTCTGATTCGGTCAGTGCCCTGCAGAACCGACCCCTCTTCTTCTTTGTAAGAGGGAGAAGGATATGCTTCAAACAACCTTCAAATTCAAATTGCCTTTATGTCTAATACTGTACATGCAATTACATTTCCATTTATGAAATATAAATTGTGATTTACTTACATTATTACAAGTATTATCCAATTTATTATTACTTTATTTATTCACATTTCATGTATTTGTAAATTTCAAAATTCTTATCTAAATTAAAATAAATATTGATATCAATTATTCGGTTTCATTAATTCTTTAAGGGGTGAGGGACCAAAATCTATTCCAAGCATTGCTTATTCTGGTGTCTATTTCCTTTTGCATTTGGTTTTCTTGTGAAATTATTTGGCCTAAATTGTTTTATTGGTCAACTATTCTATTTCGTTCTATTCTAGGCGTTTTTACATGATTTTTCATTAATTTACTTTTGTCTACATTCATACTCAAACTCACAATTTTGCTTTCTCTTTCTAATTGCGTTAACATTATTTCACAGCTTTCGTGGTTTTCACCAAGCAGAATCTGCGAATCTTAGGTGGTTTAGCTTTTTACATTTTATATAATTATGTATCTCAATCCATTTTCCTGGATATAATTATGTTCTAATACTGCCGTAAATAGCTTTGGCCACAATGGGTCTCCTTGGCGTACTCCCTTTTTTATTTTGATCGCTAGGCCTTTTCTTTCGGTCTGGATTTTTGCTGTTGATTCCTTGTATATGTTTTTTTACTATCCTGTTAATTATATTTAGGATGAGATATATTTGTTTTTTTTTTCTCCTTGTGACCTTAGAGCTTCCCATATGTGAGTATGTTTCAGAGAATCAAATGTTTTATTATAGTCAACAAAGGCCAAATAGTATATTTTTCCTTATTCATTCTTTTTTTCTATGACTTGTTTTATAACATGGATATGACACATAGTTGAAAAATCACTTCGGAATCCAGCCTATCCTTTCAGATGATTTTCGTCCCGTATTGATCTAGTTCTGCTTAGAATCACCTTTGCTAAAACAAAAAAAAAAAAAAATATGTTTCGTTTAATTCTATACATAATTATCACGTTGTATTTTCTACAGATAGACTCCAGGCAGTTCCCAGTAACAACGCACTTCAACAAAAATACGAACAGTGACTATTTAAAGGAAGCTTATAAGAAAGCTGTCAAAATACACACCAGGCTCCCAGAGGGGGGCATACTCATATTTGTTACGGGTCAACAAGAGGTAATACTTTAACATTGGTTGTACTTTTTAAGCGAGGTTTATACATAGATTGGCAAACATATCAGCTCAGAAAACAATGGGGGGCTATCGTCGTAGAGACGCCCTAGGAACCCGCCCTAAGAGGACATATAGTGTCTTTATTGGTGATGTTCTTCAGAAAGGTCAGATGCGTAGTACTCGCAACAGGCGTGCGTGTATGACCAGACGTGGGAACGTAAACGAGCCAAAAGTAGTGACTTTCTGTAGTTTCTGCCTACCCCATAGGAAAAAGGCATGAATTTATGTATGCATGTACTGCACTTACGTGGTTTAAATCATTTTAGGTACACTACCTAGTCCGCAAACTGAGGGCAGCCTTCCCATACCGTAAGGACGTGGACTACACCAAGCTGATAACGAAGACTAAGGCGGTGTCTGAAGCTGATGCTGCACTGGATTCAGAGCCTGAGGATATTGAATCTGATGATGACGAGGTAAACAATATTGAACAGTACGCCACGTTCGCAAAGGTGCATGGGGGCTTGTGGCTAAGTAATAACAACCGCACGGGTCGATCAATCAGGTTACGCTACGCTTGCCGCGGTTGTTCTGTGGATGGGTGACCATGTTTACATACCGAGACCCCTCCGTGCCTCGGAAAGCACGTTAAGCCGTTGGTCCCGGCTGTCATTTGTGGATCATTGACAGTCGTTACGGGTCGTCAGAAGCCCGAAAGTTTGACAACCAGTCTTACCAAGGGGTATCGTATTACCCAGTAACTGGGTTGTGGGGGTCAGATAGGTAAAATAGGTAAAATACTGGTATTCAGCTGCATCCGGTTAGACTGGAAGCCGACCACGGCAGATGATGATGACTAATATTTACTAATAATAAAGCTGGAGAGCTTGTTTATTTGAACGCGCTTATCTCTAGAATCTGATAGCCCAGTTCTTAAGGAAGGCTATAGACTAATTAACCCTTAACTGCATCGTGATGTAAATTTCCATCAACCAATACAATGTCATATTTTCGTTTCCACAGAGCACGGGGATTCCCCAATTGTTAGAGATATTCAATTCATTTCGTTCCCAGTAGATTCATTCTGATTAGGTACATAAAGATGTAAATTTCCACCAGGCCATTTAGAAAAAAAAAAGTATTTTTATGAATTTGTCGTCGCAAGCGATATCAAGACGACAAAATAATCAAAATACTACTTCCGGTTGATTTCATAATATTGGTGAAACCGGAACTTAATTCTCATTGGTTGATCGGTTAGTACAGTGAACGCCGTGAGGTGGCGCTATAACTTCGCGCCATTTTCTACACGACAGAGCCGATTGGAGAGCGGCCGGCATTCGACTTGCGGAGCGCACGAAGGACGGTTGAGAGCATACCATCGGAACTGTCATGTTCACCGTACAAACCTTTGTTTCTTACTGCTCATAAAGTGATTGTAAATTACCGAATAAACGTGACTGTGATTTGTGCTTCAAACTACGTTTTACTGGTTGCCCGAGTACCCACCTTCCTCATGGAACCCGTACCAAGAAACTATGATGATGGCCCTATTATCGCTACGCTCACGCTCGCGCCGACAAATATATTTTTTTTAATATTTTTTCCTTAGGTACTATAGAGCTAATGTTACGTCCAAATAAATTTAATTTGCTTAAAAAGTAAAATTCATGCAATTAAGGGTTAACACACGCTAGAACCTAAAGCATCCGAGCAAAAATAATTAAAATTAAAAAGTAACACTGAGCGAAAACGAAGTAATAGCGCAGGCCAGGATGATGCAATGCAGCGGGGTGAGTTAGGTAACAAAAAAATTCAGTCGGTCGAACTCGCGAGCAGAAGCTAGTGCTAGAATATTCTTTTTATTTATTTTCTTACTATTCTTCACCGTTGGAGTATGTTCTAGAGATACTTTTTTAGGGTTCCGTACCCAAAGGGAAAAACGGGACCCTATTACTAAGACTCCGCTGTCCGTCCGTCCGTCCGTCTGTCTCATGAACCGTGATAGTTAGACAGTTGAAATTTTCACAGATAATGTATTTCTGTTGCCGCTTTAAGAACAGATACTAAAACAGAATAAAAAAAATATTCAAGTGGGGCTCCTATACAACAGACATGATTTTTTTGCCGTTTTCATAGATAATAGTACGGAACCCTTCGTGCGCGAATCCGACTCGCACTTGGCCGGTTTTTTTTTTCTTTTTACTTCAGCATCATATTTTTTTTCTCTATTGAATTCAAAATTAGCACTCTGTAACTGACTTGCCGTTTCAGGTAGAAAGAGAAATGAAACGCGCCCGCAAAGCGCGTAGGAAGGCTAAGCAGAAGTCTAAAGCTCTGCCCAAGATCAACCTGGATGACTATGACATGCCTGAAGATGATGGACAGGCTGACTTAGTGGATGACGATGGTGATAGTGAAGGACATCTAAGTGATTCAGGTACGTTTTATATAAATTTTAGCCATACAAGGTCAAATTAAATTAGGGTGCGAAACTTCAGAGATGTCATGAGTAGCATAAACATAGGCGCTGATTCCCTTGTTCACAAACTAAACTAAATTTAGGTTTAGTGCATCTTTTTCTTTCTATTTCATTAAGAAAAGGACAGAAGATAAATATTAGTTTAGTCCTGTCAAATTAAATACATACTCCATAAACAAGTTTAGACGTGATTCAAAAATTGGCTACTAAAAATGCGCCAATTTACGTCAAGCGCTAAAACACTACCCGAACCACACAAAAACTTACTCCCTAAATAAAAGCCTCCAGGTATAAAAGGCGTGACAGCTTACAGATTTATGCATTACTGGGTTCTGTTCACATAGCTGTCATTTGAAGTCACAAATTATAAACTAGGACCATCGAAGTTAAATAAATAAACAAGTTATTACTAATAACAATAACACCATGGGCAGCAAGACGTCCATCACCCCCTCGTCATATTTGAGGGAAGGAGGCAACCCGACCCCCGACGCTACCGCAAGCAGTGACATCTAAGGAAGCATGACGAACTTGCTGCCGGTTAGAAAAGGAGAAAAACAGTAGTAAAAAAACTGAAATAAACTTAATTCACACATCAGTAACCTCACGTGAAACTAAGGGTTTGTTTGGTCATATTATGTTTTATATTTGAATTGAAACGTCGTAAAAAAAAAATGGCGGACAGGTAGGTATGCAAAGGACCTTCAAAGGTTTTTATTCAACTTAAATAGAACTGGCAAAATATATGCTCTGCCAACCCCTTTCAGATGTGATAATGATAATTTTCATGTTTACATTTTCTCCAGATACGGAAGAAGACTCGCTAACCCCTTCTATAAAGTCCTGCCGTCAGCCATTATGGGTACTTCCTCTATACTCTATGCTCAGCCACAGCAAACAGTCGCGAGTGTTCAATCCGGCCCCCCCGGGGGCCAGGCTGTGTGTTATCAGCACTGATGTCGCTGAGACATCCATTACTATACCAGCTGTCAGATATGTTGTGGATAGCGGGAAGAAGAAGATGCGGTAAGTCTCAAGTCTGAACACATGTTTACATGACATTAATTTTAATCTAAGTATTTTCATTTCTGAATTGTTATTTTTTTGTTTTTGTTTTTATCTTTTTTAGTACGGACGCTTTTAACGTGCACGTCTTTCTACATCGTTCTCACATGTATTATTTCAACTTGAATGATGTAACCAAAATTTTGTAACGATTTTTATGATTTAAAAGAGTGTCCGTGGAGTTTCTTGCCCGTTCTTCTCCACAGGTACCTACTACGCTTTGGAATGGGCAACTAGCTTCATCTTTCTGACTGACCGACCCCTTGACAATTCAAAAGTTGTTTACTTGAAATAAATGCTTTGAGTTTGAGTTTGAATGAGTATTTGCTTTGTAAAATTTTATAATTATATCGAATTTGAGGACTGTGTAGGTCATTGCTTTTTCTTAGTTAGTTTTGATCACGTTATGACTGTTTGAGTAATTTAAGCGGCCTACCCAAATGTCCTTTCTTTGGTATTATTCAACAAATTCTTGAGCTTCTTAAGGTCGAGGGGCCCGTGGCTAAATAATAACAGCCGCACAGGTCGAACGAACAGGTTAAGCTACGCTTGCCGCGGTTGGTCTGTGGATGGGTGACCATCTTCACATACCGAGACCCCTCCGTGCCTCGGAAAGCACATTAAGCCGTTGGTCCCGGCTGTCATTCGTAGATCTTTGACAGTCGTTACGGGTAGTCAGAAGCCCGAAAGTCTGACAACCAGTCTTACCAAGGAGTATCGTATTACCCAGTAACTGGGTTGTGGAGGTCAGATAGGCAGTCGCTCCATGTAAAATACTGGTACTAAGCTGCATCCGGTTAGACTGGAAGCTGACCCCAACATAGTTAGGAAAAGGCTAGGCAGATGATGATGTTGAGCTTCTTAAGGTCTGAGTTAAGAGCGTTACTCCAGAGCGGCGTGCTGAGCGGTGGCGTGAATCCGCGCCGATTATATAGCAATACTAAATAATTCATAATAAAATAAACATATAAGTTATTAAAAAAATATTTGAACCATGTTTTAGAACATAAATGTCTTAATTTACTAGGTCTAAAAGAAAATATAAATATTTCAGATTTCATCCTAAACTAACACGTTTAATATCTCGAAAAGTGGCTACAATTGACACTTTTGAATATACTTTTCTTGAATGAAAACTTACAGAAATCGTGTTTTTTTTTCAGCCATGCACTAATAAATGTTATTATTTTTTATAAAGTAATGTTGTTATAAGTTTGTCGTATATGGTTTTACTAATATCTCGCATCTGCTTAGACCGTCGATCGCTAGTTTAAAAAAAGGCTTGCATAAAAACGGTTCTGATGAGAGAACTATATGCAAAATTGAAAATGTTTTTCAGCCGTGCACTAGATTATAAAATTCCCAATAATATGACGTCAATATCTCATCTATAAGTTAAACAAATTATGGTTTTATTGTCCGTCGGAAATCATCAATTTTGAATCTCCAACATGGCTCTAACGGATGAACCCTCTTAAGTGCACGATTACTGACAATTGGGTGCACTGACTGACCATTTCAGACACCAATACCTCCAGACCCAATGACCAAGATTATGTCTAGACTTTAAAAGAGACTGACCTCTGAGTTTGTTTCGGTCTTTCATCTCTTAAACGCGACGTTATATCGCGCTTAAATGCGACGTAATGGTATTGACAACAGACAGCCGTCATTTTGCGGCAGTTACATGACGGCAACACTGTCTTAGGAAATCCAAGCTTCAATAATTTCTTTATTACAGCGTATACGACCATGTAACTGGTGCAAGTGCCTGGCGCATAGTGTGGACATCTCAAGCGAGTGCAGAACAACGCGCGGGTCGAGCGGGACGAGTTAGTTCGGGGCACACGTACAGACTGTACAGCAGTGCGGTGTACCAGCACGAGTGTCCCGAGCAACACCCGCCGGATCTGTGCAGGCGGCCCGTCGACGATCTCGTGCTCACTATGAAGTGTATGGGCATTGATAAGGTAATGATTTATTAAAAGATATTATACCATTAAGGACTATTTAGAAGACAAGTAACGTTAAATACGCAAAACCTGAAAATAGTTTGATCAGAATAACGAGCAGAATTAATTGAACCACTTTTTAATATACTTACGTCACATTTTTCAAAAAATCTTCGTTAAAACGTTGTCGTGTCTATTTATTAATAGGTCAAGCAAGCCAATGTCAGCGCGGCGCAGCGGCCCGGTGACGACTACTCCCTCGATAAAGCGTCGTCGCAGACGCAAGAAACGATCCGAATGGCCAGTAAAACTAAAACAGCACACAAAACCTTTACAATTTTTTTAATGACTTATTTTCTCTGTGAAATAAGTCAATTGAATTAAAAATCAGTTGGGGTGTCT
This sequence comes from Eremobia ochroleuca, assembly GCA_949629135.1. NCBI lineage: Eukaryota > Metazoa > Arthropoda > Insecta > Lepidoptera > Noctuidae > Eremobia > Eremobia ochroleuca. The sequence goes on along the minus strand of OX451404.1, from coordinate 14,798,655 downwards.
GAGGTTTTGCGCATTTAACGTTACACGTTTTAGAATCTGTTATTTGTAATTTAGATTAATTGACTCTGATTGTGAAGACATTTGCACGCCAGGTTATGGCAGGATATGCTGAAACTAAATTACTGTAACACCTTATGTACTATATTCTAGCAAATAAATATTTTTGATTTGATTGATTTGATTTGATTTAAATATGAATGTAGAATTTCAAGCACGTTAAGCTGTTGGTCCCGGCCGTCATTTGTAGATCTTTGACAATCGTTACAGGTCGTCAGAAATCCAAAAGTCCAGTCTTACCAAGGGGTATCGTGTTACCCAGTAAGGCCCGATCCTCACTATAAAGCCGTTCACAGTTCGTTCTCGGTCCAATCTCGGTTTGATAAAATATTATCAAGTAAAAAATATATGTGTGCATTCATACTATCCGTAACAGTCAAGTATCGCTCGAATCCCATTCCAATCACGATCAGGGCCGATCCTCACTATAAGAACTGAGTCAGATTGTATAATGTGAACATGATACGACTTTACCAGACCGAAGTCGGATCGAGAATGAACTATGAACGGCATTATAGCGAGGATTGGCCGTAACTTGGTTGTGGAAGTCAGATAGGCAGTCCCTCCATGTTAAATACTGGAATTTACCTGCATCCGGTTAGACTGGAAGCCGACCCTAAAATAGTTGGAAGGCTAGGCAGATGTTGATGATGATCTTTATTCATACTATAAACTTTTTTTATTCATACAGGTTGTAAACTTCCCGTTCCCTACGGCCCCAGACAGAATGCAGCTGAGGTTGGCTGAGAAGAGACTGGAAGCTCTCGGTATACTTGAGAAGCCTCCCATGAAGAATATCCGGAAAGATGAAGAAGAGGTTAGTTTGAAGTGTTGTAATTAAATTTACCGGCTGACTTTTTTTACCGTCTCTACAAAAACAGTATAAAAAGTGAACGGAGTAGAGGACTCTGGCAAAGAAATATATAGCATCTGATCGGGAATAATCGAAAAAAAAAAAACATATTTTTAAAAACAAGCTTTTATTTAAATAAAAAAGAAAGAATAACGCGAACTAAAAAGAACAAAATAATTTAGTGACATTTAAAAATATATGTATATAAACTATAAACGCTTGAGGCACTGACATTGTGTGGTAGGTACTGTATAACGAATACCGACACGACATAATTTAACCCTTTACCGCATAGGAAACCATATATGGTTTGACATGTTTACAGTTTATTTTACTCTTAAAAAATAAAAAACTAGCGTATAAATCCTAATGGGGTTTGTTTTTCATATCATTAGCAATAATAAAACACAACTATTTTGTCTATCATCACATACCACAAGGAAATAAAAAATTAAAAAATTAAAAAAAAATAAAAATACACTAAAATTAATTCTGAAGCTTTAATAAAGACATTAACATAAAAAATAAAAAAAAATTGTCACTTATTTAATATATCATGCAGTAAAGGGTTAAGTGAATAGCCTACAAAGACGGCACGTGTCAAGCAATTTTAAAACTTAATTTATTTTCTCCTCAGGTACTAAAAGTGACACCTCTAGGCAAGGCGGTGTCCGCATTCCCCCTGCTTCCCCGCTACGGCAAGATGTTGGCGCTGAGTCATCAACAGAACCTACTGCCATATACTATAGCGCTCGTCTCTGCGTTGACTGTGCCTGAGGTATGTTGTTTTTACCCACAATCGTAAGCATATGTAGAAGAGGGGCCCGTGGCTAAATAATAACAGCCGCACAGGTCGATCGATCAGGTTAAGCTACGCTTGCCGCGGTTGGTCTGTGGATGGGTGACCATCTTTACATACCGAGACCCTTCCTTGCCCCGGAAAGCACGTTAAGCCGTTGGTCCCGGCTGTCATTCGTAGATCTTTGACAGTCGTTACGGGTCGTCAGAAGCCCGAAAGTCTGACAAACAGTCTTACCTAGGGGTATCGTATTACCCAGTAACTGGGTTGTGGAGGTCAGATAGGCAGTCGCTCCATTTAAAATACTGGTATTCAGCTGCATCCGGTTAGACTGGTAGCCGACCCCAACATATTTGGGAAAAGACTAGGCAAATGATGAATGATGAGTAAGCATATTATTATTATTATCATGCAATGTATCGAACTACTAGAGGGCGGAGACCTGGTGACCTGAAACACAGGCCCTTAAAGCCTATCTTAGGCACCAGTCTCCCACAGTATACTAAACCAAATAATCTGTCATTTGTAACAATGTCTGTAATGTTTATTGTGGCGAGGAAATAAATACTTATTATTATTATTATTATATGTAGGTAGCGTCTCAGACTTACCAGTTCTAGGTAGTGCAGTTTGTGCAATTTATTTCATTACCTCTGCTATCCACACTGTGCCCGCGTGGTAGATAATGACCCTTCCCTCTCTTAAGGAGAAAGTGCTTAGACTTTACTTCAGTACAGTAAGCTTTTCATACGGATATAACCTTAGTTAATAAGGTTCATATTTCTATAAGCGATCGATTCATATGTGACCTAGAAATTATTATTTTACAAATACGGTTTATATTCGATCCTAGCTTTAGTTAATTTGAAATAGGTACGCTTTATAGATCTCGGCCCGAGTCCCAACAGTAGGAACGTTATAGGCCGCTGGTTGTTTGGAATTTGGCTGAACTGGGTATGATCGGTGTAGCTGTGAGGCATACAATTTTTGTTTATTTTTTTTTTAGTTTTTTCTGTTTCATATTGTGTACCCCGTTGGTTTAATGGTTGCGAACGCTACTGCTAAGCATGAGGTTCTGGGTTCAATTCCGAGGCCGGGCAAAGTGATATTGGGATTTTCCATAAGGAATTTTTCAGTTGCAGCCTAGAGCCTGGATTTGTGCCCGGTTGATCCAACCACCAGTTATGTTTAAATCCCCTATTGCATGGGATTTAAACATAACTGGTGAAATGTGGGTGCACTATAGGTACAGATGCCAGCACATCAAGCTACTACAATCTGACAAATTTCTTTAATAGATTTTCAACTTTATCGCTAAAGTATAAGTTTCAAAGTTGATTGGGAAAATTTGACACTTTCGGGTATCTTGATGTACTGGCGTCTGTACACCTATGCCTTACCCTTCGAAGATTCACTCTCAATAGTTACGGATTGGTTTACGTCAAATAACCTAGTTCTCAATGCCAAGAAAACGAAATGTGTAAAGTTCGCCTTACCCAATGTTAGAAATCTAGGACCCAACATCGTCTTAGATAAAGAGGCGCTTGAGACTGTGAGCTCAGCAGTTTTTCTGGGAATAACAGTAGATGCCAAACTTCAGTGGGGACCACATATATCGAGCCTAGCAGGAAGGCTCAGTTCGGCTGCCTACGCCGTCAGGAAAGTAAGACAATACACTGACGTTGATACAGCTCGTTTAGTATATTTTAGTTATTTTCATACGTCCTACGGTATTCTGCTGTGGGGCAAAGCAGCTGATATACAAAACATATTCGTCCTTCAAAAACGAGCTGTTCGAGCTATTTACCAGCTAGGTGCTAGAGTTTCTCTAAGAGATTTATTTAAAGATATTGGTATTCTCACGGTTGCATCACAATTCATATTTGCCAACATCATATATATTAGGCAAAATATACACTTGTATACTAAAAACAGTGATGTTCACAATGTTAACACCAGAAATAAGGACAAACTACGTGCTCCCTTTCACCGGCTTCATAAGGTTCATAACTCATTTGTTGGGCTTGGTATAGCCTTTTATAACAAGCTACCCTCTTCTTTGCTAGATTTGCCTTTTAATGCATTTAAAGCTCAAGTAAAATCCAACCTTTGTTCAAAGGCATACTACTCCATCAACGACTACTTAAACGATAAGAATAGTTGGTCGCCCTGATTAACTCAAGACAATGTTTATGTTCTTTCTCCAGAATTAGATTACTGATAGGTTATTATACTATGAGCTCATTATACAATTGTTTTTATTGGGCTGTATAAGTCAAATCAGTTTAGTTTTATTTTTATTATATTATTGACATAATCAACCCATTTAAATGTTTTCTAATGAGTTGATTGCAATATGTGGTTAGCTAGTGACCTCGACGATTGATCATATTATTCTTACCTGAGCAACCGGCAGCAAGTTCGTCATGCTCCCTCAGATGTCACTGCTTGCGGTAGCGTTGGGGGTCGGGTTGCCTCCTTCCCTCAAATATGGCGAGGGGGGTAGTGGCTGATCTTTGCGTTATGCTCGTGAACTGGTGCTGCTTGTGGTGACTGGTCGTCTTGCTGACCATGGTTTTATTATTGTTATAATTAGTAATAACTTGTTTATTTAGTTTCCTTCGATGGTCCTAGTTTATCATTTGTGACTTCAAGCGACAGCTATGTAAACAGAACCCAGCATTGCATAAATATGTTAGCGGTCACGCCCTTCATACCTGGAGGCTTTTATTTAATTTTCATTTATTAATTTTTGCTTGAGTACCTACGTATAGTTTTTTATTGTATTTCTTGGTATATTGGCGTTGCTAGCTGACATATGGCAGATAATTGAATTTAGTGTCCTGTGTCTTGTAATGTTAATTGCTTTGTATACCTTGTATTGTATTCAGTCAAGTATTTTCTAACTGAACAGACAGCTGTGCTGCTGGGGAGTTTGTTGCGCCACTTCTTCTTCCCAGCGAAAGCACTAGGAAGTGGTGAAGGGCGGGCGTTTTGGGGGACTGTCTTTTGTAATTTTGACGTTCGAAAAGTGCTGATTCTCAGCCTAGTTTGAATAAATGACTTGATTTTTTTTTTTTTTGATTACAGGCGTGAGGTTATGTTATGTTAATATTGTTTGTACCTGTGACATGTGCCAAATAAACATATTTTTTTTCTTACTTTCTTTCGTATACTATGCTGATGCATTTCTCGTTTGCAGGTAATGTCAGGTAAACCAGACAGTTGGCCGGCGACCGGCAACGTGCTACTACTGGGTGACCCAGGTGTGTTGTTACGTGCAATCGGCGCTGCGGAGTTCGCCTACGTAAAGGGGGAGGAAGAACTGTTCTGTGCCAAGTATGGGCTCAGAGAAAAGGTATGTACCAGGATGTTCCATCACAGTATATGCAAAACAATAAAATGAGAAAGAAAATGATGATGACTTATCCAGAACCTTCCAACAGGGTATCAAAGAAATTCGTAAGCTACGCAAACAGTTAACTTCAGAGATAAACCTCAGTGTGGCCGGGGTTGATGTAGCCGTGGACCCTGAGATGAGACCTCCTGATGATAACCAGGCTCGTCTCCTACGTCAACTGGTGCTCAGTGGATTGGGCGACCAGGTCGGGAAGAAGATAGCTCTTGAGGAGGTCAAGCAAGGTTAGTAGCTACTTAACACTTGGCATGCGGGCATACTTCGCCGCCGAATTATGCAGCGGGCCACAAATCTACTAAATACATATTTTTACGTGACCCGCGCTCTAGTGACAGACTGCAAAAACGTAAAAATACGTTGCCCGCATGCCAACTGTTAAGAACTAAGTCTGATAAATTGTCTAATCGGCCACAGAATTGCCTTACCATCCTAATACATGCGTTACATGAGGAGCAAGTAATATCCTGGCTTGGCACATGCTTGAGCTATAGTAAAATTGCTGAGGCGCTGAGCTCAAAAAATAAAACCCATCCTATTAAGTTTACTATCTTTCTTACTAGCTACCTATTTTTCTGTTCTGTTTTTTCTTGTCTGTTTATACAAGGTGTAACTTAAATAACGCACAACCTCTTAAGGGGTCATTGTACTCATCATTATGAACAACTTTTACTATGGGACCAAACCTGAAATCGCGAAAAAAAAATCAGCTGTTCCCTACATTTATGTTCGCATAAGTCGTCAAAATGTAGGGAACAGCTGATTTTTTTTTTTGGCGATTTCCGGTTTGGTCTCATAGTAAAAGTTGTTCATAATGATGAGTACAATGACCCCTTAAGAGGTTGTGCGTAAAAAAAATAAAATAAATAAATAGTTATATACACATGAGGCCAGAGCGACCAAGAACTAGCTAGCTAGCTTACAATAAAAAAAGATTGAAAACTTTAGTGAAGTTTCAATATTTCAAAAGTGTTAAGCAATTACAAAGTCGACTATGAAGGGTCAAATTAATTAGCCAGCAAAACTACGCAGACGAAACTATAAACATCTTTTTGCAAAACGAGATCTCTGTCTACGAGATCGTTAGCCAGTTTTTTTATTTATTTCGACCTTTATTCGGACCAAGGTAAAGTTCTTAATCCAGTAATGAAAACATAGTACCGGACTAAATTGACAGTTTTGTATTCAGCGTGGAATGAATATTGACGCACAAACTGTAACTACGAATCCATCACATGATTCTTTTCGTCATTTATAAAAAAAAAAATCTGCCGTTTCATAGAAAAGTGCAATACCTCCCCGTTCAAAATTTATGAAACAGCAATTAAAAAAAATATATCGACGAAATATTTCAACGTAAGGTGTTTCTAGAAGTTGCGCTGAATTCATGGTTTCAGTTTACGCTTCGATGTCCCGGCCATTGTATAGAAGCATACTTCGATCACAGTTAGGTTCTTATTATTAAACTCGATAGTTTTTTAAACCATGTGTAATAAAAGATATACAACGTGTAACGTTAAATGCGCAATACCTGAAAATATTGTGACCAGAATAACGAGCAGAATTAATTGAACCACTCTTTAATATAGTAGGTCACATTTTTCAAAAAATCTTCATTAAAAACGTTGCCGTGTCTATTTATTTATTAATGTATTTTCTTTCTTTTCTTTCTTTCAATGTCAGCGCGGCGCAGCGGCCCGGTGATGACTTCTCACTCGATAAAGCGTCGTCGCAGACGCAAGAAACGATCAGATTGGCCATTAAAACTAAAACAGCACATAAAACCTTTACATTTTTTTTAATGACTTATTTTCTCTTTGAAATAGGTCAATTGAATTAAAAATCAGTTAGGGTGTCTGAGGTTTTGCGTATTTAACGTTACACGTTATATATCTTTGTTTTGCAATGGTTTTCAGAGCAATGGGTTTTATTAATATTTTATTTATGCTTTATTTTCAAAAGGCGAAGACAAACGCAAATTCAAATACGCGTACCACTGCGGAGAATTAGAAGAGCCAGTACATCTCCATTCAGAGTCCATTCTTCGGAAGACGATACCAGAATGGGTGGTGTTCCAGGAGTTGTATGAGACTGGTGGCGAGGATCGAAAGAAGATGGTGATGAGGAATGTGACAGCTATTGAACCGGAGTGGCTGCCTTTGTTGGTGCCGCAGCTTTGTAACTTAGGTAAGATATAATATGGGTAGTTTTACTTCAACATCACCGTATTTTTTACGGCACGGTTGGCGCAGTGGTTAAGCGATTACTGCTGCGCTGCATGTCGCGGGTTCGATTCCCGAACGGAACAAATATTTGTATGGCCTACAAGTAGTTGTTCCGGGTTTGGCTGTTTCTGTATGTGAGTTTAAATGTTTGTAAACACACCCACAATACGGGAGAAATTCCTAGTGTGGGGCAACGTTTTCTCAAAAAAAAAAAAAAAACTAATATTCATCCTTTTGTTATGAGGTTGCAGTAACGGTTACTCAATCATAATACATTGTCATTTCCCAAATATAAAGTCTTGAAAAAAGTCGTGTAAGGCCCGGCGCCCATTATCGGCATCGGTACGACTGAGGATTTTAGGTGGCAAATAGCAATATACTATAACATAATGGCAATAAAGTAGAAATTTCCGTGATATGTGGTCGTAATAACAAAAATACCGCTTCGGTATGCTTGAGGCTGGTGTATCGGCAGCCTTGAGAATGCTTCGGGATGCTTCAGCATCCTTCGGCAACCTTCGGTACGCCGCCGGCGCCGAGGCAACACTCGGGGGATAGTTTGAGAAATACGATATTGAGACGCTTCGGCAAGCTACAGGACGGTGCGGCATCCTTAAGGACGCCTCGTCATCCCTAAGAACGTTGCAGCATGCCAAAGCATAATTGCCGATAGTGTGCGCTTGCATGTAGGATGCCGAAGGATCCTTTTCCTTGCCGATGCCGATAATGGGCGCCGGGCCTAATTATCGTCTATGGGCTCTTTCTCTTTTTGCTCCTGGATCTTTCCAACGCCAGATAATTTTATTGCAAAAATAAATTTGAATTTTTGACAGTTCTTCCGTACAAAAACTGTCAGACGTCAATATTATTCCACCATTAAAAAATATCTGTCGATTGAAAAATCAGCCCATAGCCAAACTAAGCAATTGCTTTCCAGTAGATACAAATTATCGTCGTATCAGTTTTTTGTTTTTTTTTTTTTTTTAATTATCAAAGCATATAAGAAAATTAAAGTAAAAATTTTAACGCGAGTCCGATAAGCAATCCATACATCGCTGAGTTCAAACCATGAAGCAAGTTGGCGGCGTGGTGAACTAGCGGTGTTTACCTACTTTTGACCGTTCCTACGAAAAAAAGGGCGTGTGATGACGTTGCAAATCGCTCGCCTACGCGCACGTATGTGCGTCTCTTTCCTTAATAACATGCTCTGAATTTACTTTATAGCACGCAGAATTCGGTGTAAAGACATTCATTTCTCAAAGAACAAATTACAGTTCACTTAAAGAGAAACTTAACTAAGGACCCTTCAATCATCTGATAACTTCATTCGAGGAATAATGTTGAAATGTTGACAGTTATTTCATACAAAAACTGTCAATTCCTAGAATAAAAGAATTAGCATTAAATCCGCCTCTGTACATTTATGTGCTTGAAGTATTAAATCACACTAATATTAAGGCGAAAGTCTGTGAGTGTGTGTGTTTGTATCTTTGTTACTTCTTCACGCTCAAACGGCTGGACCAATTTTGATGAAATTTAGTACACACATAGTTTATAACCAGGATTAACACATAGAATACTTTTATCCCGATATTCCTACGGGATCGAGACTTATACGGGTGACACCGCGGGTTGCAGCTAGTAAATAAATAAATTGGATATTTTAATTTGTCGCAACTATTCGATTTCATCATGTATAAGAAACTCTTGTGCAAAATGTCATGCTTATCCTATCGGTCTAGGCTGTACGTTGTCTGTCAGTGAATTAACCCATATATGCCCACAGGGTCGATAACGACCTTTTTATTCCTTCATGACTTCTAATACAGACTGACTGGGAACTGTTGCATTAATTTAAATTATATGCCCATGGGGTCGTCGACCCACTGAAAAAAACATACTTCCTGAACTGAAAACCGCAAATTACAATTTACAGCCCTTATTTATAATCATTTATTAAAAACATAATCCAAAATCTTTAAAATTCATCTCAAAAAAAGTTCTGGGCATATACGGGTTAATGAAAAAATAAATGTAAGAATTTTTTTTTAGGTAGATTTCTTCGTGGCCTCGCCATTTACATTGATTCACACCTTATCTTATTTCTAGGTGATCCCCTGGACGATCCACCTCCGAGATACGACGAGCGGGCAGGCCGGGTCAAGTGTCACTTCAAAGGCACCTTCGGGAAAGCAGGATGGGAGCTGCCCTTGGCTGAAGTCGACTTCCCTGAAAAGATTGAGAGATACAGGTAAATTATCTGGAAGTACTGCACTCACCGCCTGTCTTATGTGCGCACAAAGTACAAAATAAATAAGCACAGAAGGTTGGCTCCGTACAACGAGCGAAAACGTACGCCCACATAGACACGCTCACGTACCTAGTGCCAGCGCACTCGTTACTGACATTTGTTTGAAATCGCCGTACGTAACCATCTTTATGTGCGTGCGCCGGTTTTCGCTCATTGCATGTCGACCTTCCATACCTTTCCATATTGTGGTCAGTGTGGAACTCCTTGCCTGTGTATTCTTATAGCCTTATAACTATGTAAAGCTTAGTTAAATCATTGTTCTCAATTAACGTTATCTCCAAATAAACAAATACCAACTTTACCCTAGTGGTAATAAGGTTGATTTTAGAATGACCCATTATTAAAGATGTCCTAAAATATTGAAGTGCTGATGTCAACTAAACTGTATGTATATGCATTTTAAAGTTATTTATCAAAAATTTATGCAACATAACGTACTCGCGACTTACAAAATTAATACATACTCTATCCCACAGATGGTTCGCCCGTTTCCTCCTAGAGGGCGCCGTGTTCCCGAAACTGAAGAAATACACCAGTTCTCTTTTGTCGCCTCCATCCACTATGGTCAAGAGTTGGGCCAAGCTACAACCTAGGACCGAAGTGCTTCTGAAAGCGCTCATAGCGAAGCGCGCCGGGACTAGAGAAGCGTTGAAGAGTATATGGGAAGAACAGAGCACTTGTAAGTATGTTTTGTTAAGGAAGCAAGCATTTACACAGAACGAAAATCCTATCTATATACTAACAATAAAGCTGGATAGTTTGTTTGTTTGTTTGAACGCGCTAATCTCTGGAAATACCATCATCTGCCTAGCCTTTTCCCAATCATGTTGGGGTTGGCTTCCAGTCTAACCGGATGCAGCTGAATACCAGTATTTTACATGGAGCGACTGCCTATCTGACCTTCACATCCCACTTACTGGGTAATACGATACCCCTATAGGTAAGAATGGTTGTCAGACTTTCGGGCTTCTCACTACCCGTAACGACTGTCAAAGATCTACGAATGACATCCAGGACCAACGGCTTAACGTGCTTTCCGAGGCTAAAGATGGTCACCCATCCACAGACCAACCGCGACAAGCGTAGCTTAACCTGATCGATCGACCTGTGCGGCTGTTATTATTTAGCCACGGGCCCCTCTGGAGCTACCAGTCGGAGTTAAAAAAATATTTTTGCATTTGATAGCACAATCCTTGAGGAAGGCTAATAGGCTATACAGCGCGTAACGGAAGGGGGGTATCAACCCTGAAGGAGGTGAATGTGCTCATGAAACTCAACAACTTTCCCCAAAGAACATAGGTCGAAATATAAAAAAAAAAATTCCCTCCCATAGTAAATTAATCAGCTGGTAGTCAGTTTTGTAAGGGAGGGCCAATTTTTTTTTTTCATATTTCGACCTATGTTCTTTGGGGAAAGTTTTTGAGTTTCATGAGCACATTCACCTCCTTCAGGGTTGATACCCCCCTTCCGTTACACGCTGTATAATTATCATCTTGCTACAACCCTTAAGAGCCGAACAAAAAGGAAAAAAAATGTCAGAGAGAACGCCAAGCGAAAACTGAAGTGCGGGTGGGCGATGCGATGCCACGGGGTGGGTCGGGGAACAAGCTAGTGCAAAATTATATTAAAACGTATTGTAAATATATATAGTTGGTGTTCCTAGTAAATAAATAAATACTGTGCCAATAATATAACTGTTCCCACTGCTGGGACACAGGTTTCGACTCTGTGAGTAAGAGTGGGCTGTAATCCACCAAGCGGGTCCTGGGAGGGTTGGTAGTGGATGTCTCGTAATTTTTTCACTACGACACTTATACCCGGTTTTATTTATACGGAAAATGTCGCGAGGAAAGTTTTGAGTACGAATGTCGATGGCTGTAAGAGTAGGGGAAGACCAAAGTAACGATGGATAGACTGTGTGAATGATGATATGATGGTTCGAAAGGGGGTGACTGTCAAGATGGCGGCTAATGGAGAAGTGTGGATTACTCTGTCACCGATTTTATAAATGATGAATTGTAATATTTGCTTTACTTTATGTAATTTATTATGTAAATAATTTTAGACTTAGCTGTTTCAAATTCTCATTTTGAATTCAAGTACCTAGATTCTAAATCATCTGTAAGTTAACCACTATATTTTTGTACTGGGAACATATCTGAAACTGACACCATTCTTGTAACACCTGCATTCTGTACAAATAAAGAAATTATTATTATTGTGTCATTTATTTATTTTCTTACATTTTTCAATATTTCTTAAAATATAAGTACAATAAAAACATTTAAAAATATTAAAAAAAAAAACGGACGGGAGCAGGGTCCAAGCTACCGGTGGTTAGGGCTCCAGAGACAGCCGTATCGAGGAGTACTGCCTTCTGAAACAGGCCCTTGATCCAAACGCCTAACGAGAGCCTCGATAAATGTTATTATTATTATTATTATGGAAGAAAAGGACATGTTGCGCCGACCGCAAATAAATTGGCTTAAGTGAAGGAAAATGATGATGACTTATACCCGGTTTCTGAATTGAGAATTTGAAGTTGAAAACTAGCCAAATTCTACTTTAGCATTATTCTGTACCCAAAGTATGCCCACGCCGTCTGTCTGTTAGTCTGCCCGTCCGTCTGTCACAGGACTGTAGCTTTTTAATCGTAAAAGGTTTTACAATAATGTTAATATTTTCACAAACTATAATAGTTCTTTTATCTTTTCTGCAGCAACAATAAATAATATTCTCTTTTTTTCAGTTCTTCTCGACGAGTATCTGAAATGGGTGCCTGAGTCGGCACACAACGAAGTGAGCTTGTACTGGCCACCTTTGAAATAAAGTGTAAAAATACATACTTCTCTGTAAATATTGTAAATAAATGTTATTTGAAATTATAAGGATTTTTTATTTGTATAAGGGTGTAAAAGGACCCTGAACGAAGCTGATCTGATACTCACATATTCTTTCTGTCATTGTGATTTTTGTTTGTACTACCCCTTTAATTTTTCATTTTTTCATTAAAAATGTTAAATTCACTGACAGATAACGCACAGCCTGGAGCATGAAATTCTGCACAAGAGTTCCTTATACAACGGGTAACGTTAAAGGCGCAAAATCTCAGACACCCCAACTGATTTTTAATTCAATTGACCTATTTCAGAGAGAAAATAAGTCATTAAAAAAATGTAAAGCTTTTATGTGCCGTTTTAGTTTTACTGGCCATTCTGATCGTTTCTTGCGTCTGCGACGACGCTTTACCGAGGGAGGAGTCGTCAACGGGCCGCTGCGCCGCGCTAACATTGGGTTGCATGACCTATTAATAAATAGACACGGTAACGTTTTTAATGAAGATTTTTTTGAAAAATGTGACCTATATTAAAAAGTGGTTCAATGAATTCTGCTCGTTATTCTGATCAAACTATTTTCAGGTTTTGCGCATTTAACGTTACACGTTGTATAATTGTTATGCGTATTAAAGTACTTTCTATCGTACTAAGTGATGGGATCGAATGTATTCGCTTCAAATGAATATATCCAAAATAATAATTTTATATTATAGGTAAATCAGCGTAGAAAAACCTTGCATCCACTCAAATATCAATAAAATATATAAGTTGTTTGACAGAATACGGTTTTGCCATAAACAAGATACTAATGTTTTAATTCGATTTTAAAACTTTGTTCAAATGTTATGCATAAGAGAAGGTTATGTTTTAATATGTAGTAAACCCCATATTTATGTGTGTAGACTACAACACAATTGATACGGCAAACGAGTGCAAACTTTTATTTTTACGCCGATTTCCGCTATAAAACCTGCAAAATTGAAATTAAAGTAAACAAAGCGGCTAATTTACTTATATCGTTTTGTATTACACAGGCATAGAAACCGCACCATTTGTTATTCGACAGCAAAAAATACTACATACAAATGAAAGTGACTAACGGCGGCCGGTTACCCCACAAAAAAATAATCGTCAAATTAATTAATTTTTGTTTTATCGTGTTCAGATATCGATACCCATCACGTCGCGGAGTTCTGCTAGCTAATTTAATGTGACCCTGTATAGATAGATAGTTAGATGCATGTAGCTTTAGTCATAAGGCTTCATTATAATTAATTGACATAATCAACCCATTGTAATGTTTTCTAATGAGTTGATTGCAATATGTGGTTAGCTAGTGACCTCGACGATTGATCATAATTATTGTTACCTTTTTTTTTTTTTTTTTTTCGCTGAGAAATGACATTACGCATCTCCGCTCCGTCGGGGGACGGAACGGAGTATGTGGGACTACCTGCCAGAGCGGCAGTATACCCACTAAAACTCAGCGGTGTTCCCTCATCGCCTTGATGGGGGGGTCATGGGAATCCGGCTCAGCCTTTGCGTCCACAATCCCCCCGGCGCCTGCCCGCCTAGCTGGCGGGCCCTGCATGTCCCCCCGGGTGGGGGGCTACGGGATGGGCCGGGAACACCTGGCCATTCCCGTCTGGCACTGGTGGAAGCCTGTGCAATGCAGGCGAGGGTGATACCCCCGCACCCGTCGCCTGCTGGCTTCCACCTGGGAGGAGTCGGAGATGACTGTCATACTGACGTCTTCTTCGACCCCTCCTCCGCCTTCGGAGCGGCGCCGCGAGAGGGTCTTCCTCCCGCACGCGCTCCGCCGCCTCCTTCTGGGACATGACGTGTTCGCAGAAGGAGGCGACTGCCGCCCAGGACCCCTCGTCCCCCAGCATGGCGTTGACAAGGCCGGGGAGCGAGAGGTCCGTTCCGATCGCCGCGATGAGACTGTGGCGCGGCCCAGACCACGACGGGCACACCTCGAGAGTGTGCTGCGCCGTGTCCTCCGCCGCGCCACAGCCGTGACACGTCGGCGTCTCCTCTCGTCCGATCCGGTGCAGGTACGATCCGAAACAACCGTGTCCGGACAGCACCTGCACCAGACGGAAGGAGAGGAACCCATGCGGCCGCTCGAGCCAGTCCCGCAGGACCGGCCTAATCGCGTCGAGGGTTCGGCGGCCGAAGGCTGCGGTGGCGAGGTCCCCCGTCCAATGGACGATGATGGCGTCCCTCGCCTCCCGCCGGACGGCCTCCCGCTCTTCCGGGGCGATGCGTTCTCCTCTCGCCCTCCGCCCCGCCGTCCATTCATATACTCTGGCGAGCACCCACGCCTCGAGTTCCCAAGGCGGGGTACCAGCCAGAGCACATGCCGCTGAGAAGCCGACCGTGCGGTAGGCCCTCGCCACCCGCTGGGCTATAGCCCTTTGGGGGGCCCGCAATGCGGCAGCGTTCTCCCTCCTGCGGAGGGAGTCCTCCCAAATAGGAGCCCCATAAAGGGCCATACTCCTCAAGATGCCGGCATAGAGTTGCCGGCATCGCGCGCCGGGCCTCCCCAAGTTGGGCAGTAGCCACGAGAGGGCGCCCGCAGTCTTCAGCAGGCGCGTCGACAGCCCACTGAAATGCGGGCCGAAACTCCACCTGCTGTCGATTACAAGACCCAGATATTTCATCTGGGCCTTCACCTCGATTCGGACGCCCTCCACAAAGATATGAGCGTCTGGTGGTTGGCGCTGCCGAGGCCCGTGGAAAAACACGGCCTCGGTCTTGTGCAGCGCCACCGTCAATCCTAGGCGGCGGATCCTCCCTGCGACTAAGGATCCGCCCGCTGAGGCCAAGTTGGCCGCCTCCCTGAAACTCTCCCCCCGGGCGGTGAGGAGAGTGTCATCCGCGTAGCAGACGACACTCGTGCCTCGGAGGAGAGTTCCCCGCAAGAGCCAGTCGTAGCCGACGTTCCAGAGGAGAGGTCCTACGACTGACCCCTGTGGAACCCCGGCCTCGGCTGCGTACCGCCGGACTTGGCCAGCCCTGTTCACGAGGACGATCGCCCGATCCTCCAGGTAGCTGGCCAGTAGACGCCGCATGTATTGAGGCACCCCGTGGAATCGGAGCGCCTCTAGGATGGTGCTGTGGGGAACAGAGTTGAAGGCGTTGGCTATGTCGAATGACACCGCCAACAATCCATCCCCCGCTTCCATCGCCTCCTTCACCTGGCCCTTAAGGCGGGCCAGCGCGTCCACCGTGGAACGCTCAGCTCGAAAACCGAACTGAGCGTCCGACAAGTCCGGCCCCACATTCCGGAGATGGCCCTTTAGGCGGGTAGCGATTATCCCCTCGAACATTTTGCCGACCTCATCGAGCAGGACGATGGGTCGGTATGCCGAGGGGGAGTCTGCCGGGCGGCCCTCCTTGCGAAGGAGGCACAATTGCCCCTCCTTCCACGGTTTCGGGAACCTCCCAGATGCAAGACATGCGCTAAAGAGGTTCCGAAACCGCTCCTCCATTTGAGTGGCGGCAATTGCCACCACCCTCGCCGGGATACCGTCGGGGCCCGGAGCCGTCTTCTTGGCGCGGATATGCACAATCGCCGCGCTGAGTTCCGACTCCGTGACAGGAGGGGCCTCCTCTTCCTCCTCAGCTGGCCGAGCTATCCCCCGCGGAGGGTCCATCACTGGCGGGGTGAAGTTGTCCCTGCTCGGGAACAGGGACTGAACCACCCCATCCAAGAATGAGGGCTCCAGGGTCTCGGCCACCGGGGGACCAAAGGGGCGCAGCTTGTTGCGCGCCGCCTTGTATGGCCTCCCGTAGGGATCGCTGTCGAGACCCTCCAGCATCTCCTTTCTCGCCGAGTCCCTAGCGTCGGCGATGGCCCGCTCGAGAACCAGCTTTGCCTCTATGTACACCTCATAGAGGTGGTCCTCGTGGGCGTGGTCTCGTCGACGCCACCGCCGGCTCCGCGCGTAGGCCCTCCTAGCCTCCACGCACGCCGCTCGAAGCCCCTCCAGCTCCACCGACCACCAGTACACCGCCCGATTGGGCAGCGGTCGACCGGACCGAGGCATGCTAGAATTGCACACCTCGGTCAGAGACTCCCTCAGGTGTCCCGCCACGGTGTCCACGTCCAAGCCAGCGGAAGGCGGCGAAAGCCAGTCCTGGATAAACGCCGCCTCCGCCGCCGCCTCCCTGTCCAGGCGGGTGAGAGCCCACCGTGGGAACGCTGACCGCCCCGAGAGGGGCCGCGTCTCTCCGGGGCCACCGGTGGAGATGTCAAACCGCACATAGCGGTGGTCCGACATGGTCTCCACCAGATCCACCCGCCAGTTCAGCACGCGCGCGGCCAACGCAGGGGTGGCAAAAGTGACGTCCACTATCGAGCCACCCTGCCGCCGCACGCATGTCTGGACGTTTCCTCTGTTGAGGAGAGAGAGCCCAGAGTAGGCTGCCCACATCTCCACTGCCCGCCCGCGAGGGTCAGTGGCCGGGTTGCCCCAGGTCACCGACTTGGCATTCAGGTCTCCCAATACGGAGACCTGACGCGGCGCCACCCTGCCGACCACGGCGGCCAGGGCTCCGAGATAGTTCTCGAAGTCCTGGAGAGGGCGGTTTGGGGAGAAATAGACGCCCACGAGGACTACCTCTCCCCACGCGGCGGCCACGTATCCCGGTCCCCTCTCTAATAGTGAGAGGGGAGGGGAGTCTGTGGAGGACCGCGCCGCTAGTGCCACCAAGCCGTCCTCGTCACCCAGCCAACTGCCGGGGATCGAGTAGGGCTCGGCGACCACCGCTACGTTCACCGACCACTCAGCCATGGCCTGCACCAGCAGGTCCTGGGCCGCTCTGCAATGGTTGATGTTCGCCTGGAGGATGCGGTGATTGGAAACCATTATTCCGACATCGCAACCCCCTCCTCAGGTACCGCCGCTGGAGCTGGAGTTACAGCGGCGGCGACAGCGGCGGTGGCGGCGGCCGGGCGAACCTGCGCCGGCACTATGCCCTTCCTCGCGGGTGGCTGGCAGCTCCTGCCCCCCATCCTGTGCCCCGCGGGGCGGCCACTGGCAGCACACGCCGGGCAGTGTGGCGTGGCGGCGCTGCATGTGGCACTCCTGTGTCCCTCCTGTCCGCACTGGAAGCAAGACTCTCCCCAGTCGGACTTGGAGGGACATGTAGATCGGGTGTGGCCCGGCGCGAAGCACTTGAAGCACCGCGCAGGCTTGTCCTCAAGCGGCCGGACCACAGCCGAGCTGAAACCCACGAGCAGCCGTCCCTTGGTTGCCTTAAGGGCGGCCGCCGCCGCGGCGACTGGGCACTCGACGCGGATGGCGCCCATGCCGCGGCGGCCGGGCCTGATGGCTCCCCCCTTCACCGCGCTAGCGCTGCAGCCTCCCGCAGCGGCAACGGCCGCCACCACATCCTCTTTGGTGACCGAATCGTCCATATCGATCACCTCCAAGGATGCGGTCTTGACAGGTCTGGCGACCGTCGCCACATCAGCGATGACCTCTTGCAACTTTGTTGCAAAGAGGTCCGCGTTTGCGCCGCGCTGCTCCCCCCCGAACTCAAAAATTCGGGCTCCGGCCTGGGTGCGGCGGCACGTAATGTTGCCGATCCCCAGCCGGGAGGGATCCGCGTTAGCACGAGCCCGTCTTAGGACGGACTCGTACGTTTCGCCCCGCTCCGCGGCCTCCGGGGTGATGGTCACGACGACCGCCGCAGTTTTGGGAGGAACCAACTTCCTCCCGCCCGCCGGAGCCTTCTGGGCTGCCGAAGCAGTCGCAGTTGTTTTTTTCAGTTTGTTTTGATTGTTATTATGTTATTGTTTAGTTGTCATCTGCCGCTGTCGCGGGCGCATCTTGATTAATGTATGTGTTGTCTTTGGTCCCTGGCCCTGACATCAAGCGCTTGAGAACGAGGCTTTTGGCTACATTGTATATTTTGTCTTTTCATTTTTTTATTTTTTATTTTTCATTATTATTTTGTTTTTTATTTGTAACGTGCGTTTTGTTTGTGCAGAATAAACGTTTTTTCTTTCTTTCTTTCTTTCTTTTTCTCAGCGGGCTTGGGCTTTTTGGCCTTTCTTCCCCTGCCCACTTCCGTCCACGCCTGGTTGGACGGGGTGGTGGTGGGAAGCATGGCGTCCTCCCGCTGCGTGTTCTGGGGGGCTGCCGAAGTGGCAGACGCTCCCTCCGCGCTTGTGGTGGGGGTTTGAGGAGCCACAGTGCTCCTCTTGCCCTTCCCTTTGCCCTTGGAGGGCTTCGGGGCCTGGGTCTGCGCACCCGATGGCGGGTCTCCCACCGGCCGCGGAGGTATGGGTACCGGCTCCGTCGGTGGCGGACTCTTATCCGCCGCTAACGGCGGGCGGAGCCGCTTTTCCGGCAAGAGCCGGTCCTCAATTCCCGCGAGGCAGCCTCTGATGAAGGCCCTCTCCTCCATGACAACCCTGCGGATTATTTCCTCAAGGTTGCCAGATGAGGAGGAGCCTCCCTCTGCCGGACCAGGGACAGGGGCAGGCGCAGGTTGGGCGTGCCGGGCCGTGGCCTCAGCCAGCTTCTGGTGCAGCTGGCTAACCTCCAGCTGCAGGCGATCCACCTTCGCCTGCAGCTGCCGCGTCTCGTCTGTGGCCGTGCGCTGCACCAGCTCGGTGACGATGCCGTGCATGCTCACAGCCCGGCATTTGAGGGCCTTCTGAAAGGTCCCCTTCAAGTTCGAGGACTTGGAGGCGACCTCCAGTACCTCCTCCTTGTCCTGGAGCGCCATGCGCTCCAGCTCCGTCAGGGAGTGGTCGGCGTACAGCACTGTGGATGTGCCATAGCCAGACCTTGACCGGGCGATTTGCGCCTGGCGCTCCTTGGCAGCGACCCTCTCCTCCAGGTCTTGCTGGAGTTGCACTCTTTTCCCGAGGTTAAGCTGGCGCTCGGCGTCCACCAAGCCCACATCGTGGGTTGAGGCCGTGTTAGAATTCGAAGCCTTTTTGGACTTCGACTTCCTTCCGGCCGACTCCGAGGAGCCCTCGGACCCGAGCCTCAGATAGGCCCTCTTTCTCTTGAGGCGGTCGTTTTCGGCCGCCGACGTATCCATATTGGAGTCGTCGGAGTCCGACAACTCGTCTGCCCTGCTAAACAGGCTGGCCGCAGATGGTGCGCGGTCAGCTTCCGACGCCAAAGCGTCGCCGGCGTGGCCCTGAGAGGAGCCGTTGGATTGGCCCTGAGAAGGGCCGTGGGGTTGGCCCTGAGAAGGGCCGTTTGAATCGCCCTCGGAAGGACGATTCGAAATAAAACGCCCAGAGGCGTCACGTACGGGTTTTTTCGTCATATTCGCAGACGACCGCGTTGATATCTGCGAATCACAGCGCACTTTAGCCGCCGGTCTGCCACTCCGTTACGGTGGTCAGACACGGCGTTGCCCGGGGGAAACTGCGTGGAAGTATGCGCTGTGGGGGATCCCCCATAATTATTCTTACCTGAGCAACCGGCAGCAAGTTCGTCAAGCTCCCTTAAATGTCACTGCTTGCGGTAGCGTCGGGGGTCGGGTTGCCTCCTTCCCTCAAATATGGCGATGGTAATGGCTGATCTTTGCGTTATGCTCGTGAACGGGTGCTGCTTGTGGTGACTGGTTGTCTTGCTGACCATGGTTTTATTATTGTTATCATTAGTAATAACTTATTTATTTAGTTTCCTTCGATGGTCCTAGTTTATCATTTGTGACTTCAAGCGACAGCTACGTGAACAAAACCCAGCATTGCATAAATATGTTAGCGGTCACGCCATTTATACCTGGAGGCTTTTATTTAATTTTCATTAATAAGTTTTGCTTGAGTACGTATAGTTTTTTATTGTATTTCTTGGTATATTGGCGTTGCTAGCTGACATATGGCAAATAATTTAATTTAGTGTTCTGTGTCTTGTAATGTTAATTACTTTGCATACCTTGTATTGTATTCAGTCAAGTATTTTTTTAACTGAACAGACAGCTGTGCTGCTGGGGAGTTTGTTGCGCAACTTCTTCTCCCCAGCGAAAGCACTAGGAAGTGGTGAAGGTCGGGCGTTTTGGGGGACTGTCTTTTGTAATTTTGACGTTCGAAAAGTGCTGATTCTCAGCCTAGTTTGAATAAATGACTTTTGATTTGATTTGATTGATTTCTTTATTCGAAATCAATTAATTCTCTATTGGAACTTATTTTCTTATAGGGCTATAATCTGGTATAAGAAAATGAGTTCGAATAGAGAAATCAATTAATTAATTTAGGAAAATGAGGAGAGGTAGAGGTACCTACCAATTTTATCTGTCCATATTGCCCTACAAAATTATAGGTAGGCATGTATATCTTTATAGTATCCCACTTACTACCGTTTGATAAACTAAATCAAGATTATAATCTGCGCACACCTAGCTCACCTACCGTTATTTTATCGTTGATAGATACCTACCCACATTAAAAAGAAAAAAACAAGTACCTACCCACTTGAAGATATCTGTAATCAGACAAACGCCTGCAAGAATATATCACAAGGTGTGGTAGTTGCTGATAGTAAGTCAGTTCAGTGATTATGGGTGCAAATGAACTTGATAACGAGGACCCCATAGCAACAATATTTTAACGTTGAGCGCGAGATTGCTTAAGGATAACCTCAATTCGTTTATGGTTTTGTTAGAATCATAAGATAAAAAAATTATGCCTTCTTCCCGTGGGGCCATTCAAGTATTACGGAAGCACTACGGGGAGGCGGGGGGGGGGGGGGTCTTTGCTTTGCTTGTATTTGATGACATGGGGGATGGGGGGGTCCGAAAGGTGATTACGTCAGCAGTATTTATTTCTTCACTTTTTCGGATTTTCTACAAAATTTAATCAATTTTGGTTCGAACACATATTATTGTGGCAACCCTACTTGTCTATGCTTAAAAACGAAACGCATTTTCAGGGATTCCCGGAAATAATTAAATAAATAGTTATAAGAGCAGTAGGCTCATGAATCAAAAAAGAAACCATAACACATTGAAAAATGCATGTACAGTAAGAGACAGAAGTCCACTTGCAGTTTCACAAATCTATCGCATCAAAACAAGTCGCACTTACGACCTTTTTCTATAACAAGCATTTTGCACACATACACGATCTCGTATATCGCACTCTTTCATGATTATCTAGTTAGAAAGAGTGCGATATAATAATCATTTGCCTTAGTGACAAGCCTGCCATGTCGCGAGCGTATTAAGATAGTATAATAACAAAAAAAAAAAAGATGAGGGTGATTGTGAAACAAAATAAACTACTGGATTGAATAAAGTAGTTACGACCACAGACTAATAGCTTATTACGACGGTGTTGGTTGGTGAACTTTGTTATGAACGTTTGTGTTATTATGGCGATTAGCGTGTTGTTTGATTATCTTCTTTCAAGATGCAAGCAAATATTAGTATTGATGCCAGGCCAAATGTTGTCGCTTTGCATAAAAATTGGCTTAATATTTCTCAAATTTCAACTGAAACCGGCTTATGTGTAAGTTATTATGATGATAATTGTGGTGTATGACTTTCTTATTAAATAAATCGGTAGTTGCAAGTGTGCTAATATTTTTTTCGTTTTGTTTTAGAGAAATACTGTGAGGCGTTGGGTAAAGAGGTTTGAGGAAGAAGGTAGTCTGCAGAGCCGTGTAAGAAGTGGAAGGCCGCCGCTTACGACCGACTCAGCGACGTTTCATGGTGGAAGAATATGAAACAAACGGTTTCATTCCAACTAGAATGTTTGCAGAACAATTTGCTACATCATTGCGAACTGTTCGCCGTGCACTCCATGCTGAAGGTTTACATCATCGGAAACCAGCTAAAAAAAAATTTTTGACTCAAAAAACAAAGAGGAACGACTACGTTTTGCCCGGGAATATTTAGATTTTAACTGGGAGACGACTATTTAACATTATTCCGAATACAGAATCAGGTAGAATAAGTGTGAATATGTGAATGTGTGTTGAAGTTTTAAATGACATAATGCTACCTACTGTGCGTAATGTTTACCCCTCGGAAGACTTTAGTGAACTAAGTTTTGTTCAAGATAATTGTCCAATACATCGTGCCAGTGTTGTAAAAGAGTGGTTTAGCCGTCATGCTGATATTAAAGTTATTCCGTGGCCAGCACGGTCCCCTGATCTAAACCCCATTGAAAATATATGGGGTTTAATGGTTCAAAGGTGGGAGATGAGAGATGTCCTGAGCAGATTAAATCCCATTGCACTCAATTGTGGGATATAATAATGGATACCAAATATTAATTACTCTTCAAACGTCGATTGCACACCATGTTTGTAGATAACAATAGATTTTCAATTGTGCGTGTGACGGGTAAAATATTACGCTGTTTTTTACAGGGGAAGTGCTGGTCGTAATATAAATAGTACCTAAGTAATACGTAAGTTAGTTTATGATTGTAAGATTGGGGTTAACACGTTCACTTTCCCAGTACAAAGTTATAAAAAATATTCGTACGTCCATCTACAAACTCGCCCCTAACTTGTTTTATTTTACCCTCTTCATATATGGGAAACTGGCAACATTTTACGGCGGCTCTTTTAAATTTTCGGTAGCCTTGTTATCCAACCATACGTCCATGAGAATCTTTTTCCTCTTATTCATACGTCCAGTCAAATAAAAAACATCAAATTTACTTTTGGATTATGACTCCAACTGGAGTCATGGACATGTGAGTTTGGTACAAATGTGACTCCATTTGGAATCATTGGACAGTGAACGTGTTAAGCTTCAATCTTCTTTTCTCTTTGAGAAAATGAATTATTAAGCTATAATCTCAATAAAGTTAAAATCATTTAGTTATAAATAATATCAACAGACTTGATAAAATTTTTGATTTTTTAACTTATTTCATAATAATATAAATAAATGATTCTGCAAATAACCTACTATAATTTTATTTCAACCTAAAATATTACCTATTCCTTTATAATTGATTCCTTTTTGTAATTTTTGGTTTAAAAGTTAATTTTATTATAATAATTATATATAACATTAATTTAAATATAAAAAATAAGTATTGGTTGTTTATTTATACTAAAAAACTAACTTCTTTCGAACCAACAGGCACTCGTTTACAAGGTACATTGACTCCACTTTGCCACATGAACTGATGATTATAGATTCAAATTTTAGCTTTACTTTCGAATTGGCTCGGTGCGAACACTAAAAAGAAACTGTGTGCGAACACTAAGAAAACAAAAGTATATTGTTATCTTTGTCTAGTATTGACCCCACACACTATCACCTTCTCGTAGTTATAGCGTATGACGAGTAAATGTTTGTGTTGAAATCACTCACACGTATGTATACGCGCGCAGTACCGTGCAGGCGAATATGGTCGTTGAGGTGGTAGTGGATTATTGTCCTGTGACTGTACCTACCAATGGTTACGTAAGCATGGGGGAGGGGGAGGGGGGAGGGGGAGGGGGGTTAATAGCTTTTATTACTTTTGCTGACAAGGGGAGGGGGGGGGGTAGTTAATAATTGCAAAAATCTGCTTACGTAATACTTGAATGGCCCCCATGGGGCTAGGCAGAAACTACAGAATGCCACCTGATACGATCCTTATGTACTCCTTTTACTTCGTTTACGTTCATACTTGATCATACACGCACGTCGGCGCTCGCGCCGGTTGCGAGTACTAAGCGCATGGCCTTTCTGAAGAACATCACCAACAGGATAAAAAATATGGTTAATTACCCAAAATTGATTTTAACCATAAATAAATTTGCGTGATATTATGTTATATTTCAAATGATTAAATAATATTTTACAACATACAGAAGTAGTTCTTAAACGTAGGTCCTGGCTCCCAAACTTCGTTCAAACAGGTGACTTGGGAGTCCGTATTCCTCCATTGAAAAAGTCAGGTCAAAGTGTGTACAGGAAATCAACATCGCGTGCAGATTTATGAGTAGGTATACGTAAATCAAGCTATCTGTCTGGTGGTAGATCTAGTTTGCTAAGTCATCAAAATAGCAGTATCTCAAGTGTTGTATTCTTTTGACTTTAAATATGCTCGTTTTTCGAAGTTATGCGAGTATGGTAAGGGAGCAGCGGTAGCAAAGTGGTAATAGCCGCGACTTACGAGTTGTTGGTCGTGGGTTCAAATCCAAGCAGTCACTTCACTTTGTGAAAACTATTTCATCACCGATGCTCTAAAAAGGGTGAAAGAAAACATCGTGAGGAAATCTGGTTTCCTCACCAAACCTAGAATAAAAAAAATCGAAGACATGTGACATCCACCAACCCGCACTTGCCCCCGTGGTGGATTATGGCCCACTCCCTCTCACAGAAACAGGAGGCCTATATCCCAGCAGTGGGAACTATGCTAAGGAGAGAGTTGCTATTTATGTGCAAAACAATAAAAACGGGTTTAAGTAAGTCATGACCTCAAAACTTCTCATCATCTGCCAAGCCATTTCCCGACTATGTTGGGGTTTCCAGTCTAACCAAATGCAGCTGAATACTAGTATTTTACATGGAGCGACTGCCTATCTGACCTCTAGAACCCAGATACTGGGTAATACAATACCTGCCGTGCGATTCTGTAACCATCTCACCGTGAAAACTTGGGTGAAGTGAGCGTGGAGTGAGCCGTCAATAGGGACAATCCCTAACATCAGCATGACTCACAGCTCACTCTAAGCTATCACGGTGAGATTTTTCAAGAATCGACCGGCTGATATTATATTGTATATAATATATACATACATACATAAATACAACGTGTAACGTTAAATGCGCAAAACCTGAAAATAGTTTGATCAGAATAACGAGCAGAATTAAATAAACCACTTTTTAATATGGGTCACATTTTTCAAAAAATCTTCATTAAAAACGTTGCGGTGTCTATTTATTAATAGGTCAAGCAACCACATGTCAGCTCGGCGCAGCGGCCCGGTGGCGACTCCTCCTTCGATAGAGCGTCGTCGCAGACGCAAGAAACGATCAGAATGGCCAGTAAAACTAAAACAGCACATAAAACCTTTACAATTTTTTTAATGACTTATTTCCTCTCTGAAATAGGTCAATTGAATTAAAAATCATTTGGGGTGTCCGAGGGTTTGCGCATTTAACGTTACACGTTGTATATACATGACCTCATGACTCAGTGGATTGGTAGTGATATAAAAACAATGTTAAATATTAATTACATATAATATTACAAAAATAAATTAAAATATTAACTAAACATTAACTTATGCAGCCTTGTAGTACCTCTTGGAAACGCCGTCGAATTTGTTGCCAGTGATAGTCTGAAAATAAAATAAAAAACAAATACTTTTATTACACAAAAAGAAAACGTTCCACCGATTACTACCCAATGATTATAGTAGGTATCGGATGATAAAAGAAACTTATATAAGTAGGTCCTGCTGTTAACGGTAATGGGATGATAGTAAAAAATTGATAATTTGATAGGTTACTAGTAAAATTATTTTTTATTTTATTGCATTGATCATTTTCATGTCTCTCATTCACAACTGGCGTGAAACGACGTGCACCAATAAATAATACCTATCTAACCAATAACTGTGCTGTGATTTACGGCATTTATTTTTGGCTGGGATTGATTTTTAGCATCTAACCATTAATGGTGTGTGATTTAAAGCAATTAGGTAGCAATCGTTTATGCAGTGACGACCATAAAGTAAATTATAAGTTCAATCAATCATCTATACTGTTATTATTACTTCGTTTCTGTAGATTCATGTAGTAAGATTTATTAGTAAACGTAACCGAAACGTAAACGAAATTCATGAGGGTGTGATGGGCCCAAGATGAAACCTTGCGGCACTCCTGTAGGTATTTTACAAATGCAAGCAGGGTTCCATCTTCGGACCCCTTTTCCCTTGATTATATTCGATTTGGGGCTGATTTTTCAATCGTCAGATATTTTTTATTCGCGGAATAAAATTAACGTTTGACAGTTTTTGTATGTTAGAACTGTCAAAAATTCAAGAATATTCCTCGGATTAAAGTATCTGGCCTCGGAAGAATCAGCCCTCATTTTCATATTACATTGTAAACAAATAAAGCGACTGCCGCAACAAACACTAAAGCAAGCAGGCAGTCGAGAAGTAAAGATCGAAATCAGTGGCGGTGTTGAAGAGGCTGTTTATAATGATGATAACGACGTAAATGGTGGAGGCACTGTTTTTGAAAGGATGTATTTTGTTATTTCAGTATACATTTTTTATATTTGTAGTGCACGTTAAAACATAATACCTATACTTAGTCATCACTTGAAACTAGTAACGTAATAGCGTAGTATGGGACGCCCCCCCCCAGCTAGATGGACGGACGACCTAAAGAAGGTAGCTGGGGTAGATTGGATGCGGAAGGCGGAGGACAGGTTGCTGTGGCGCAGTCTGGGAGAGGCCTATGTCCAGCAGTGGACTGCGATAGGCTGAGTTGATTGACTTGAAACTAATAGGTAAATTATTAACTTAAATTGAGAAGTTTAAATTGGAATGCTGTCAGTTTAAAATTATGACCGATGGAAAACATTTCAATTTTGCTAACGTTGTGCTAAGATAAGGTACCTAGTCAATTACAGTTAATGACTGATTATTTTTAAGTGACGTGTCTGATTGCGGCAGTATGTGATGCAATCCATACTTCATATTATAAGTTATATAAGTAATTATGAAAGTAACTCTGACTGTCTATCAGTTACCATTTCACGCCTTAACGGCTGAATGGATGGGAACAAAACTTGGCACACGGATAGGCCATGACTTGAGTTATGATACAGGACTTTGTATACCGTTAGTATGTTCTCGTGGGATAATTTCCGACCATCGTAAGTGAAATCGCGGGCAAAAGCTAGAATGATCTACGTATATACATATTACAGTTTCAAATTATAATATGCTGAACTTACCACAACGAGGTCATCGCCACTGTACTCCCTCTTAAAGGTGGCGTTACCCTGAGGTGCGGTAACGGTCTGCGTGACTATGTTACCATCGACCACGTAGGTGGTCTTGATCTGGAGGTAAAAGAATTGGTTTTAGTATAAAATAAAGTAAATGTAGTAATTTCTCCTCTACCAACCGTTATTTCTCCTGTCAAAGTTTATTATGTTTATATGTATGTATGTATATAAGGTGTTTTTTTTATATCCCTTAGCTCTAGGGTTATATTCTATCCCCCTACTAATAAACGTTGTATAGCGTCTGTATACTTACACAACGCTCTGTCTTCTTCTTTCGAATGCTAAATCACTGATGACTGAAAATGAGAAATCGGTGGGTAACTATTCATCTGATCAAATACGTTTATTAGTAAGGGGGATTAAGTAAAAATAATACAAAAAGTCCTAGAATATGTGGTCCAAAAATGCATAGTTTCGAAGATATCACCTAAGTTTCAATGATACGAGTAATTAATTTTCATTCGAACCAATCATTCATATTTAAAGCTAAAAAAATGTGACGTAGTCATATTTCACGTAAGGTTGTTTTACATTAATAATCGTGACTTTGCCGAATTATTTTGTATGAAAAATGAAAACAAAACAAAAATTATAATTGAAAAATAATTCGCATGCCAGTTGATTCTTTGATATAGTCTCATTCATACCCTAGAGGGAATATATAAAAAATAAAAAAACAACACCGTGTATGTTCTATGTATGTTTTCTTGTATGTTACAGTTGTTTTCTTTTGTCTATCTACTCCACTGGTACCTAACTCTATCGACTGGTAGAAATTGCCTCAGGCATTAAGTCCGCCTTTGTACTGTTTTTTTTGTCTTGTGCATAAAGTTTTAATAAATAAATAAATCCTAAATTTGAAAAAATGGTCTTTCATGGTAGGTACCATGACTAAGGTCTAACATCAGAAGGACTAGCCCGCGCAGCATAGCCACTTATTCTATCTCAAATCTACGAAGAATAGACACATCGCTTTCTATAAAGTGTCATTTCTTTTCTACATTTCTGAATCGCGTCGTTGAAATTTTTCTACAATCTATCATTTTGTGTTTCGTTTCTTCAGTGGTCAAGATACGCGTGCTGGGGCAGAAGAGAAATACGGAACTACGAAGACCAGAGACACTATTATCAATTCTATGCATATGCATGGAATATTGGCTATTTTCCCTATAGTAAATTATGTAGTTCATTCGAATAGCGGTCAACACACAAGCCATGGCTCCAATTTATCAGTAGACGTTAGTTTAGCGAATTTTTTTACCACTAAACCCGGCCCTCTAGATAATTTTAAAGAGGCCTGCCGTGCGATTCTGTAACCATCTCACCGTGAAAGCTTGGGTGAAGTGAGCGTGGAGTGAGCTGTCATTCGCTAGGGATTAACACTATTAAGTGCTCACTTCACGGTGAGATTTTTACAGAATCGACCGACTGGATACTAAAATAGGTAAAACTTAGTCCTAAGGTACAGAATACGGGAGGGAGGTACTTACGGGGGTCTTATCAACACCGATGACGTCATCGAACTCTACACCGGACTGGAATTTGACCTCCTTGGGACCTTCGAACCCACGTGTGTGGTAGGTGTAGGTGTCACCATCCTTGGTCAGCTTCAGGTCCGGGGAAAACTTCATGATCAGTTCGATCTTGTCTTCAGGGATACCTAGATTAAGGGCAAAATAAATTATAAAAAATTAAAATAAGTAACAGAAATTCGAAAACAACTCTGATTAAAAGTAATTGATCAAGTTTTTCCAAATCTTTCTTATCACCACTTTATCCGAATCACTGATTTCAATCCCATACGGAAATCACTGATTGACTCATATTACGTATCCAACAAAGTAGATATAAAAATCGAAACCAAACTGTTGAACTACCACTTAACACATACATAGTATGGAACACATACCGACTGCGCGCAGGAATCCATCGAAGTTCTCTTGCTTGACGAAGCTGTAGGTCTTGTTAAGGAAAGACATGGTGATGTTGACTCTTGGCAATCGAATGACGAGACACGGGCCAGCCCAGACTTATATCTGACCGCTAATCTACCTGATATGATAAGGGAAATTGGAAAAATTTTATCCGCCTGGACGAAAAGGTAATTCATATAGAAAAAAAAAAGTCACGGACATGTGGTGATGTGTCAGCTAATATGAATAATCTAAAGATAAACATGACCTTTTTATTTTATTGGAAGTCATATTTATTAGTTGGTTAAAGTCCAGTGCAGAAAATAGGTAAGCTAATTTTAATTTAGGTATATTATGTAAGAGAAAGTATGGATGGAGGCTTCTGTCTAGCAGACATAATCATCAGTCTACAGCAGTCCACTGCTAAACCTATGTTCAGCAGTGGACTGCTGTAGGCTATGCCCCTCCTATTGCACGCCACTCGACTTGATTTTCGGCAACCCTCATACAGCTGCTACCAGCCACCCTGGGAAGATCGTCGCTGTCTAACAGTGGCACATTATAAAATTGATCGCCAAATATTAACAAAATATCGACACGCATAATCCTGTAGTTGATTCAAGGCACACACACACAGTTACCGATATTTCTGTTACAAAAAAAAAAAAAAATGATGACTAAAAACAAACTGATCATCTTTTTTTTTTCAATCATGGCACTTAATTTGAAATCATCAAGCGAAAGCTTATACCTAATTACTAAGCAAAGACTATCAAATTAGAAAATAATTCTAATTTGATATGTCTGCTTAATTACACTACCGGACTCATTGATCAAGCCACTGTGCAATTCCATGTGCGGTAAGTACAAAGGCCTAAATCAGTCGAAAAAAGTTTTTATGCAGTTTTGATACTAATACAGCAGTTCTGATACTGGCTTTCATATTGGTGTCGTGATTGATCCAAATTTGAATTCACGACCATTTAAAAAGCAATAGACTTCTACACAAAAAGTGCAGCGTGGCTCAATTTAGAAATACATGAACTTCGGATAATTTCGCGAAATTATCAAATAATTCATTATAAATAAATAAATAAAATAAAATATTCTTTATTTCGGATATTTACAATCCATATGTGAAAAATTAGAAACTCAAAATTAATAATTAAATAATTCTGCGGACTAATCACCTCCACAGTGAGTATGAGATCCGGTCGCTACAGTCATCAGGATTTTATTGCGGCTGCAGATCAGGGATGCCGTTTTTTTGCGAATGATGGCATGAAAGCCATCAGTGTGATATAGCGCGAACATCCCTGACGCACTACAGAAACGAGGCATTACCTATACCTAGACGTCTGGCGTTTTGGTATAGGTAGATACATTTAATGCTCGCAGTCCCGTCCACACGCAGAATTAGATAAATAGATAGATAAAGCATTTATTTGGCGCACACAAAAGACAGCACAACACAAAAGTACAATAAGATGATAACCTATAAAGTTACATGAATTAAATATATATAAAAACAAGGTGCCGATATAAAAACAAATAGGACACACATATCGACATAAAAATGACACTATGACAGATGCTAAATAACATAAATATACAGTGCGGTGTGCGTCTCAAGGTTGTACCAAATGGGAGTCCATTTCATTTAATTCGCGTTACATTACATGATAAATTACATTTCACATTACACGCGTCTGTACACGCCTTTAGACCTCGTTTATAAGGTCAGACAAAATTAAAATTTAGTTAATCCGGCGCTGTGTAGGTGCTCTTTTGTATTGGCAAGCTATTAATCTCAAAATTAGGTACCTAATTTTGAGAGGAGGGCAGGGCTTTGAAGCAATGATAATCTAAGTAAATATTAACCGTATTTATTACAAATATAAATAAAAATAGTAACAAATTATACTAAAATTAAATTATGCAGCCTTGTAGAATCTTTTGGCAACGCCATCCCATTTGTCCGAGGTGATGGTCTGAAAACGGAAAACAGGTAAACATTTTAATAACTATGTACAACTATACAAAATAGGTCTTTGAAGTAAGGACACATTCAATTATTCCTAAGTTGAATGTCTAACCATTAAGGGGGATTTTCAGACCAATCAATTAAGATCGGGAGGCATTAATAAGACACCGGATTTTAATCACATCATAAAATGGAAGGGTCCTAGTATGGAACCCTGCGACACTCCTTCTGTTTTACATTAAAGAAAGCTGTACAGTTACTCGAAAGCACCACTAATCGTCTTGTTGATTTTCAAAGTTTACATTTAGTGTGTAGTTCTACTGAAACTATATATCCATTATGTCTAAGGAATTTTGTTCGATTTCAGTGTCTTGTTTGCTTTTGGAAAATCGATTTTTGAAGGTAAGAAAGATAGTTGAGCTTACCACAACAAGGTCATCGCCGTTGTATTCCCTCTTGAAGGTGGCTGTGCCTTGTTCGGGCTTCTCTGTGATTATCTGAGTCACTGTATTACCGTCGACTGTGTATGTAGTCTTGATCTGAAAATGGTCAAATTTTCTAATGGATTATGTAGGTACAATATTTCAATAGTGTGTTAAGATTAGATCTGAGTTCTAAAAGTATAAAGCAGATTATTTAATTGTAAATTTATTATACCAAATTGTAAACACTATAAATAAGGTGACAGACGCTCCGTGTAACATACTGATTATTAGTATTATATTTAGCTGCTGCATCCGGTTTGACTGGAAGCTGACCCCAATATAGTTGGGAAAAAGAAGATAGGCAGATGATATAAATATAAATCATCCCAGCGCTTTTGACCTTTCATAAAAAGACTTTTTCCATTTCGTTTATTTTATTTGTATACGTTTACATAATTTCCTGGAAAGCATAAATAACTGCATAACAATTATATAACCTTGGGAAGGGCGGAGAATCCTAACACAAGCAAACTATTATGCTTAAAAGGATTCTCCCCATTGTATTTAGAATAAGTTATTTTAAGTTGATGCAATAAACTTTTTTTTTTTTTTAAATAATGTATTCATATTTATATTGCTGTTGGGAGAGGCCTATGTCCAGCAACTTCATACTTTTAAAACACTGGTTGAAGAAATTGATTCACAATGCCAAAACGCTTTATTGAGTTTGCTGAAAGTTTAAGTAAGCTAGTGTTAAACTTTTCTTAGTCCTAAGATACCAAATTCTAAAACACTTACGGGGTTCTTCTCACTGCCAATGACGTCATCGAACTCCACACCGGACTTGAATTTTGTCTCTTTGGGACCCTCAGGTGTTTTTGTGATGTACGTGTAGCTGTCACCGTCCTTCACCAGCTTCTGGTCAGGGGAGAACTTCAGGAGATTCTCGATCTTTTCGTCGGGAAGCCCTAATTCAAACACAAATTATTTCGATCAAGCTATATTTTATTATCACACAATGCACTGTAAATATCCATACATTTGACCGCTGTTCAAAACTGTGTCACTGATTTTAATTCAAAACGAAATCCACTGTATAATTTTCTACGAGCAAAGAAAAGAAAATCAAACTTTACATTCAGAACTAGTACATACCGACAAACTTCAGAAATCCATCGAAGTTCTCCTGCTTTACGAATTTGTAATTCTTGCCGAGGAAAGACATGTTGACTGTTTTTTCGACACGCGATTTAATTACGAAAAACCAGCGAATCCAGGCTTTTAAATAAAAGCTAATCTTTAAGATAATATCTTATCATAATAAAAAATAAAACCACATAATTCATTTATGGCAAAATGCTACTTTCGAGTCATCGTGATGTGCAATTTCAATAAGTTATAATAAAAGGTTTAAGAGGTTTACAGTTATCAGTCTATTATCTATATAAATATAACAAAGTCGGGTTAGTTACACCATAACTCAAGAGCGGCGAAAGCGATAAGGCCGCCCATTGTACATTTTGTAGTGTTTGATGTATGTTTAAAAGGAAAAACGGAATGCATAAAGGATCATTTCGTTGTCCGTCTGTCTGTCCATCTATGAAGATCCTTTTTCTCAGGAATGCGTGAAATTATCAAGTTGAAATTAATATGAAATACTCAGGGCTGCAATCCCTTGAAGCAGTGAAAAAATCGAGCTTCTAAGTCAACGCAATCAAAAGATACGGGCGGTTATGTTCCGTTTATGCCGCATAATATGTTGCCGTAGTAGTTACATACTTACAGTATGGAACTCTCGGTGGGTGAGTCCGAATCGCATTTGACAATTTTTTTTTGTTATATATTTTTGTGGCGTGCAATAAAATATATATATATATATAAATAAATAGATGGCTAGACTGATTTTTATGATCTTTGATCTGTGGGATTTAACTCCGCTCCAAATTGCAGAATCACTATTAAAACATGGGAAAAATCACGAAAAAAAAAATGAAGATTGCATTTGCACATTTATTCTGAGGCGGTACAAAGTTTGCCGGGTCAGCTAGTTTTCAATAAAACCCATTACTGATTAAAGGCAATCTTTTCATAAGAATCAGCTAAACCAGGGTTTGGCACCTCCGAATCAGGAGTAACTGCGGTGCGATTCTGTAACCACTTCAGACACCAATCTACATAGTCCTCAAAGATCAAAGATTATGTCCTGATTTTTATATACACATTGACATTGATGAATTTTATATAAACAATGACAAGGATATTTACTTTGTAAAGTATCTTATTTTTTATTATTATTATTGTGAGTGTGAAGACTATGTGGGTCATTTCTTTTTTCTGTTTTCCTTCTTAGTTAGTTTTAATTTTTTTAGTTGTTTCATGATCTGGCAGTTTGAGTAATTTATGCGGCCTACCCAAATGTCCTTTCATTGGTATTGTTCGTCGAATCGTAAGGCTCCTCAAGTTCTGAGTTGAGCTGCACGATTTTTGACAAATGCGTGCACTGACTGGACAGGTCCGCTCAATCTGTGTGGTTCTTTACTCAAAAGACCATTTCAGACACCAATCTACATGGTCTTCACATGATCTGACCAAGATTATGTCTGGACTTTAAAAGAGACTGTGACCTCTGAGTTTGTTCGGCCTTTCTTCTCAGAGTAGTCAGATAGGAAACGCCGACCTCATCTAGTTTAAAAAAATATGATTGACATGTAAAAGTGTTTGTACAAACCTACTTACAGAAAATAAATCATTTATCATTTATCATTTAACCATCTCACCGTGAAAACTTAGGTGAAGTGAGCATGGAGTGAGCTTTCAGTGCCATCCCACCTGCACCCTTATTGCGTAACACACTATTCCTCTCAATTAGAATCATTTTGAAGCATATTGCTAATCTATTGCTCCATATGTTTGAAAAATGTGTCTGCTCAACAACGTATATAACGCAATGAATGTGGTTGAACTGTCAAAATGAAACCCATTGCTACTTATAGTGTGTTACGCAATCACTCTGCTGATACTAGGGATTGACAAAGAATACATTTTCAATCATAATCGAGATTTTAATAATATTTTTTATGCTAATTCTATTGATCTTTTTATAACATTTCAAAGCTAGTATTTTAATTGTAAAAACATTACTATTTTGTGGGGTTTTAATCTAGGAAAAAAAATACAATAGAAAAAAAATCAGCGTTTCCCCACATATTTTATGTTCGTACAAGTCGTCAAAATGTAGGGAACAGCTGATTCTTTTTTTCGCGATTTCGGATTTGGTCCGATAGTAAAAGTTGTTTGTAATGATGAGTAGAATCATGTGTTTAAGTATCGATCACTAATTACCAGTTACCCTATATAGGTATCATGCGTGGCTGCCATTTTCAAAATGGCGCGACATTAGGTATGCCAGGCTCCATACAAAAATCTTAAATTCTTTTCGAATTTAAGAACCTGTGGTGCAGTGTCCAGCTGGGACAGGTTCCTAAATCCCAACTTGTCGCAGAGGGTTTGCTTCTTATGCACGAGAATGGGCTCACCCACTACTGGGTATACCGGTTTTCTTTTCTGCCATTCTACAACGTGTAACGCTAAATGCGCAAAACCTGAAAATAGCTTGATCAGAATAACGAGCAGAATTAATTGAACCACTTTTAATAAAGGTCACATTTTTCAAAAAATCTTCATTCAAAACGTTGCCGTGTCTATTTATTAATAGGTCAAGCAAGCCAATGTCAGCACGGCGCAGCGGCCCGGTGACGACTCCTCCCTCGATAAAGCGTCGTCGCAAACGCAAGAAACGATCAGAATAGCC
This sequence comes from Eremobia ochroleuca, assembly GCA_949629135.1. NCBI lineage: Eukaryota > Metazoa > Arthropoda > Insecta > Lepidoptera > Noctuidae > Eremobia > Eremobia ochroleuca. The sequence continues at coordinate 14,763,066 of OX451404.1, read as the reverse complement.
AGTAAAACTAAAACAGCACATAAAACCTTTTACAATTTTATTAATGACTTATTTTCTCTCCGAAATAGGTCAATTGAATTAAACATCAGTTGGGGTGTCTGAGGTTTTGCGCATTTAACGTTACACGTTGTATACGATTCTGTGCGTCCTTCGTCCATCTTGATGATGTCGTCAGCCCAAGAAAGTATCATTTTAAAAGGCCAGCAGGGTAATTGCGTAACACACTATCAGTAGCAATGGGTTTCATTTTGACAGTTCAACAACATTCATTGCGTTATTTACGTTGTTGAGCAGACACATTCGTCGAACAAATGGAGCAATGGATTAGGATGGATAGAATGGATCAAATGATTCAAATTGAGAGTAATAATGTGTAACGCAATTAGGGTGCAGGATTTTATTGCAACTACGTTTACCGTATCGTTCGTCTTCACGTCTATTCAGTACTGTACTTTTACATAACATCACATTTAGATAAGCTTATCTTTATCAATATTATTTCAGCCGTCAGACCTTCAATGTTGGACATATACCTGGGGAGGCTTTAGTCCACTTCTGGACGTATGATGAAAATCCCTCGACCTTCACTAGGTCATCGGTCCACCTTATCGTAATAAAACTACAGCAAGATAAGGGTATCTTTATGATAGGTATTTTTTATAAGGAGAAGGTTCTCAATAGTAATTTTTACGTCCGTCACTTGTTTTTCGATATCTCCGATGCTAGTAAATTGATTTCCTTAGTTGCATTAATTCATATTCTTTGTTTCTTGTTTATTTATAGAGTGACAGTAATAATAAGGACCTCTCCTATTTATTATATACAACGTGTAACGTTAAATGCGCAAAACCTGAAAACAGTTTGATCATAATAACGAGCAGAAGTAATTGAACCACTTTTTAATATAGGTCACATTTTTCAAAAAATCTTCATTAAAAACGTTGCCGTGTCTATTTATTAATAGGTCAAGCAAGCCAATGTTAGCGCGGCGCAGCGGCCGGGTGACGACTCCTCCCTCGGTAAAGCGTCGTCGCAGACGCAAGAAACGATCAGAATGGCCAGTAAAACTAAAACAGCACATAAAACCTTTACATTTTTTTAATGACTTATTTCCTCTCTGAAATAGGTCAATTGAATTAAAAATCAGTTGGGGTGTCTGAGGTTTTGCGCATTTAACGTTACACGTTGTATATAAATGACTTTCCAAGAGCATCGACCTATCCCATGACAATGTTTGCAGATGTCAGCACTCTACTTTTCAACAGTGACCAATATTAGATACATTAGGATCAGACATTAACTCTAACATAAAATCAGTTATAAATTGGCTAGAGAATAATAATTTAGTAATAAACTTAGACAAGACAGTAATAATGAAATTTCAACAAACAGTAAATCAGAATTTAAATTTAGATATAAGATATAATGATAAAAGGATTGATGAGACGAATGTGACAAAATTTCTGGGATTAAATATTGAAAGCACATTAAAATGGAATACCCAGATTGACAAAGTATGTAGTAAAGTAAACCAATTTTCTCATGCGCTGCGTATGCCAAGTAAAACGGCCAATCAAAACACCGCACCGTACTAACTGCATATCATGGTCTAGTAGCCTCAACATTAAGATATGGCATTATGTTTTGGGGAAACGCCTCGGGTAAAGATATGGTGTTTAAGTGTCAGAAGAGGTGTATTAGAGCGATCTGTAACCTGCAAACCACTGACACATATGCCAGAGTACACATATCGTCGACCGTAGGTTCAATTGAGGTAAGGGACAAAATACGATTTTTCAGGAGAGCCCGACAAAGTTTTTTTTGGACTAAATCGCCCATAACTTTTTTTGTTATTAACCTTTTTCGGGTCTGATTTCACACATAAACTTGTATTTTAGTGCTCTATCTACATGTGTAACATTTATTTAAATGAGTTAGCTATTTAAGAAAATAGATGTTCCCTTACAACAACGTGTTTTGTTAGTAATGTCGGTAATGTCCCTTACTGACCAAGTATCTTGTAGTTCCGTCCCTTACATTAAACTGACCTCTACGTTGGATCCAATCTAATAATTAAAAAAAAAAATGTAAAGGACTTGTTGAAAAAATTTATGAAAAGAATACAGTGTAAAGAGATTTTTGACAGAAAATGGAGTACCTACACACTTTTGACGTACGTAATGTTAATTCGTTGATTGGGAAGACCCTTACCTTATTTGAAGTGGATTGGCGGCGATAATTACACCATTTCAAGTTCCTGTATTGCATAGTTTTTGAGATACATTGTTATTATGGGGCTGATTCGAAATTTGGATCCAAAAATCATTAGAGTAAGGGACATTTTTCTTAAGCTAGAATTTTTTAATATTCACCATTCGATAGAGCGAAAAATTCTGAACAAAACTGTATACTCAACTCATTTTGGGTATTTTGTCCCTTGCCTCAATTGAACCTACGGTCGACGATATACATATACCAGACATCTATGTTCATCAAAAATAATATGTATAAATTTGACCGAGTAAGTAGTCAGCGTCGAGCTGACCGGCTACAAACTGTTGGATCTAAAACTGCTTTATACAAGAACAGTATTTTCGTAATGGCTCCAAAATTATACAATAAATTGCCAAAGTGTATCAGAAGTGAGGAAAATGTCAGCCATTTTAAAAAAAAGACAAATTATGACCTAAATTTAATTTTCTTTGACATTCTTAATAATTATCTTTTAATAATTTTTATAATTATATTTTATAAATCATTTATTTATCATTAATAATATAATTCAATTACTTTATTTTATGCGGCTCATGACATTTTTCAATTGCTTCATTTCTTTTATCCTAGACTTTATTAATTATGATAGTAAAAATAACCTGCTTACTAATATTATATTTGTATGCCGATTATTGGCCGAACATACAGATCAGCTAAAACATATAAATAACACCTTTTTGTACTTATGTTCACAAATAAAGATTGATTTGATTTGATTTGATTTGAATATGAGTGACGTCACCGAACCTGTCATCTGGATTTGCACCCATTTCTACGCCTTCCATCTTATTTTTTCCAGGCGGCTGTTATAAGGTCTCCGGCACCTACGTCTATCTAGCTGTGGGGCATTCGACGCTTGTGGTTCGAGGTTTCCACTCAAAGATGTAATTGTTCTGCTTTATTTATCATGACTCGCACCATTGCAAGCATGGCTGACCCTGATTCAATGTATGATTTCACAAAATCCTCATTTTGTTTAAAACAATCTTTGTTGTTGTTCATGTAACCTTAACTAATCTGGGAAATTTCGGAGATCTGATAATCAAACGTTTCAACAGTATATATACGTAAAAGGATTAAGCTCACTCAAAATTTACAAAAATAACTCTTTTTTTTTTTTCGCTCGTGGAAAGCGATGAATGAGTTCTATATTTTCTTAATTATGTAATATTATGTTTTCTGTTTTATGCAGACGCAGCTGCATCTTTTACAGTCATCTGTTAGTTCTAGATTATTTTAATTTTAGTGGTGCATATTTTGTGGCAAGGGGAAGAGGGGTGCGAATAAATAAACGTATCTAAACAATTACAATAATTAAGTTTATTACAAAAAATAAATTAAAATATAAACTACTCAAACACTAACTTATGCAGCCTTGTAAAACCTCTTGGCAACACCGTCCCATTTGTCTGTGGTGATAATCTGAAAAAGGAAACACATATTATTTAAAATCATCATCTGCCTAGCCCTTTTCCAACTGCACATGTTGGGGTCAGCTGAGAGTCTAACCGGATGCAGCTGAAGGCCTGTATTTTACACGGAGCGACTACCTATTAGACCTTCACAATCCAGTTACTGGGTAACGTAATACTCCTTTGGTAAGAGTGATTGTCAGACTTTCGGGCTGTTGACGACCCGTAACGACTGTCAATGATCCACGAATGACAGCCGGGAACAACGGCTTAACGTGCGTTCTGAGACACTGATGGGGTCTTAGTATATAAAGATGGTCACCCATCCATAGACCAACCGCGGCAAGCGTAGCTTCACCTGATCGATCGATCCGTGCAGCTATTATTATTTGGCCACAAACCTCGCATATATTTTTAACATACAAATAAAATTATTATTTTTATATCACTTTCATACTTTTCATTACATAAGCACATCTTGCGTGAAATAACAACAACAAGCATTAAAACACTTAGTCGATTAAATGAATATATTAATCCGAAAAGATAGTGAGTACATTTTAATCGTTCATTAATACAAAGTTCAAGTACCTATCCACCAACCCGCATTGGGTCCGCGTGGTTAATACTCAATACTCAATCATTTATTGCATTCCACAATGTATATGCTTAGGTGGTAGGTAACATTTGTTGTAACAATCGTGGACCCTGTCGGGCACAGCAAAGATGGGGTTGATTGGGGCCCAAATAGAAAGGAGGCCTGTGTCCCAGCAGTGGGAACATTATAGGCTGATTATGATGATGAATACAAAGTTATGTCGCTATATAAATAAATAAATAAAAATAAATAAACATAAATAAATAAATAAATAAAAATAAATATTACGTAACATAATCAACATATTTATATTTTTCTACTGCTTCATGCCATCTCTCGGCCGAAGGGGGATGGGCAATCTAGATTCCACATGTCATGTCATGTCATCTTTGAACGTTTCGTAGTTCTAAACTCTAAAGCTTGCTGGCTGGCCAATGGCCATGAACTATTCTCATAAGACGAACTATATGATAGCTCCGCCTTCTCTCTAAGTCCGTCAACAAAACACGGGACCGTCCGAAAGTACTTCGATACTTACTCCCGATTAATAAACTTTTTCGGAAAGGTAAAATTAGATCGGGAATAAGGACTGTCAAATTGTGTTGGCATTCGTTCTGAGTTCGGGCCGCGACCTTATGTCCGGTCTAAACTACGGGTGTCATGCTTAAGGAGTCTGTAGACCCCCTGATACTAGAGATAAAAAGAAGAAGACATAGCTGAACTTACAACAACAAGTTCATCGCCGTTGTACTCCCTCTTGAAGGTGGCTTTGCCTGATCCGGCAGGGTCAGTGATGGTCTGCGTCACTGTGTTGCCTTCGACTACGTAAGTGCTCTTGATCTGGAAGAAATAACGTTGTCTTTAGTACAAAATATAAATAATAAAGTGTATTTTGCTGGGGGAAACGAGTCATCGATGAGTAGACTAGAGTTCGTAATAACGATTTAGCGGTAAACAAGATTACGGAGATTTTCATTGGTTCTAATAATAATTTCGAAAATAATTTTATTCTTATTGATCCTTAGATACAGATTTCTTATATTGGCCCTAAGAGTAGAGATTTCAAAAATACTTACGGGGGTCCTGTCAGTGCCAATAACATCATCAAACTGTACTCCAGACTTGAATTTAAGTTCTCTGGGACCGTCGCGTGTTGCTGTTATGTATGTGTAGGTGTCTCCATCCTGTACCAGCTTCTGGTCAGGGGCAAACTTCAGGACCTTTTCGATATTTGCGTCGGGGACACCTATATTAATGAAAAAATATTTAGAACTAGCTTCTATCCGCGGCTTCGCCTACGTGGATGTCGGAAAATTTCCCACGGGACGTGCTAATGGGACAAAAAGTAACCTATGTCATTCTCCAGAATGCCATCTATCTCCTTGCCAAATTTTATCGAAATCCGTTTAGTGGTTTAGGCATGACAAGGTTACATACAGAGTTACTTTCGAATTTATAATATCAACATCATCTGCCTTTTCTCAACTATGTTGGAGTCGGCTTCCAGTCTAACCGGATGCAGCTGAATACCAGTATTTTACATGGAGCGACTGCCTATCTGACCTCCACAACCCAGTTACTGGGTAGTACGATAAATATAATTAATTTAATTATTTCTAATTTAATATATAATTAAATATAATAGATATGACACGCCTGATGACAGGCCTGATGACAGGCCTGTTAGTCTAGTGGTCAGTGGCCCTGACTGCTATACGCAGGGTCGTGGGTTCGATTCCCACCCAGGACAAATGTTTGTGTGATGAGCACGATCATTTGTTCTGTGTCTGGGTGTAATTTATCTATAATATGTATGTATTTAGAAATATATATGTATGTTTATCAGTTGTCTAGTACCCATAGCACAAGCTCTGCTTAGTTTGGGACTAGATGGCGTTGTGTGAAAGTTGTGGAATATTATTATATTATTATTATTATTATATGGATTTGTTTTTCTTTTAAAAGATTTTAAGTTGTCTTTATTATCGGATCAGCTGTTAGTATGGCACCACAATTTGCAATGCTTTCCAAATGATACGTTTTTGATTGGATGACGGAAAAGGGTGAAAGAGATTTACTAGAGCCGACTGTTGGTATAACTGTTGTGAAACTAGATAAAGTCGTTTAAAATTGTCTGTTTTTTTTATATTCGTTCAATGTTTGGCATCTATTTTCGGTCGGGAAATTTGAAACAAGAGGTTAATAAAATTCTCCACTTTCAAAACTGTCACTGATTTTAAATCACATGGGTGACTATTGATTAACGTGCAAAGATAGGATAATAAAAGTTAGGAATGCAATTCATAGTAATAAGTAGCTACATACCGAAATAAAAGTTATGAATGTAATTCATAATAAAAACAAGTACATACCGACTGCTTTCAGGAATCCATCGAAGTTCTCCTGCTTGACGAAAGTGTAATTCTTGCCTAGGAAAGACATATTGACTGCTGTTTCGACAGACGATCTAATGGCGAGGAATAGACTCACCCAGGCTTATAACTGAACCGTAATCTGTCCGATATGATAACGGTAATGCGAAACATTATGACGGTCTAGTAAGTAGATTGACAAAGTGAATCACTTTTTTAAATAAACTTACGTGTCATTATTGAGTCAAAGTCCTGATACATTTTGATTATTTTTTATTTTATCAACCAGTTAAAGTCCATTGCTTGCCGTAGGTAATCCCATTAGATTATTATTATCAGTAATGAGTTATAATTATGAAGCAGTTTTTCTTGAAATAATGTTGACACACCCCTGTGTCTCTGCCAATGCTTACCTTGTTATGACAAGCCAATGAACAGTTAACTAAGTTAACTTAACCAATGATCTGTCGATTCCGTAAAAATCTCATCGTGAAATCATAAGTGAAGTGAGCACTTAATATTGTTAGGGCTCCCACACATAAACACGATACGACGTCGCGTCGTAGGTACAACGATGCGGCGTCGTTTCACGATACGACGTCGCGTCGTGGAAATCTACGACACGACGTCGTAACGTGTAGATGCACGATACTCGATGCCCGATATCCGATGAAGTAACTCTTCGAAACTTGATGCACTCATTCTAAAGTAATCAAAAAAATTGTTGTGGTCTATTTTTAAGGTATTGTACTTATTTATAAAGTGACTCCCTTTATTCATGTTTGAAAGAAATGGGTGGATCCAATATCTTCTGAGTCTTTTCTTTCTTCGTCTTCTTATTAACAGCAGAAGCAGAATGCGTCTAGAGCGATCCATTTTTCGGAATGAACTAAAACACCACCTCACTGTATCGATGGCATCGTGCCGTGTATCGTGCGTGGCACATTACGTTACGATGTCGTGTTTTTTTTACGATGCTCATCGTAGATTTTCACGACGCGACGTTGTATCGTGTTTATGTGTTTGAGCCCTTAATCCCCAACGAATGACAGCTCACTCCACGCTCACTTCACCCAAGCTTTCACGGTGAGACGGTTACAGAATTGCACGGCTGATCATGCAGTCAATACAGCCTGTCATTGATCACTGCAGCAGTGCGATTCTGCCGGCCGATTCTGTAAAAATTCAACGTGAAAACTTGCGTGGTGTGAGCTGTCAGTGTCATCCAACTGATGCTAGGGATTGACCAAGCATACATTTTCAATCATAATCGAGATTTTAATAATATTTTTTATGCTAATTCTATTGATCATTTTATATAATTTCAATGCTAGTATTTTAGTTGTCAAAACTTATTTAACAAATTTTATTTTAAAACCCCACAAAATAGTAATGTTTTAAATCAACCAAGGTATAACCAAAAGTCCCAAGTTTCAGTAAAAGTCGAGAGGATTATACGGTCAGATTTGAATGAGGTATTCATAATGGTCCCAATATGGACCCCTGCGACATTCCTGTGACTAATTTTATTTTTTTATTTTGGATGTCGTTTTCATGATTTTGGAGGGTTCTGAAGCCAATAGTGGGGTCAAACTGAAAATACAAGCTGGCGCCTACGAAAACTTTCACATTTTTCGTCATAGGTGTCGTTTTCATGGTTTTTGAGCCGATATCAAGGTCAAGATGAAAATCCAAGATGGCGACCACTTTATGAGAGTTTCTGAAAACTTACACAAGAATGGCTCTTTAATAAAAAACGCGTATTAAATTCACACTTTCTCTCTCTTTCTGTTATATACGAGTGTGTGTGCGTGTGGGTATCGCGTAAGAAACTTCGTTCTTGATGGGGGTCTTCCGACCGCAATTACAATCGGTCGAGCCCTTTTCGAGCGTTGCCGAGACTATTTTTTTTTTTTTTTTTTTTGGGTGGTATCACGCAGTTCAACCTATGAGGTTGTCGTCTGCTTAACCGGGCTTGCCTGTGGATGCCTCAATAAATTAAGGCCTTTTTCTTCCATGGTTCTCTATTAGTCGTCATCTCTGTAGTTATCCCTTGCAGCCATATAATTTTTCACACAATCCTTTCTAATTTCTTTCGGCCAAAGAAACGACGGAAGAATTGTGAAAGGAGTATGGAGTATATTTAAGGAGTATATTTAAAGGAGTATCTTTAAGGAGTATGAATGTAGATGGCTTTATAGCCATCTACATTCATACTCCTTAAATAGGTACTATTAGTTATGCTTTTTTTGGGATTCAGGAACATTGTGTTCATATCATCATGAAAATATCTTAAGGATTTATATAAATAAATGTAAAACTAATTGATTTTATAATCTTTTTATCATGAATAAGTGTTCTAGTTTTAATTGTATCGTATAAAAAATCATCATCATCTGCCTAGCCTTTTCCCAACTATGTTGGGGTCGGCTTCCAGTCTAACCGGATGCAGCTGAATACCAGTATTTTACATGGAGCGACTGCCTATCTGACCTTCACAAACCAGTTACTGGTTAATACGATACCCCTTGGTAAGACTGGTTGTCAGACTTTCGGGCTTCTGACTACGCGTAACGACTGACAAAGATCTACGAATGACAGCCGGGACCAGCGGCTTAACATGCTTTCCGAGGCACGGAGGGATCTCGGTATGTAAAGATGGACACCCATCCACAGACCAACCGCGGCAAGCGTAGCTTAACCTGATCGATCGACCTGTGCGACTGTTATTATTTAGCCACGGGCCCCTCATATCGTATAAAAAAAATACTCAAAGAATCGTACGAGCAGTGTTGACATCCAATCAGATATGTGTAAACAACTAATCACTATTATCAAGACAGATGATAATTTTATCAGTGCAGGTGCTGATAATAAGGGGTAGGCAATGCATTTGTCGCCGCTAAAATGAATCTACCAAAGTTTAAGAAATAGAGTAAATATTGTAGGTGCTGTACGCCAATACATATTTGAGAATAGTAGACCGTAGGCGTCAGATTTGGCTGACGAGCCGAGGAACAAACAATATGAAAATAATAATAATTTCACTATACAAAAGTAAATAATCTCTCATTCACGACATTTCATGAATCGAGTGAAGTGATCACGCCACATAAACTATGTGGGACTAAATTCTATGGTCCGTCAGCCAGGCACACACAAAATAGTAAGGATTTGACAGCTTAAAGACTAGCTTTAAAATTATATAAAATTATCAATAGGATTAGCATACAAATATTAGGTATTAAAATCTCGATTATGATTGTAAATGTATGCTTGGTCAATCCCTAGTATCAGGCGGGATGACACTCACAGCTCACTCCACGCTCACTTCACCTCAGTTTTCACAGTGAGATTGTTACAGAATCGCACTGCAGTTAGCAGCAACAATGTTCTCAGTGGTACTTTTAAAACAAGGTAACGAAACTGTACACTTGTACTTTCGTGCCACTGTCAATTCTTCAATCACTTGATATTCTGAACATGTTGATATTCTAGGTCATGCGTTCATTCACACCAGTGTGAATGTGAAAGTGTTTGTTTGTTGGTTTCGTCTTAACTATTACTATTAAACTACCGAAGCGATATACACTTGCGTGCAAAAACATGGACCCACCCCATGCTCTTCGATTTGAAATAATATAATTCAACAAGTTTTACTAACAATAACCTAATATATTGTATGTATATTAAAACCTTCCTGAAAGTATGTAGATTAGATTTGTGAAAGAATTATCAAAACTGATTCCAATTCCAATTACCAATTTTATAGTAATGACTCCATCGTCTTACCGATGATTCTACAATGTCGAGGTCAAAATTGATTCATTCGTTTTTGGACAAAATTTAATGTTTGTCAATGGCATTGATAAAAAAGTCACGCACCTTTTCCGAGCAAAAGTGAGCGATGAGGCCATCTGAAGAATCGAGTCGATCTTGTCAAGAATATTGCTTTTATGAAAATATAGTGATGCTCTAATAAACTGTACCCTACCTACCTTTACAAAAAAAAAAATGAAAAGAAAAGGCTGGGCAGATGATTTTTCCGGTCATCCACGGTTCCGGTACCTTATTCAAAGTATCAATAAATAAAACACTTTCACATAAATCTTAGAGAAAATAAATTATTTTAGGTCCGAAAATATTATACATACTTATTAGATACAGTGGGTAAATAAATTAAGCCTTATAATATCTACGGGCGACGCCGTCCCATTTGCTGGAGGTGAGGGTCTGAAACAAGAGAGAAATACAATATTAATCAAATATTCTATTGGATTTGAAGGCCTTTTCCCTGCATTAGGACACTACAGGTTATACTCGTATTAGATACTAATGGACAGTTTTAATGTTTAAATTAATTTATAAGTATTTAAACGAAATTAAGGATATCTCGTATAAGGAATAGCTATGGGAAAACCGTTTGAGGATTTGGGTTTGGACCACCAAATTATACAAAAGAAAACTAGTCTTTGAGGGCCTAATTTTGGCTAGATAACAGTAAAAATAAGCAGCATTACGTGCGAAAAGTAACATTTTTTTTTTTATCATCGCGACAAGGCGTGTCTCTTAAGCCATATCTTACGGCACCTATATAATATATTATATCTATATAAAGCAATCAAATCCATATCTAAATTTTACAAATTCTATGTAGGTTAGCAACGAGCTGACGGCCCATCTGATAGAAAGTAGCTACCTGCCGGTCGATTCTGAAAAAATCTCACCCTGAAAACTTGCGTGGAGTGAGCTGTTATTGTCATCCCACTGATGCTAGGGATTGATCAAGCTTACATTTACAATCATAATAGGGATTTTAATAATATATTATATGCTAATTTTATTGATCATTTTATTTAATTTCAAAGCTAGTATTTTAGTTGTGAAAATATTACTATCTTGTGGGGTGTTAAAATAAAATAGCAAAACAGTTACTTAGAATCTCCGTTTGGCTTTTTTCTTTTTTTTTTCCACAAAATAGTAATGTTTTGACACCTAAAATACTAGCTTGAAATTATATAAAATGATCAATAAAATTAGCATATAATATATTATTAAAATCCCTATTATGATTGCACCTAAATGTAAGCTTGGTCAATCCCTAGCATCAGTGGGATGACAATGACAGCTCACTTCACACTCACTTCACCTAAGTTTTCACGGTGAGATGGTTACAGAATCGCATTGCTGTAGTAACATTTAAGGTATCTTTAAGGCGAAAGTGTCAGAGCAGCCCACGAAATTCAAATGTTCTGCCTTTTTTTGCAATGTACAGTTCAGTATCGGTTATTATGTTGATCTAAATATAATAAAATAAAAAAAAATATTCAAAAATATAAGTACTAAGGCAAAAAAATTAAATACAATAAATACAGTTTTTCTTAAATCTATGTCAAGTAAAAAAAAAAAAAGTTCACCCTTCATTTGTGGCTGAACTATGTAATCCTGTGTTTCAGGCGATTTCTGATTCGCGGCCGTATCAAATATTTATTTAGGTATAGTATTATATTAATAAAAATTATCAATACATGTTTCGAAGTTCATATTACCCTATTGAATGACTATTTCATGAAATCAACCAATCAGAATTTTCTGTTACCACCAACCAACCACAATCAAAGATTTAAAATTTGACTTATCGGTCGTTGAGGACAAAATTGCAAGTCCCAAGACCCTCGAATTTTACTGGCGCTTCTAAAGACAAGATAAGATGTAATATGAGATGGCGGTAGATAAAAGTACGGTAGGCCATAAGTTAGTGGTAACTAAAAGAAGTATAAGTAAGCCTCTTATTATATTGAAACTCCGTTCGTACTACGCTAGCCCAGCCCAAGTCCAAAGCGTTACCACCGCTGTGCGGTCTGATGCAGTAAAAGTTCTTTCCGGCAAAAACTCTTTAGGCAACTATACTAGTCGCTTCAAGAGCAAAAACTCTTTAGGCAACTATACTAGTCGCTTCAAGAGCAAAAACTCTTTAGGCAACTATACTAGTCGCTTCAAGAGCAAAAACTCTTTAGGCAACTATACTAGTCGCTTCAAGATTTAGCTAAAATAAGATGTATATCCTTACCACAGTCATCTCGTTGCCAGAGAACTGCCTGACGATGGTGACGTCATTGCCATCTTCGTACTTCTGTACGCGAGTGACTTTGTCGCCGTCAACGGTGATGGTGGTCTTGCACTGAAAGGAGACATCAAGAAACCGTTAAAGGTAAGTTACTTTTACTCTCAGATTTAGAATCCTCCTTACAGTAACACCATTAATGCTTCTTGGCATTATTAGCACTATTGAGCTGACGCTGTATGAACGTGCGTGTTCCATCGCCGCCCATTCGATGTCGACCGCGCACAGGATGGATGTGAAGCAGCACATGAAGTAATTTTTTGCTCCGTTGGTGTAATTGCTGTATGGCGTTCCAGTAGGAGGATAAATAAATAAATAAATAAAATTGGCGGCAGAAATAGGTATGGTAGTGGTACTTCCTCGGATGAACTGAATCCTTCATCTGCCTAGCCTTTTTCTAACTATGTTGAGGTCGGCTTCCAGTCTAATCGGATGCAGCTGAATACCAGTATTTTTACATGGAGCGACTGCCTATCTGACCTTCAAAACACAGTTATTTGGTAATACGACACCCCTTGGTAAGATTGTTTGTCAGACTTTCGGGCCTCACAACTCATAACGACTGTCAAAAATCCACGAATGACAGCCGGAACCAATGGCTTAACGTCAGCGAGGGACGGAGGGGTCTTGGTATGTAAAAATGGTCACTCATCTACGGACCAACCGCGGCAAACGTAGTCTATCATGATCGATCAACCCGTGCAGCTATTATTACTTAGCCACAAGCCCCTCCTATACTACTACTAAAGTCGTTGATCAATCGTGAAATGATAGTGAAATTTACTCACGGCGCGATCAGCGACTTTTTCGTCGAAAGCGACTCCAAACTTGAAGGTGGTCTCGTTTTTGGTCTGAGGGGTTGCGGTGGTCACGGTGTAGGAGTCTCCATCCTTGGTGAACTTGACGGAGGGTGTGTAGTTGAGGTAGCCCTGAGTTTGCTCTGCGCTCAGACCTGGAGGGGCAATAGAATGGGATTTAGACTTTTCTGCTATGCAAAACTGCCGTGCGATTCTGTGACCATCTCACCGTCAAAACTTGGGTGAAGTGAGCGTGGAGTGAGCTGTCATTAGGGATTAACACTATTGACACTGCTCACTTCAAGCTCACTTCACTTATGATTTCACGGTAAGATTTTTACAGAATCGACCGACTGATAATGTTATTCATTTAGTGTCAGTTTCAAGATGTGTAGAAGAAGAAAACATGCTGCATCGACCCAAAATAAATTAGGATAAGGGCAAGAGTATGGCGCTGATGTCTGATTTGAAGTTATTGTGCTTTGTAATTCTAAATGACTTGCTCTTAGTTTTGAATTAGTTCCAGTTAACTAATTTGTCATAGTTCTAATCTGGATACTATGAAACTGGAATTTATCCTAACATAAGCATATAAATAATGATAATGTCACGATATCTGATCATAAGGTATCGTGGCAAAGCCATGTCATAAAACAATAAAATTATGATATAATTTATACCACTAGAACTGTTTCAATGTCAATCGGTCAAGCTCAGGGCTTTTCTGATAAAGGCAGTTACGATCACGTTACCGCTTTTAATCAGAAAAGCCATCCGTTAGATTAGCTTAATACTTTATACAGTGTGTCCGGACATGGACTAGCGATATTCTAAATACTTAAATATAAGCTATTTTAAAGTACTATTACACTATAGGCTTGGGTCCAATACACTTCCCCGCTATGTGGCAGCCATTTTGTTTTTTTTGTTGAAATATGCTCTATGCGAGTACAAAAAAAATCATATATCTCAAAGTTTTAGTCATACTGAGATAAAAATAGGCTTATTCGGAAGGCAATAATATTGTCTACCGTCTGCATTACAAAGCAATGTGTTCACAATTCCATAACTTTTGAAAAAAAATGTGAAAGTCGAAAAAAAAATCAAAAAATTATGCAATTCAACCAATAATGGTTAATTACTACAAAAACAACCCCGAGAACTTTTTTATTTTTTATACTAGATCGACAGTTTTTGAGCTACGCTACAATGCAACATAAAATTCACAACTGTATGTTTAATACTTTAAGAGTTATTGTTGTTTGAACATAGCGTATGCGCAAGCACAAAACGTCTTTGTTAACCGCCAGAGTGTCATTTATGGCATTCACTGTATTCCATCTGAGAGCAGGCGAGAAATACTGTTCGTTACTACCGTGAGTAAGCGAGATAGAACGTATTAGTCCACTACCTGAAACAAAATCAGTTTTAAGGACAAATTATTAGTTGGGTTAGTTTAGTTGTCCCTCGCCCTGCGTTGTGATCGCTATCGCTACTTTCACTTACCGTCCGTGCTGTTTACGTGCTGCGTTAGTGTTTTGTATTTAAAAGTGTGATAAAGTATGGCACAGCGTCAATATTCATCGCAACATATTGCTGACATACACTTTGTGTATGGCTTTTGCAATGGAAGTGCAAATTTGGCTGTACAAGAATATCGACGAAGGTACCCTAACAGGCCTACACCGAGTCGCCAAACTTTTATCGACGTGCATTCAAGATTAGCGGAAAGAGGTATTCAAAGAGCTGTTAATGAACGCAATTGCTTGGTATCGCCCGAAGATGAAGAAGAAGTGCTTAGACTAATAACCAATGATCCTAGACTAAGCGTTAGACGGATTTCAGTGCAACTTCGAATGTCTAAGTGGCATGTATGGAGAATTTTGAAAAGAGAAGGGTTACACCCTTATCATTTTCGACGGGTTCAAGACGTGATCGAACCAGATTTTGCTGCGAGATCTGTGTTTTGTTCGTGGATAAATAGAAATTTGAGACAGAACCGTAATTTTTTACAAAGAATACTGTGGACTGATGAAGCCAAATTTACAAGAGCTGGGATTACAAACCACAGAAACGACCATCTCTGGTGCTCCGCAAATCCAAGGGCGGTGCGCCCAAGCTCATTTCAACATGAATTCTCAGTAAATGTGTGGGCCGGCATAATCAACGATAGGCTGATAGGGCCATTGGAATTGCCACCTACATTAAACGGCGCTAGATTTTTAGAATTCTTACAGACACAGTTTGCGGACAGCCTCATGGACCTACCTCTATCATACCGTCGGCGTATGTGGTTCCAGCTCGATGGTGCACCCGCGCATTTTTCTCGAGCAGTGAGAGAATATTTAAATAATAATCTACAGCCGTGGATCGGTCGTGGTGGTGTAGTAGCGTGGCCGCCTCGCTCACCCGATTTGACACCCTTGGATTATTTTTTGTGGGGTCATATGAAACAAAAAGTATACGCTACAGTTCCAAATACCAGGGAAGAACTCGTCGCAAAAATTATGGCAGCCGCCGAAGAAATTAGATCCGATTTGGATTTAATTAGGCGCTCATCAACCCAGGTGGCACAGAGAGCCGTAGTGTGTCTACAAGCTGGAGGTGGCCACTTTGAGCAACTGCTTTAGATATTTTAATCTTCATTTAATATTGGAAAAAACATTAAATAAAATTCAATATGAATGTTATGTTTTTTTAATGATTTCCTGTTTAGGGTTCCGACAAAGGCCTTTTGTGCTTGCGCATACGCTATGTTCATACAACAATAACTCTTAAAGTATTAGACATACAGTTGTGATTTTTATGTTGTATTGTAGCTTAGCTCAAAAACTGTCGATCTAGTATAAAAAATAAAAAAGCTCTCGGGGTTGTTTTTGTAGTAATTAACAATTATTGGTTGAATTGCATAATTTTTTGTTTTTTTTTTCGACTTTCACATTTTTTTTCAAAAGTTATGGAATTGTGAACATATTGCTTTGTAGTGCAGACGGTAGACAATATTATTGCCTTTCGAATAAGCCTATTTTTATCTCAGTATGACTAAAACTTTGAGATATATGATTTTTTTTGTACTCGCATAGAGCATACTTCAACAAAAAAAACAAAACGGCTGCCACATAGCGGGGAAGTATATTGGACCTAAGCCTATAGTGTAATTGTACTTTAAAATAGCTTATATTTAAGTATTTAGAATATCGCTAGTCCATGTCCGGACACACTGTATAGATATCTTAATGGACTTGGTGATATAAAATATAATATAAATATTGTAGACTCTGTGATTTATCTGTCAAATAAAATATTAGAAAATCGCAACCGATATCATGATTCTAAAATCAAATTCGAATTTTAAACTCACTGCTCGTAATGCCAGTCTCTTGAAATAGCCGAATACGACGTTTAAAATTCAAAGAGTTCGACTTTCAAACTTATTTCTAAACTCCAGAGTGAGAGAAAAACAAAACACAATTGGGACTATTTGAAACTCAAATAAATATTATTCACTATCTGGTAATCCTCTCACAATATTTTGCTGCCAATATTTTACCACTGCAGCCAAAAATCTTATTTTTATAACGAGTGTTTTAAGCATAACATTAAAAAAATACCAACTTATTTATTCAACTTATAATAAAAAATCAGCTGTTTCATACATTTTGGTCAAGTAGGTAGGTATTGTATTAAACACCTGATTTTATTTTCGTGACCTCAGAATTGGTCCCATAGTGAAAGTTGTTCATATTCATGAGTATAACACCCTGTAAAAATTTGGAGCCTGTAAAAAAAAGTATCCAGTATAATATGCATACTTGCAGTATTATCAGAGAATTTCGAACAGCTCGCAAGTACCTATCTTTTCAACTAAATCTCTCAATAACGGCGCTTAGTATAGGGTTCAATTCAAGGTATTGCCTTTAAATTAATTATATTTTTATCCATCAGGATTGTTTTTTGTAGCAGCCCTGACTTTGGGTATATGCCCGGTTGATGAGTCTCGCCTCGTATTACATGAGACTTAAGCTCAGCTGGCGGAAATGTGGCTCTCTGCCTAAACTTTCGCGGGAAACAGTCCTGGAGTTATGTGCTAATAACATTTTGTAATTTAACTTACCCAAAGCCTTAACAAAGTCCTCGAAGTTCTCCTGCTTCTCGAACTTGTATTCTTTTCCTAAGAATGCCATGTTTACTGGTTTGATGACTCGGAAGAATTGCAAACTGAAGGGCCTAGGGGGTAAGATAGTGTGTTATATAGCTGAGCAGTAATCCCCTGGATTTAGATAAAGTAACGTTCGTGGCATAAATGATAAGGTTTATTGCATCTCGACTTCACGCGCTGTCGGCTTTCCTTTTATCGTGTTAAGGTGTGTTTTATGTCATTGGCTTTAGAAATACTAACTACAGTTTCGTGTAGGGTTGGTTAGTAATCCGTATTTCGTTTCAAAACTGAATAATGCTTACATTCGGATTAAGATCAACATCATCTGCAAGATGTTCTTCGTTAAAAATATTGATGACAAGATGTTCGTACGTTGAAAATATACGTTGTCTTGAATTGAGTTAGTAAATACTACCACTTAAATATAGATTTTCATTGTTATTTTATGTTTAAGCATCAATATTTTATATCGTGGTCTATCACAACGGAAATCCATTTCCCTTTGCCCCGGTATCATCTTCAGTATCTACTGTCTCTACTGCCTACTGGAGTTGATCAATAATATTAAGGTAACTACCCGGAGTAACTAAACGTCATGACTGTCATGGAAGAATGCCTTTCTGCAGACAATAGGGTGCTGCAAGCTGACCGGAACCAGTAACCAGATATTGACCTATAGCCGACATAATAGGCGATAACGAGATGACGCAAAAATAATGGACATAACGACCCCTTAGCTATGCGTACGGACTTTCGCATCTTTTTGGTATAGCAAACGTATATCAGAAATATTGTGTGTTCCCACGGTCATAAGAACAGCTGTTGTTTACAAAACAAACCAAGTTTTAATGACTATAACAATGATTTGGCATTCTCGTAGTCATTCTGTATGTAAAATTACTGAAGCACTTCTTATTACATAACATATTATTACAATACACTATTTTCTGCTATTGTAATAATTGTTTCTTCAATACGTTATCAGATTATTATTAACATTATGCGGTGTGCCTACAGTAATCTTTATTTATATCTGCTTGAACAAACAATACCCTATTGATAAACAGTTTGATTCCATATTTATTACGAGAATGTACTTTAATTTTGCCTTTTTTAAAGATAAAGAAAATTGTGTCATGATTATTTCTGTTTGGCTGTATGGGATAAAGGAGGACACCAAAGGATCCGTTCTGAGGATTTCAATAATACGTTTACTATCCTTTTATTTATATATTGGAAGGTGTGTTTACTAATGTGTGAATTTCAACAACTATGATTTTTTACCTAATTTTGGTCGAAATTTTTATTTTTGAAATTTCAATGAATAATATGTACAAAAAAGTTGATATGAAAGAAATACCTATCCCGTTACATAAAATGTAAGAGATATTAATTTAATCCTGATAGCTTCTAATATATTGTTGACACCAGAATTGGGTAAGACACCAAAATTGATATCTAACACCAAAATTAGAAAATCTGTAAAAACTACACCAAATTATTAATTCAATAACAATAAAAACTTTTTTATAGTGAAACATTTTATTTAAAAAAAGAAGGAAAGGTTATCTTTATGTTCTTAGGGGGCGCGATATGCACTTTATATATCAGCACGAAGTAGCGATTTTTATCGAAGCCATAATTTTATATCAACATGTAAGTACTTGATAACTATTCGATATCTATAGATAGTACATATAACAAAAATAAGAGTGCTATAATTTAATTTGGCACTAAAGGAAAAATCTAGAAAGAAAATTTTGAAGTGAAAATAAGTATGATGCAAACGGATTCAAAATTTACAAAACAGTTGATGAATTAATGAGTACCTAATCGGTGGAAACAAAGATGTTACATAATATCTAGATCTTATCAACAGATATTGCAAGTAAGAATATGGTAATTAATATATTTTGATGGTTAATTAGCTCTTACCAAACTAAATGTTGGATTTGGAGAGGAAGTTCCAGTGCTCACTATCTTTGATTTGAAACAACCATCAAATTGCGTAATTGTGAACATAATGTAATGAAGTCCCATAAAAACTTCAATTTAAAGTTTTTTGCTCTTTTAAACAATATGAATCTGGATGAACATTAAAAAATCCTTTTTTTGTGCTCACCTTCATTCTATAAGGATCTCTTCTACAAAACGCAAAATTTCTTTCTTAGACCCAGCGGTTTAGGTTTTTTGTTAAGTTGAATTCAAAATTAAAATCAACATAATTATTTTATTTCACATAAACTTACATTTAGGCACTTATGAAACATCAGGAGCTAGTTGCAATTCATTTACGATGTTGGTTTAAGTATTTAAACATTATTATTGGATATAATTTTTATTTTAAAATCTATTATTGTATTTATTTAAATTTTGCATGGCATGAAATAAATTGGCTTTTTTGTTTAGTTCATTATTTACATAAAGCCTAATGCCTCAGCTTACGACACAATAATTAATTAACTTTTTTTCGTGTCTTTCTTGACAGTCGGCAAATCTCGACAGATTATTTATACTAGATTAGCTATACTTTATTGTAACTAAACCAAAAAAAAAATACATAACAAAAAAGAAAGAAAGATTTTCCCTATAAGTAATATAAATAATAAGAGTCGACCAAGGTATAACCCAAGTTCGGCTCGTTCAAAAATTTTTGTTGGCAGTTAGCAGCTTTTTCTCATGTATAAATCATTTCAACAAGTCCCTATTTATATCGTTTTGTGAACGTAACCATAGCGAGATCTAATTCGACGCCAACGCCATCTATCGCGCTGGCCGACAACTCTCACTTTTAACAGTAATGTAATGTGTGTGCGTGTGTAGTAGATAATAATAAAACTTTATTTCAGACTACAGTCCATAGTTCTGTTAGTATTGTGGTATTAGTAACAATAATGCTTAGGTATTACTATTAGGTTAGTATTGTTAGTATCTTAATAATAATAATAAACATTTTACAGCAGGCTGGGTGAGGCGCGCCGATCCTGGGGAATTTCTACTTGACTGCGTGCAGTCGTATCCACCGCCCCAAGATCGGAGAGTCCCACCTATCAGCCAACGCTCTCAGAATGGTGTTGGGGCTGGCGTGAACACGGCGTAGCAGAGATGTGCATCTCTTGCGCATGATGGCCGCAAAACTATCAACGTCCGCGTCCGCAAACATGCCGGACGCGCTGCAAAAACGCGGCAGCCCCATCAACACCCGGAACGTGTTGTTATATTGTGTGCGCAGGCCACTGTATGCCCTTTGCGTAAAGTTCACCCACAGGCTGCACGTGTAAAAGGATTGACAATAGGCTTTGAAAAGCGTCACCTTAACCTGAGCCGTACAACGCTATGAATGGAGTTTTATGTTGATGTTTACGAAAAACATGTTTTATGTGTATAAAATGATTAAAGTTTATTATGGATTTCTCAGTAGCAGCTCGTAGACTGGATTTGTGCCCGGTTGATGGCAATAAATTCGTCCCCTATTACATGGGACCTAAACATAACTTGAATACAATAAAAATAATCTATAACAATACTGTCAAATTATTTATTAATTAACGAATAAAGCAAGTTTGTTAATATATCGCGATTTATTGTAATTGACGTCTTCTCAGTTCGTTGGCCGCATCCAGTTCAGTCTTGTCTAGATAGGACTGCTCCATCATCGAAGCCGAATAAAAAACATAACTGATGAAATGTGGGTACACCTGGGTATACCCATGTATGGTCAACGACACCACTGGACTACACCTTTTTTGGTAACTATAATAATTAAAATTACTATAATTATTTTTATAGAGGGGCCCGTGGCTAAATAATAACAGCCGCACAGGTCGATCGACCAGGTTAAGCTACGCTTGCCGCGGTTGTTCTATGGATGGGTGACCATCTTTACATTCCGAGACCCTTCCGTGCCTCGGAAAGGACGTTAAGCCGTTGGGTCCCGTCTGTCATTCGTGGATATTTGACAGTCGTTACGCGTAGTGAGAAAGTCTAACAACCACGTCTTACCAAGGGGTATCGTAATACCCAGTAACTGGCTTGTGGAGGTCAGATAGGCAGTCACTCCATGTAAAAAACTGGTATTCAGCTGCATCCGGTTAGACTGGAAGCCGACCCCAACATAGTTGGGAAAAGGCTAGGCAGAGAAATTCAAATACAAGAGCAGCACGTTGGTAACGGCTGCAGTTGCCTCGGTCGAGGGCTGCAGTAGTCTCTGCCGCTGGCAACGCTTCTGTATATCAGGACTAAGCACTATGCTATGGCTTGCCATCAATAAAATAGGTCTTTAACATAAAATAAAACATGAAGGATCCTTATCAGAACCAGCTGTATTATAATTTACCGTATGACGGCCACCCGTATAACAAAACTAATGAAATTCACTATATTGTAAGGCTGTTTCAATCTTTAACTACTTCATAAATTCTGATGCACTCCCCATCCCAACCATCGGCCGTCGTTACCTGAAACAAAAATATATGAAATTAATGCAAAATAATAAGGCTAGTGGTCTAGAATACAACACGTCCACTGCCGTCAGTTTTATTAACCAGCTTCTTCGTTTACTGATACCTCACTATAAAGAGGACACGGCTATCTGTTAAATAACTAACCGTAAAAGTTTAGGAGAAGTGAGCTTGACGTGAGCAGTTCATAGTGTCAATCCCTAGTCGTCATGATCATGCCCTCCTCCCTTTTTATTTGGGGTCGGCGTAACATGTCTTTTTTTTCCAGGAGGGGCACGTGGCTAAATATAATAATAACAGCCGCACAGGTCGATCGATCAGGTTAAGCTGCGCTTGCCAGGGTTGGTCTATGGATGGGTGACAATCTTTGCATACCGAGACCCCTCCGTACCTTGGAAAGCACGTTAAACGCACGACTGTCAAAAATCCAGGAATGACAGCCGGGACCAACGGCTTAACGTCCTTTCCGAGGCACGGAAGGGTCTCGGAATGTACTCTTGCCGTGGTTAGTCTGTGGATGGTCACCCATCCACAGACTAACCACGGCAAGAGTAGCTTGATCTGTTCGATCGAACTTTGCAGTTGTTATAATTAGCCACGGACCCCTCTTACTAAACATGAATCAATGCGAATAAAATCAGACAAAAAAGATATTTTTATAGTGACCTAATGGAGTTATATTACTTGATAATATTGGTGTTAATAATATTGGTGTCATCAATTCTGTTGTTGTTTACAAATCAATCAAGTATAATTTCAAATGTTGTCGTTCACTGGCTTGGAGCCCAGAAATCCAGACAGGAGAGGTATAGGCTAGCGAACTAGTTTTATCTCTATTAGCTGTTATCTCAGAGTTAACTTCCTTCCTAGCTATATCTTCATTCGCATAGTTCATCTTCTTGTCTTATCGTTTCTCTTCTTTTCTGTTTTGTGCTCGTGATTCTAGATCAATTTTGTTTTTATTTTTCTTTATTATCCGAGTTATTTATGTTTTTGTGACAAATAAACCTATTTCTCTTTCTACCTTTCATCTATCCTTTCTTTGTTCTGTCCCTTTTCTTTTAACCCTCCGCATTCTTACACCTATATTATACTTTTCAGATATTTCATTTATGTCCTAGACCAACTTCATTAATAAATTATTCATCATATTCTAGCCTCTCCCATTGATCGTTTTACAGGCAAGCAATTTATTGTTCCCATGAACCACCAATTATAACTACTTCAACATTATTAATTCCTTCCAAGGTTACTGTCATGGAATCATTTAGAGCGCCTTAGTCTATAATGATAGCTTTAAGTTTAGTGTTATTAGCCTTAAGTCTATGTTTATCAAGTCTAAACTTACCACAGTTAATAGCTCCGGTGAGAAAGTTCGCACATGTTTTGATTTTCTTCCATTGTCCTCTGTTTGAGTTTGTGTCATGATGTCTCCGTCGAGCACCATTAGAGATTTTAACTGAAAAATGAACGAAAAATAACAATTTACAACGAATTATAATTAAAAATAATTATAATCATTTAGGATGTCTCTTTGGTCTAGTGCTCAAGCGTTACTGGTGAGCATGAAGTCCTGAGTTCGATTCCCAGGTTAAGTGTCATTGGGTTTTCTCAGTAGCAAACTGAAGTTTGGATTTGCACCTGGTTTATGGCAATAGACTCACCCTATATATATTATATGGGACTTCAAACCGAAATATGGTTGTACTACCTACATTTCGCCTAGTTATGTGAACACCTCTGCCAAACCCTTCGGAGTTTACAAGCGTGATGTTATGTAATTTAGAAATAATGTTCTAGCAATAATAAAGCTCCTTCTAAAAAGGGTGAAGATCCAACGAAGAACTGCTAGTACAGTTGCAAGTTGAATTCTCTTTTGAAGGTATATAATTACCATCATCATTGGCATTTTCGACTATGCTGGGGTCGACTTCCAGTCTAACCAGATACAGCTTAATACCAGTATTTTACATGGTGTGACTACCTAAACATTACCATGTGATGGGCTTTGAAGGTCTGTGGCATTCCTACCTGTCCGCCATTTTGATTTTTTTTTGAAAGTCAAAAAAAAAAAAAAAAAACAAAATGGCGGCCACGCATGATACCTATATAAATCAATTACTGACATCAATGCAAACAGAAAACATACTCAATCAAACCCCGTAAAGTGTTACGTTTCCGAGATATTAACGTTCAAAGTTGATTACGTGACATTCATATTTTTTGGGTTATATATTCCAAAAGTTCAATACGTGACCGCCATTTTGAAAAAAAAAAAAAAAAAAATAGCTCGACAGTAGGTATGCCAGGCTCCATATAAGAATCTTCAATCCCCTTTTAGAATATTATTTCTATGAATAACATGACAAGATATGAAACAAATCAATCAATCAAGCAGCCTTAGGACTGATAAATTATGCAGAATTCCTCGATCACATACAAAGTTATCATTTATTCAAAGTAATGGTCCAGTAAACTGCAATAAAAATGCCAGTTTCTTTGTTTCTGAACTTCTTCATATAATATTAAAAGAGGACAGGTCAGTGATTGATTTACAAGGGGCCATTTCTTCGAAAGCAATAATACTCGCGTAATCGCTGCTTACCAGTTCAAAGGGAAAATTGCTGAGAAAATATGCATCAGCGTAAGTAATGGTTGCCATTTGAAATAAATGGTAGAAAATGCACTGAAGGCTAGCGGTCAAGGCTTCTTAAAAAAGTTTTAGCTTTTTCGTTATTTTTTTAGTTGTTCCATTTAATAACGAAATAATGATTAAAGAAGGGATGACCCCACGCTTAAATAGAATTGGGCTGGACACATCTGCAGCATCTCAGACGATCAATGGGCCAAGCTGATGACCCAGTGCGTCCAGATTAATGGCAAACTACATCGCAGCATGCCCAGACGGAGATTGCTGGATGAGCTGTACTCCTTTAATAAAGATTGGTCCTTGGCAGCTCTGGACAGAGAGAGGTGGAAGGAGAGTAGACCTTTGGTCAGCAAAGGAACATCAACGGCTAGTAAAAAAAAAAAACGGCAAAGAACACTACAATTAACGAACGAAAAAATGAGACTTCATTTGGTAGACGGATTGTTAATCGTGTTTCTTATTGACAGAGAGGAGGATGTTGCCAATCTTCTGGTCAAAGGCCTTGTAGAAAAATCCCACAAATAGTTGTGAAATCTAAACTGTACTTTGTAAGATACAATGTAAATGTAAATGTTTGGTTTGTAATGCAATTAATATAAAAATGTAGCTCGTGCAAACCCGCACCAGCTCAGGTTGGCAGAACGAAACCGCTCAAGATTTAATTATTCTCTTACAAACTCAAACTTAAACTCAAAGCATTAATTATAATATACCAATTACAGGCACTTTTGAACTGTCAAAGGGTCGGTCAGACAGAAAAATGATGCTAGTTTCCCATTCCAAAGCGTAGTGTAACTTATGAAGACGGGCAAGAAACTCCACGGACACTCTTATAAACCATTTTTTTTTTTTACAAAATATTTGTTAGAATATTCATGTTAATATTATATATGTGAGAACGATATAGAAAAGCACAGGTAGATGTGGTGCAAACTATAAGAATAAAGACAAGGCGTTCTTACCTTGACCCCGTCGGGCCTTTCCTCAATAAACTCTTCATCAAACTTGAACTTAAAGGTGATATTTCTGAAGGAGGTGGTCATGGTGAAAGTGTAGGTGTCGCCCTCTTTGGTAAGCATGGCGATTGGGCTCACTGCGCAAGCCGCCTTGCGGGATATCAGGCCCACTCCTGGAAAGTAGAGATAGAAAATTATTAAGTTTTGAGAGTAGCTCTTTTTGTTGACCTATTCTGTAAAAATTTTATAGTGAAAACTTAGTTGAAGGCAGTACCTATTTGCATGAGGCCAGAACATAAAATATGTACATTCAGACAAATAGACAAAAAATCTAAAAATTATATTTTCGTCATTAGAATCGTTCTCAGACCTCGCAAAAATTATAATACTTTAAAAAACTTATTCAATATATGGTCTTGACTGGACGACGATTTTATTATATTTATTCATTTATTTATTTATCCTCACACTGGAGCGCCATTCAGCAATTACACCAACGGAGCAAAAAAATGAATTCATGTGCTGCTTTCCATGCATCCTGTGCGCGGTGGACATCGAACGGGCGGGCGGCAATGGATCGCTCACGCTCACGCATCGTCAAGACATTTCTCCATTGCCCCATCACTCCTTCCATTTTGCGCACATTTATTTAAACTTCTCGCACAAAAGGTACAAAGGCGGACTTAATGCCTTAGGCATTCTCTACCAGTCAACCAAGGGTGGTGAAGAGATAAGATGGCAGGTGCTTTGGTTGACACGACGATGATAAAAATAAAAAAAATAAAACACTAGACAAATACATAAATAGGTTGTAAACACATACATACGATTTACTATAATATATATTTATAATATATATTTAAAATATATAAATATTTATGTGTATATATATCTATAATATATAAATATATACAAATTCAAAGAAAAGAGGTGTTGAGATGACTCTACACTATTTATTTTGAAAATAACTCTGCAATTTCCGCTTAAATGCATACCGACTAGTGGTCGTCCGGATATCAAGAGGAAGCGCATTCCAAAGAAGAATGGACTGAATATGAAAGGAAGAATGAACAAAGTCAGAAGTATGAGAAGGACAAAGTAGGAGAAGGTTGTTAGAAGAACGCAGATTCTTAGCATGAGAAGAACATAGATATTGGAAGTGAGACACGAGATAAGAAGGAGGAGTAGGAGAGTTGAGAAGGGAGAAAAGCGTGGTCAAAGCGCGCAAATTTCTTCTTTGGCGAATGGACATCCATTTGAGCTCAGACCTATAACTCGACACATGGTCATATTTCCTAAGATTGAATATGAACCGGATACCATTGTTGAGCAATCTGTCAAGCTTATCCAATAAAACCGCATTCAAGTCAAAGTAGCACACGTCACCATAGTCGATTATAGGGAAAATCAAAGTCTGCACAA
Organism: Eremobia ochroleuca; assembly: GCA_949629135.1. Lineage (NCBI taxonomy): Eukaryota > Metazoa > Arthropoda > Insecta > Lepidoptera > Noctuidae > Eremobia > Eremobia ochroleuca. Next base: position 14,735,842 of record OX451404.1, on the reverse strand, counting down.
GCATCGTTTTCGTTTTAGCGGGCAAAAAGTTTCTCAGACGATACAGGGATCGCAGAGTACCATTGACCCTTTGACAAACACTAGCGACCTGGCGTTGCCAGCTAAGTGTCGAGTCAAGATGCAAACCGAGATCTTTCACAATAGGGGTGATGGGTATGACGGTACCATTGAAAATAAGGGGAGGAAGAGAGCTAAGCGTCACTCTACCCATCATGCGTAAGCTTCCAATTACAATGGCCTGACACTTTGAGGGGTTTACTGACACCCCGAAACTATCAGACCACTTCTTGATAGCATCTAAGTCTCGGTTTACATCTGCTATAGCGTCCGATAAACCTTCTACCCGCTCAGCTGAATACAACTGAAGATCATCGGCATACAGATGATACGAACACCGAAGACATTGAGTTATAAAATTGATGAAGATGGAGAATAACAATGGAGAAAGAATACCGCCTTGCGGCACACCAGCATCCAGGTCACGCCAACTCGACCAGCTATCATCAAGGCGGACGGACTGCTGACGTCCCCGAAGATAAGAAGTGAACCATTCCAGAGCCTCGGACGAAACCATAAGGTGAGAAAGGATAGAAAGGAGAATATCGTGGCTGACGGCGTTAAAGGCATTAGAGAAATCGATGAATACCAAAACGGTAACTTTGGTATCCTCCATCGCTTCTCTAATGTCACCAGTCACTTTAAGGAGAGCGGTGGCAGTACTGTGCCCAGGCCTGAACCCGGACTGAAAGGAGCTAACGAGGTTGTTCCGATGAACAAACCCCGTAAACTGCTTGTGTACGCAGGCCTCAAGCACTTTAGACAGGAACGGGAGAATGGAAATGGGTCGGAAGTGACTTGGTAGGGAGGGATTTGAAATTTTAGGAAGTGGGCGGACATAGGCCATACGCCACAGGGATGGAAATTGTCCGCAATCAAGGGAAAAGTTAATAATGTGGGTAATCGGAGGGAGAAGGCTATCAACGAAGACATTAAATTATTATATTTAATCTCTTTGGATTTTATGGACAGGATAATCTTTTTAATTTCGTCCGAGGTCGCCGGAGAAAAGTGAAATGGTTCTATGATGGGACTCGCTAGGCCAGAAATGAAATCGACCGTCTGGGACAACATTTGGGAATCCAAATGATGAGTGGTTGTGAAGTGACGGTTGATATCATCAAGGCCAATCGTATTCGGGAAATCCACATGCCGTGGTCTGCCGATACCGAGAGTACCAAGGAACTTCCAGATATCGGCAGGTGAAGAAGAAGATATATTCTCGAGAATATGGCGGCGTTTGGCGTTGCGTATCATCTGATTACACCGATTTCTAGCAGCTTTGAAAAAGTTTCGATTTTCTTCACTACGATCCTTTTTAAATTTACGAAAGGCCCGATCCCGGCGTCTCATCGCCATTCGCACTCCTGTTGTCATCCAAGAACATTCTTTGCGAATTTTTAAAACACAATGAATGTTTCAAAATAAATACATAAAAATTTAAAAAAACGGAGAATTTTAAGTTGACGTGGTGACTTACGGATGTATAGATGAAAGTTAAAGTTGGGTGGAGACAGGAAAACAGTTAATAAGAGAAACGAAATATATTGTATAAGAAGAAGAATAATATAAATGACATTTTTATCAACAGTAAAGTATTGCTATGTATAGATATAAATATATAAAAACTACAACACGCCTTGTCAAAAATCTAGTATTTCTTGCAATATTAAAACCAGTTTATATTCTCTAGCATGAGTAACTATCATGGAATATTTTAAATCAACTTCAAATCATTAAAAATACAAAGACATTGTTTCTTGAAGCGTCACGGGATACTTAACATTTGAATATGGACATTTATTAATGAGCATGGAAATTAGTTCTATAAATTCAATAATGCCTCGCCTACCAGTCACAAGCCATCAGTCGATCCTTGAACCCCAACAGAAATAAAAATCATTAATGAAGTCCTATATTTTTTTAACCGACTTCAAAAAGGAGGAGGTTATCAATTCGGATGTAAATATATAAATATATATATGTCGTCGCAAGCGATATCAAGACGACAAAATAATCAAAATACTACTTCCGGTTGATTTCATAATATTGGTCAAACCGGAACTTAATTCTCATTGGTTGATCGGTTAGTACTGTGAACGCCGTGAGGTGGCGCTATAACTTCGCGCCATTTTCTTCACGTGGACAGAGCCGATTGGAGCGCGGCCGGCATTCGACTTGCGGAGCTGACGCCAGATGGTTGAGACCATACAATCGGAACTGTCATGTTCACCGTACAAACCTTTGTTTCTAACTGCTCATAAAGTGATTGTAAATTACCGAATAAACGTGACTGTGATTTGTGCTACAAACTACGTTTTACTGGTTGCCCGAGTACCCACCTTCCTCATGGAACCCGTACCAAGAAACTATGATGATGGCCCTATTATCGCTACGCCCACGCTCGCGCCGACATCAGAAGCGGGATCAGTTCGGGCACCTACCACGAATATCTATTGGCGCCAGCTCCTCGAGCAGCAAAACCAGATTACCATGATTGAAGCCGTCTGAACGCTCCTGAAAGCTTCAATCAATCTGCCAGAGTTCAAGCTAGAACTACCTGACGTCGATTCACGTTCTTGGAGCTCTACGGTGGACATTTGCCTCACAAAACATCCCATGGAAGGAGGCGCACTGATTATTGTGCATAGCAAATCTCTGAAAGGAAGTGCATCGACATGGCATTCTCAAGTATCGCATACTGGTATGACGTGGAGTGACTTTAAGAATCGAGCCAAGCAGCCCCGCAGTCGTCAGCGAAACTCTTGGTGTGCTGCAAGTGAAGGGAACCAGGACATATCATGCCCTGCACGAGCTGTGGCAGCCAAGCGGATGATGGACAACATGCTGGAAGTAGTGAACGGCGAGTGGATGTTTGCGTTGTACAACTACCCTCAGGCACGTTGGAACGTAAAGGTGAGCTGTATTGTTTTGTTTACGATTCTGGTGCTGAATGCTCGTTAGTAAAAGAGTTTATGTAGCAAACGAGTTAATAACGTTGTTGCGCTGACTGGTATTGGTCAAACGCGTGTATTCAGCACAGAACAAATCATATGTAGCGTTGCGATTAGCGAGCAACAATTTGAGATTTTATTGCAATTCTACCCGACATTTACTTGCAAAGTAATATTATGATAGGATAGACAAAGTAACATGATGAACAAACCTAGTTTAAGACTATTTTGATAAAGGCTCGAGATTATTTGGGTCCTGTTGTGTTAGCAACCGGATGGAAGTTATAAATGTGATGATGAAAGACCCGATGGAGGTCAGAGTATAAGTCCTGCAATATTTTGATGATATTTCAATTATTTGAATGAGTATGGGTGTTATTCAACATGTTAGCTTTGAGAGAAAGAGCTGGTAACGATTTTTCATTAAAATTTGTAATGATTTTGACTAAGTTAGATCGGAAGTTCAGAGGTCCGTTTAAGGTAGCGAAAGTTTTGGCGGGTGATCGCTATACGTTTAAGATTTAAACTCTAATCGTACTTACAAGTATGCCCACGTTCGCATACGAAAGATGCCTCTAAGTAGTGTTCCTAATGAGTTAAACGTAGAAAACGGTGAAGAGAATTATTCCACCGAGTAGTAGAGCACATACCATGGCTATTTGGTCGAAGGGCACGCACTAGTCTGAAGTCGTAACTGCAACTGCATGTGGAGTTGTTCAGGGCGCGATGGGCAGCTAGTGGTGTACCTTGGTTATTTGGTCGCACCACACGCACTAGTCTGTAGTCGTAACTGCAACTGCATGTGGAGTTGTTCAGAGCGCGATGGGCAGCTAGTGGTGTGGCGGGGACCGGGGTCTCAAAGGAGACTATTGTTGTGTTGGTCATGTATTGACCTGAGAGTCGCGGACTCTAGATGAAGTGTTGGTCGTATCACTTGAAGTGATGACGATATGGGTGGCTTGAGTGTCACTGGCTGTTGTGGCAGCCGGGCCATGAGCATTGTATGTGATCTAAGTTGATACAGTCCCTGAACATTTACTACTAAGGCTTAGAGGAATCTTTTGTCATCGATGATTGTTATTGCTTTTATTAAATTGTTAAGTAATGCGTTTCGATAACAATGTGGTCAGAATTGGCTGAGTGGAACATGTACTGCTGTTGATTTTTTTTTCGGTTACAGGTTAACACACAAGAACATGTACTCGTACAAGCAGAATGGCAGTGTTGGACAGCGTTGCACTCTTTGGAACTCCTGTACGAATAATCGCTGATCAAGGATGGTGCTTTTCGACTGCGTCACATCGCCACAAGCTGTCAAAAGAAACTGAATGCAGTAACAGCCGAGTTGAGATGCGAGTGGATGTCTGTACCATTAAGCCAGCTACAGATCTATTGTCTACCGAATCTGGTGAGTCGTTTTCATTTTGTTTTGACTAGGGTACTGAGTGTTTCCCTGGTAAACAACAGCAAAAACGGTTACATTGTTAGGTATAGCTCAATCTAGTTTACAATGTTTTGAATACGCTTACGATAGGTTAAGAATGATGCCAGTAGGTCATGTACCAGTCAAAGTAGATGGTGATCACAGTGGTGATGAGCAAGCCTAAGTAATGGGAAGCACGCGAGTAGGGGTTCTCTATCGGCCGTAGTAAAAAGTGTGTAGTCATTGAGTGATGCACACGGATCCATGCGATGGATGTGTGAGTGCAATGCGATTGCTGGTCGGCTAGAGAGCCGTGGCGTTAGAGTGGTTTACTCGTGTGTGGGTTTCCCAGGTGTCGAAGGCTCTTAGTGAAAATGATGATTGTTAATGTGGATAACGATGGTACATGGCTCTGGTTGATGATTTTCAACATTATTCGATAGTGAAGGTTTGTTTACACGGCTCTGGTTGATGTTTTTCGCTATTATTAGATAGTCAAAGTTTGTTAACACGCTGTGCGTTATGATAAAAGTAGTTTTGATAGTACGTACATAAGCAAGCGTGAGTAGGTACTCTGTCGGTAAATTCGTTCTTATTGAGAACGAAGAGCGTAATCAAACTAAGCTTGACGTGAAGTACAAAGGGTTTTTCAAAGTAATGGAAGTTCTTGATGGTGATATTTACACCTTAAAATCATTGTCTGGTAATAGAACCTACAAATACACTCATGATCGAATTAGAAGGATGCCTCAAAGCGAAGTACCATCTTAGCTAATTTGTGACACCGAGTCTGATGTAGAAAGCGCCGGTGAAGGCACGTCTAACGCGGGTAGTTAAACACACACACCATGGCTACGTATTCGGCCGCACTACACGCTTCAGTCGTAGTCGTAACTGCGATTCAATGGTGGGTCGTTCAGGGCGCGATGCGCAGCTGGAGGTGTAGGGTTGAGGTCTGGGTCTCGTGGAGACTACTTTGGTTTGGTTGGTCTGTGGAGACCAGGACGTAAGCGTAGTACAATGCGATGCTACAATGAAAGTTTAATACGCTGCCGAGCAGCTGGGCCATGATGTGCGCGTGTGTGAAGTTAATTGAGTTTACTATACCTGTATTATCGTTTGGTTATCTTGGATTTGAGGCATCTGTTCTATAACCCTGTCTGTAGTCAGGAGTGGCCGAGCTATGTGATACTTTGCGTGTATGTTTCTTTATAGATTAACACACGAGGACGTGTGACTCGTCAGTTTGGCCGTGTCGTCGCAAGCGATATCAAGACGACAAAATAATCAAAATACTACTTCCGGTTGATTTCATAATATTGGTCAAACCGGAACTTAATTCTCATTGGTTGATCGGTTAGTACTGTGAACGCCGTGAGGTGGCGCTATAACTTCGCGCCATTTTCTTCACGTGGACAGAGCCGATTGGAGCGCGGCCGGCATTCGACTTGCGGAGCTGACGCCAGATGGTTGAGACCATACAATCGGAACTGTCATGTTCACCGTACAAACCTTTGTTTCTAACTGCTCATAAAGTGATTGTAAATTACCGAATAAACGTGACTGTGATTTGTGCTTCAAACTACGTTTTACTGGTTGCCCGAGTACCCACCTTCCTCATGGAACCCGTACCAAGAAACTATGATGATGGCCCTATTATCGCTACGCCCACGCTCGCGCCGACATATATATAAATATATTTATGCATGTTGGGGCATAACTCCGTCATATATGTACAGATTTGCAAAATTCTTTTTTGTTCGGTAGAGGTTTATTCCGAAATAGTCCCATTTAAATTTCGTAAAGATCTGGTGGAGACAGACAACGGAATTTCGGAAGTCGGTGTCAAAAGTAATAAAAAATTCTTAAGTAATAAAAAAAAAAACCGAAAGTGGGGAACCAACGACACCGACTTCCAAAATTAAAGTTATTTTTCACTTTGTAGTGTTTTTTTGGAAGTCGGTTGTTTTTATAAAAAAGTTTTTATTAAGATCCATTAATAAATATGAAGAACAGTGGTGGCCCAGTGGTAACGGCCGCGACTTACGAGTTGTAAGTCGGGGTTCGAACCCAAGCTGGCACTTTACTTTGTGTGGTACTCTGTGGCCGGACCACAGTTTAGTACTCAGATGCTATAGTTCGAAATAATACCTACCTAAAGTCTACTTTCATCGGAATATATCTATATTTTTAGTACCTCAAGAGATATCTTTTTAATCAACAATTTATGTGGTCCGGCCGCGAGGCAGTGCTCTCTGGCCGCGCCACCTCTAATTAAATAGAGTATAATGAACTATTAATAAATCAATATCCCGAAAAAAAACTACCTAAAGAGTACCTTGCATACGAGAAATATGGTCTAATAAACCTCTTTAGATAAGGAGTTATTGGTCGTAGAGTGTGGTTCGGCTGGAAAGTATACTCTGCAGCAAGTGTGGTCCTCTGTGGCCGGACCACAGTTTAGTACTCAGATGATATAGTTCGAAATAATACGTACCTAAAGTCTACTTTCATCGGAATATATCTATATTTTTAGTACCTCAAGAGATATCTTTTTAATTAACAATTTATGTGGTCCGGCTGCGAGGCACTGCTCTCTGGCCGCGCCACCTCTAATTAAATAGAGTATAATGAACTATTAATAAATCAATATCCCAAAAAAAAACTACCTAAAGAGTACCTTGCATACGAGAAATATGGTCCAATAAACCCCTTTAGTTAAGGAGTTATTGGTCATAGAGTGTGGTCCGGCTGGAAAGTATACTCTGCAGCAAGTCAATTTTGCAATATTTAATATTAACTAGCGATAAATCAATTTATATAATAGTACCTTTTCTCTACTCTTCGTTGATAGTTTTTTTTTTAAGAAACTATTCATTTTGATTAATTAATCTTTAAAGTATGTGGCGCGGCTAGGGAGGATTACTTTCAGCAAATATAACGAAATATGCTTTATTTCTTTATGCCAACGAAAACTGCATAATAAGTACCTTATAAAAAGACCTGGACTTCATCTGTAAACTTTTATTTTTATTACCAACAATGATTTTTAAAAAGGTGCACTTTTCGGTATTAGTTTACCTATCTACCTAAGAATAGGTAATTTGACGAAGTAAGTGAAAATTTTGGTTTAAAATAAACAATAAGTATACGAAAAACAAACATATATTTTCATAATGAAATATAAACACAATTGTTAATAAAAGGTATTGTTGTACATGACGGAAAAGTGTTTTATATAACTTGAATTTAAGCATTTAATCCTTTAAACAAGAAATAGCACTGAAAAAAAGTGTACCAAAACCACGTGTTAAAAATATAGTCAATCAGTATTACAAATAAAGGAAGTTTTGAAGTTATTTTCCAACTTTAAAATGCAAGGCTTAAATTTAAAATAAACATTTTCATAAAAATAAGTTATAATTTACAATTTTGCGTATAAAATACAATGAACATTAATTTGCTGGTTTTTAGTCATTGTAACTTTAGTACTTAAATCATCATATGTTTCCCAAGTATCATCCAGACGCTTGCAGTGAGCGACGTAATGATGAATATTTGGTAATTTAATTACTCAATCACTGACAACAGTGTAAATAATTTTCCTTGTAATGTCATAGTGTCTGGAATGTCATTTAAATCAACGCCTAAATCAATTTCAAATATTAATAAATCATTCAATGTGTAGGTAATATTTTTTTTACCGGTACATTTTACACCGTCGTCATTACTTTTAACACATAGCACACCTGAATCAATCTCTAACATTGTTTGAGCCGATTCTTCAAGGGCTGAGATGCCTTTATCAGACAAAATTAGTTCATTCAGTGGCATGTACGAACATACTCGTTGAGATTCTGATGTGGAATTGTTCTGACTGCATTGTGTATTTGTGCATCGTTTTTCCGATATAACTATACAATAATATCGTGTTTGATATTATTGTTGGTCATTTTGAAATAGTGATTACATAAAATGATAATGGACTTATAAAGATTTGGTCATCATTTTTGTTCGATAAATTATACCTACAAAAGTACCGGCTCACGTATTTTACGCATGTTTTCATAAGATGGCGTTAGAGATCTTGTCTTTACAACTTGAGTAATTCCCTAAGGCTGCGCAGCGGCAGGGTACGTAAAACTGCGCGCGCAGACTTACCTTCCAATATATTTTACTTACCAACTTCTAGAAATAAACCACCAGGTACAGTAAACGCTCAGAAGTCCATAAGCACGCTAAAGTTCACATTGCCATGAACAGTACGAGCGCGATACAGTCAGTGCGTGTGCGAGTGATGTCTCAACATTCCGCAGATAACACACACTAATGAACTGTCGTCGTAATAGACGAAATAGCATGATATTTCTGTTGCATTTACAATACGCGTCTGTTCTTACCATAGCATTGCTAAAATTCGTAAGTTCCTAATATGCGCTGCTAGCTATTTGCGCTAAGCAACAGGTTCACGATCAATGAGGTCTGAGTTCGAATCTGAATTATTATTGTTAGCCGTTTTTTTGTTTCTTTGAAACCATAATAATGTTAAGTAAAAACTTATTAGGTTTATGTTTATTTATAATGTATTCATGCTTATTATCATTTTTATAAGAAGCAAATATTAGTTATTGTATTATTATTTAAGTATTTATGTGATATTTAATTTATTTTTTCGGTTTTGGAAGGTGGAACTAAAATAGTCGTGCTAAATCATAACAAAAATGTTTATTCGTTTTATTTATTTATAAAATTAACAATTTTGATGACAATAATTGTGACGTCACATTCCTACTTAGATAAAAAGAAGTTCTCTTGTAACCGTTCATAAGATTTTTTGTTGTATACCCACTTAGTCAATTCATAATAACATAACAAGGAAAGGATGTTCTAATAACACAAATATAATTGTTGATACCCACTTATTAGAGGTATCGGTATTCAGTAAAGTTTATTGAAAAGTAATATATGATTTAGACTTTATAAACATGTTTTTTTTAATGTAACGTCACAATAAATGTATTGAGGTAATAGCTTAATTTTTCATTTTCTTGACGAAAAGAAGATTGAAACTAAACCTCAATTGTTTAAGGTCATTAAATAATACGGATATGCTAATATTACTAAATATTTAGTTACACCGTCTAATCATAAAAAACAAAACATTTAGATATTAATATTTTGTATAACTACATAAAAGCTAGTTCTCCTGGCCCTGCTGCACTCATCCATCCCCACATATTAATCGCAATTCGACCTGACTCTGCATTAGGGCATACGTTTTTATCACACCAGCGAGTGTTATCCTTGCGCCATAAATGAAGCCTACCCTTATGGCTGGATTTAAATATCTTTTGATCTGAAAATATGGTAGTATTCCAGTCAAAATCTAAATAATCCCGTGCGAAACGTAATCGTTCTTGTTTATGTCGTTCTGTCAACAAGGGCTTCTTAGCTGGTCTTCTGTGCAAGCCTTCAGCGTGGAGGGCACGGCGAAGAGTTTACGATGAGGTGTCGAATAGTTCAGCAAAGTGTCTCGTTGGTGTGAATCCATTAAATTCATGCTCGCCCACCATATGTCGTCGCTGTGCCTCGCGAATAAGCGCCGGCCTTCCACTTCGGCCTTTCTCTGCCTCGTATCTTTTGATCCAGAGACTTACAGTATTCCTCTAAAACAAAAAAAAAGTGAAATTAGGCAGCTGTAACAAAATACTAAAGTGACTTCATTTTAATATAATATAATAATATTTATTTAATATAATACCTATTCAAATATTACAACTTTGCATTTATAAATCCAATAATAAACACTAATTATTTATCTTTTAGGCCTTATGATGGACTTAATAATCAATAAAAAGAATCATCCATTGTCAACAAATAATAGGTATTTTCAAATAAAAGTTTAAGTTACAATTCATTAATATTAAATACTCACATTCAGTCCGGTTTCATTAGATATTTGTGTTCTATTAAGACCACTTTTATGCAGCCCAATAATCGTCGCCCCCGCCTCAATATTACCTAATATTAGTCTGCATTTTGAGAATAATCAATACCGCTATCTATACCACACGTCACTAACCAACAACTACAACTAAAACGACAACGATTAAATATTAATAAAACTCATGTCTACCTCACAGAAATCTAAATTCTTTATTAAGTTTTTTACGATCTACCTTTTTAACTTTACAAAATGTGTGAACAAAGCGAACAAGATAAAGAATATTATATTTCTGTCCCATTTCTTCCAATCGAGTAAAAACTTGCAAAAAGTCTACATATTCGGCGTGAGATTCGAACTCACGGCTTACTGATTCGCGCATCTATCTGCAGGCACTTAGCCGCTAGGCCACCTTGACTTGTGTTTTAACGTTGAAATTATGAAGTACAATCACTTGGTGACGACAATAATGATACATGTGTCTATTCTTGAAAATAGAAGGTCGTAAGTCAAACTAAACGTCAAGCTAATGTTTTGTGAGAATGCCTATGGACTTTTGGAGGCCACTGTACAAATACAACAAATATTACAGATATATCGCCAATACCCAAATCGGACGCTAGACAGGCAGTAAATAAAAGGAAACATAAGGAGTCTGAAATACTTAGCAGTTCACCTTACAAGCTTCAGTTTGAGCAAGCAAAAGGTTGAAAAAGAATGCAAGAAACCAGCAAAACAGCCTCGAAAATAGAATTGGTCATATAGTGTTGTAAAGAAGTGTATAGAGAACCGATCACAGAAGATTGGATAGGTTGTTCTGTGTGTTCTAAATGGTGGCATGAAAAATGTTTGGCGTGCATAGGCTTTGGACATTTTAAATGTGATTTGTGTACCTAAAATAAGTTATCTTTATATGCGCACTCTCAAAGATCCCACTGCGCAGTCTTACCCTTCAGGGGATTTAAGACTGCGCATTTCCCATTTCTCATGTTTTCATTAATTACTCCAAAAATAGTTACGAAATATTTGATTTAGTTTATCGTCGATAAATTACATGAATGTGTCTATATAAATGAATAAAGATTATTTTGCTAACTTATTATTTTCGTGACTTATATTCAATTAATTCTTAAGTGCGCAATCTTAGGGCACTCTACCCTATACTTATTGTTTATTTTAAACCAAAATTTTCACTTACTTCGTCAAATTAACTACCTATTCTTAGGTAGATAGGTAAAAAAAAACCAAAAAGTGCACCTTTTTAAAAATCATTGTTGGTAATAAAAATAAAAGTTTACAGATGAAGTTCAGGTCTTTTTATAAGGTACTTATTATGCAGTTTTCGTTGGCATAAAGAAATAAAGCATATTTCGTTATATTTGCTGAAAGTAATCCTCCCTAGCCGCGCCACATACTTTAAAGATTAATTAATCAAAATGAATAGTTTCTTAAAAAAAAAAAACTATCAACGAAGAGTAGAGAAAAGGTACTATTATATAAATTGATTTATCGCTAGTTAATATTAAATATTGCAAAATTGACTTGCTGCAGAGTATACTTTCCAGCCGGACCACACTCTACGACCAATAACTCCTTATCTAAAGAGGTTTATTAGACCATATTTCTCGTATGCAAGGTACTCTTTAGGTAGTTTTTTTTCGGGATATTGATTTATTAATAGTTCATTATACTCTATTTAATTAGAGGTGGCGCGGCCAGAGAGCACTGCCTCGCGGCCGGACCACATAAATTGTTGATTAAAAAGATATCTCTTGAGGTACTAAAAATATAGATATATTCCGATGAAAGTAGACTTTAGGTACGTATTATTTCGAACTATATCATCTGAGTACTAAACTGTGGTCCGGCCACAGAGGACCACACCTTTACTTTGTGTAAATTACTTCATAACCACTGCTCTCAAAACGGTGAAGGAAAACATCGTGCGGAAACCGGCATGACGTAGAACCGAAAATTGAAAGACAAGTGACATCTATCAACCCGCACTGGGCTCGCGTGGTGGATTACGGTCCACTCCGAGAGGAGGTCTGTGTCCCAGCAGTGGGAAGATTATAGGCTGATTATGCTTATAAATATATATGCCATTATAAGGAGGTTTCTATTTTTTTGGACTCGTATTTTCAACGTTCCATGTGAGTGATCGCAAACGCTACTACTGAGCATGAGGTCCTGAATTCGATTCCCAGGTCGGGCAAAATGTCCCAGGTCGGGCAAAGTGTCCCAGGTCGCGCAAAGTACCACAGGTCGGGAAAAGTGTCCTAGGTCGGGCAGTGTCCCAGGTCGGGCAAAGTGTCCCAGGTCGGGCAAAGTGTCCCAGGTCGGGCAAAGTGTCCCAGGTTGGGCAAAGTGTCCCGGGTCGGGAAAAGTGTCCCAGGTCGGGCAATGTATCCCAGGTCGGGCAAAGTGTCCCAGGTCGGGCAAAGTGGCCCAGGTCGGGCAATTTATCCCAGGTTGGGCAAAGTGTCCCAGGTCGGGCAAAGGGTCCCAGATCGGGCAAAGTGTCCCAGGTCGGGTTTTTTTTTAATGGAATTTCTCAGTAGCAGCCCGGAGTCTGGATTTGTGCCCGGGTGATGACAATAGACTCGCCCCTATAAGACGGGATCTCAAAATAACTTGTGAAATGTGGTTGTACTATAGATACCTACACATCTACAGAACCCTTCGAAAGAAAGAAAGAAAAATGCGTTTATTGGCATTACAGCAAAATAAATACACCTCAAAACTATAAAAACAGAAAACAAAGATTATACCGCCAATCTAACATGTCTATAATACTAGATTACAGACATGATGTTATGATATGTTTTAGTATTAGTAATACGAGTTAACGAATAAGATGCGTGTTAATCTTAGCACGATATATTTCTAGCGTTAATAGCGTTTTAAAAATTAGTTGCAGATCACCATCATTAAGTATGGCTGGCATAATGTTATGACTGCCAGGCATTGTAGGTTATACTTTATATCTATACTAATATTATAAAGCTGAAGAGTTTGTTTGTTTGGTTGAACGCGCTAATCTCATGAACTACTCGTCTGAATTGAAAAATTATATTTTTGTTGATAGTCCTTTTATCGAGGAAGGCTTATAGGTTACATAACATCACGCTACAACTAATAAGAGCGGAGCATCAATGAAAAATGTTGCAAAAGCGGGAAAAGTTATTCTTGTTGAGAGCTTCCGTTGTGTGCGCTGCGTAAATGGTTAAAGTTACGCAAAAATCTTGTATGACGGAATTGATTCCCCTTAAAAGTTCTAAAAAAAAATCTGTTACAGCATATGTCTATCTTTTATGGTTGACTCACTATAACCTTTTTATGGTAATCTTTGTTCTTAGATAATGCATTATTTGCGAAGGTGTTTTCATAAACATGATATTAATCCTTATCCAAATAAATACGTTATTCAACACAAGTATTTAATTTTGAACAAAATTTCCCTTGATATCATTTGATTCCAATGAATATCTTAGGAGATATCATAGTTTTAAAATAAATCCGCACGGCCGCCGGTAGCTCTGCGAGGTTCACTATACTTAATTCCACTCTTACTGATCATAGCGTGATGTTCCTAAAATAGCTTCTTACAGTAAATATTAATGTACTAAGTAATAATCATAAGTAATGGAATATATTTTAGTAGGTTTTTCCTCAAATTAACGCGGGTGAAACCGCGGGGCACTGCTAGTATATATAATTATGTAACTTCTAAGCAAGTTAATGTTGAATAAACTAGATTTTTTATAAAACCTGTCCTGTTTTTATTCGCATTAAAATTGTTTATGACGGACAGATTCGACTTAGCTTCATGTGAGTTTTTATGCACGGAAATGGTATTACTTATTTTGGATTAAGGTGTTTCAGATAACTACTAAATATTCGCCTCGTTGGTCTAGTGGTCGCAAGCGCTATTTCTGAGCATGAAGTCCTGGGTTTGGCTCTCAGGTCGGACAAAGTGTCCCAGGTCGGGCAAAGTGTCCCAGGTCGGGCAATGTATCCCAGGTCGGGCAAAGTGTCCCAGGTTGGGCAAAGTGTCCCAGGTCGGGCAAAATGTCCCAGGTCGGGCAGCGTAGTTTATTGAAGCATGCACAGGCAAGCCCGGTCAACCAGACGACAACCTCATAGGTTGAACTGTGAGATGTCATTTATAAAAATTTTAAAATTGTCGGTTCGTGGAAGGGTTCATTACTTATCGAGATCCCTCAGTCCCTCGGAAAGCACGTTAAGCCGTTGGTCCCGGCTGTCATTCGTAGATCTTTGGCAATCGTTACGGGTCGACAGAAGCCCGAAAGTGTCAGCCAGTCTTACCAAGGGTTACCCAGTGACTGGATTCTGGAGATCAGATAGGCAGTCACTCCATGTAAAATACTGGCGGTTTAGCTGCCGTCCGGTTAGACTGGAAGCCGACCCCAAAATGGTTGGGAAAAGGTTCGGCCGATTGCACGCGTGGGAAGTAATTACGCACAACAAAAGACGTGTGTATGTAAAAATTCATTCAGGTGCGACAGTTCCTGTATTTGCGTCATAAATGTTTTTTTTATTTTAACTAATAGTCCAAACTCTAGTTCCAATAAAAATTATACTAACAAATTATTTAAATTTTAATTACAACCCGTCGTAGTATTTTTAAATTATTCGACAAATATAAATACCTACCTGCCTAAATTAAAATTTTGGAATATAATAACATAGGTAGTAAAACTAAAGCGACCTATAAATAAATAAAATTATAAATGCTATTCTCAACTACCGTCAAAGCTGTTTACCTCGGAGTTTTGACTTTACCCAGTAGAGTAATATATACAATCATATTATAAAATCATAGCGAAGTAAAGTTTCATCAAGTTTTTTAAGTCAATTTTTGCGAAAGATTTTAATGCCGAAAATATTCTTTTTAAAAAAACTTTTTTTGATGCCAAGTCATCCCGTTTCTTATTGAGGATCCAAAAAATATATATCAGACAGTTTTAGTTAACTTTCAAGAAAGCAAATAAATATCGTTCAACGATTGCTTTGCAAACCATGTTCGATTCCCAACAATTTATATTTTTTCTGCTTTCTTTATTTTGTTATACTGTTACCTGTTTTCTGTGTGTAGAATACACACAGAAAAACAGAAAGTTTAGGCCTCTTCTGTCATCTTTGTTTATAATAAAAATAATTGAGGAGGATCTTTTCAAAACGGGATATTTCCAAAATATGATTTTTTTGAACTGAGTATGAGGTCTTCTTACCTATGCTAAAATACATCATTTTACACCTTAAACGAATGTAAAATAGGATATGTTTCTTAGAAAATTGGACTTAAAAAAGCGTGTTCTGAACCAAATATGATTTTTTTTTTAAATCGAAGAATTACAATTAATTAATTATTAATTACAATTCAAAAGGAGATAAATGTATAAACTGTACATTGTAAAAGGGGATATTTTCATGATTATGTGGAACAAAAGAGGATATTTCGATTTTGTCCTAACAAAAGGGGATATTTTAATTTTTTATACCCTTGTTATCAATAAACCAGAAGGTATTAAAAGAAGAAAAAGGTACAATTCTTAGTATTTTATTATGTAGTTCTTATTACAATTCTTCAATTCTTAGTATTTTATTAGGTATTTCTTATATAGTAACATTATTTTTCTGTGCACTAAAAGGTTTTCCTACAATCAGTTTTTTCTACTTTCTGGAAAATGAGTTAACATGCACATATACCGTTTTGAAAAGACCCTCCTCAATTAGCCCGTATATAAGAGTAATACCGTATGTTTACAGTCTAGGTACTATTATATTATTTTACTGTAGCAATAAGGGTGCTGTAATATAATAAAGTACACATTTTGTAGACAAGCCATTAATCCTACCAATCTATAAATCATCTACAAACAAAAAAACAAAAAAAAAAAATACTCACCAATAACCTTCAAGTACTCCTCAAAATTTTTGGAAGACCTTAACTTGTATTTGACATTAACATATTTGTCTATGGGACTGGCCATTTTGTAGACCGTACTTTAACGCAGTCAGCTGACGACTAAACGCTTTCAAAATAACGAACTATAAGGTTTTACTTGTAAGATGATGTCGTAGTTCTTCTTAGCAATCAACTTGAAGTACTGAAAGTAAATAAAAATCTCGTTTAGCGTAATAGGAAATTCTTTACGGTTCATTTATGTAGACTAGACGGATATACGGTTTCTCGAGGGAAACTCGACGATGAGTTTAACCGACGCGCAAACTGAAACCATGAATTCAGCACATGATTCTAGATGTATTCAGTTAGCATACAAATTCTTCGGCGTTACCAAAAAAAAAAAAAACAGCTGTTTCATAGAAAAGTCCGTAGTAAGACCTACGCGGTCAAAATGTATGGCAGATCATTTTTTTAAATTTTTATATAAACGATGAAAATTTTCAACGCAGGGGTTCATTGTGAGTCGATATCCCTGCTACTTTGTATAGTTAAGGGCAACAGCTAGTTCTGCCAGGGTCGCCGATTGTTCGAAAGAGTTACCGTGGCCCTTGGCACAGGCAACTGAAGGAACACGGGTGGGTTTTAGTCAGTAAAGGTCTGACACACCCTCCCGCTCCGCCCAGAGCGGGAGAAGTTATTTCATAATTTCCCACCCAAAAAAAAAAGGGCAACAGCTAGTTCTAACTTACATATAATATGTATAAATATGATATAAGATGTTATGTCTAATATCTAGGTAAGCTAAGTGTGAATGACCCGTCATGGCCAAAACGCCAGTGAGTCAAAAACTACTAAAATATTATTATTAAGGCAAGGTGCTCTATTGAGTCATCCTCACGCCTCGAGACGTGTCCGAAGTATTTGAGGATACGCGTTTGGAGAGATAGACGCTTTTCGATTCCGAGTTCTTGGCGTATAGAGGTGTAAGAGCAAAACTCGATCCAAGATACCCCACGCATTCTTCTCCACCACCACATTTCTAGAACATCAATCTTCATCTTCTCGATGTCACGCAGCGTCCACTTATGAGCAGCATATGGGAACATAGGGAAAACCAGTATTTGAACAAGCCAAATCTTGGCTTTTGTAAGATCTTTGTTCCTCCAGATTTTTTTCAGTTTGTCCATTGATGATTTAGTAATCGCCATATATTTCTTAATTTCACCTATGCATCCACCCCCGTTTTAGATCAACGCTGCAAGACAGATGTAGGACTGAACCGCGTCGCAGTCTTCCGAAGTCTTTAAAATTACGAATTTTAAAGACTTCAGGCGAGTTTTTTATAGGGCGGTCTACGATCATCACCTTAGTTTTCTGCGGTTAATATTTTTAATTCAAGGCTCCCGCTTTCCATCTTAGCAAGTAACTCCTCAAGATAACTTACGCTAGTAGCAAATAGCATGACTCATCGGCGTATCGTAGATTCGCAATGGTGTAGCCACCGATTGAGACATCGTCTGTCCAGTCCTCCAGAGTAATGCGCATAATGAGTTGGGTGTAAGCATTGAAAAGGAGCGGTGATATTATGCAACCTTGACGGACACCTGCACTAGGATGGAAATCGTTTGACAAGATTTCGTTGATTCGAACTGAAACTGTGACTGTTTCCTACAGCTTTCTCAACAAATGAGCTTGGTGTTTCAGCATGACCATTCCTAGTAAAGTATTTCACAATATTTGCCATTTCACTGAGTCGAACGCCTTGGAGAAGTCGATAAAGCTGACATAGGTCGGTTTACTAAATTCTCAAGATTTCTCAATATCTTGACGAACAATTAATATTTATTCCCGGGGGCCTTTCCCCTTCATGAATCCAGCTTACTCCATTGCAATCTCTGGAACTACCAATCGCTAATTTTTGGCAGGTTATAGGCTATTTAAAATCACGCTACGACTCTTAGAAGCCGAGTAAAAAGAAACACGTCAGAAAGTAGGAAAAAAAACACGTAATCTACGCGAACAAAGTCGCGGGCAGCCGCTAGTTGTCCTTGTGGTACCTACTTCAATGCACCTGTTATGTTAATTTATTATTCTTTAAATACTAAATAAATACTTAATTAATTATGCATGAATATTCATAGAAGTCTTGTCTATATTGTGATGCGCGTCATCAAGGCCCAGTTATCCAATCACCATAATTTATAACCTTTTTAACAAAGGGTTAATTTACTAACGATCCGATCCAGCCTGTCCCTTGCTGCCCTCCTCTAGCGACACACTACGCCGAGGTCCGTACCCCACAGAGGGTCTTCCACAGCTAACCTTGATATTATAATATTTATAAATGTAAATATAGGTATTATGGGCTTGTTTTTTTCTGTGGAAACAAAATGTGACTGTGTCCAAATGATTCCTACTGATTGTACTATTGATTGTACTGCTCTTCCAACATAGTATACATATAATCCAACTTTAAACGTATTGTAACGTATCCTTATCCTGTTTTTCATGAGCTCAGCTTATGTTATATTGGATGATTTATTTTACAGGCTCCAAATTTTTACTACTCATAAATATGAACAACTTTCACTATGGGACCAACTCTGAAATCACAATGTGTACAAAGTAGATAGCACCTCTGCCTATCCCCTGCGGGAATTACAGGCGTGATGTTACAGTTCACAGTTTTGCACCATGTTGTTAAATAAACTAATTTGCTTAGAGCCGTTTCAATTAAAGTAAGTAAAATAAATATGTATGAAAACGTTAATTATAAATGCATGTTACCACTAGCGGCGTAACTGCGTAACCCACTAACAGTAGCAATGGCTTTCATTTTGACAGTTCAACATCATTCATTGGGTTATTTACGTTGTAGAGTAGACAATTTTTTCTCGAAATTGAAGCAATGGATTAGCAAGATCCTTCGAAATTTGCAGCCGCGCGATTCTGTAACCATCTCACCGTGAGAGCTTCAGTGAGCTGTCATTCGCTAGGGATTAACACTATTAAGTGATCACTTCACTTATGATTTCACGGTGAGATTTTTACAGAATCGACCGGCAGGTAAAAACTATTTATTATTAAGTTTTTTTTTTTACAATAACAAATGGCATCGTACACACGGCTACACATCAAGCAATACATAATGTGAGGTTAGCTAAAACTGGAAATGTATCTATAGCTTGATATGTAACCGTGTGTACTAAAAATCAACATCAAGACGAATACGCGATGTTCGAATTTATTCATATTCATTTATTTGCGTTCCACAAGGTAAAAAGGGTGTCAACAAAAGGCTTAGAGCTAAGATCCGTTGGAGACCCTGTCAGGGCACGCACAGCAAAAATTTTTAACACGCTTTTATTACTTTCACCTGTAGGTATGTTTGTTTGTTTGTATGACTGACTCGTTTGGGCTCGATTTTGCCGACCGACGATAATACAATATTTCTTTCCCCACGCTTAATTTACAATGGAATTAATTTTCTTTTCATAACTTTAGTTTTATTTTAGAATTTTAAATTAAACGTTATTTTCTGATTTTTAGTTCGATTTGCTATTAAAGCGTTTTTTTTTTTAGTTTTTTTAAGCTACTTATATTTTATTGTTTGATACATAGCTAAGTATTGCTTAAAGTTAGAAATCGAACTCGCAGAAACTAAAATTAAAATAATAGTATAGTTACATGAAAACTGAATACTTAATTACATTCGTATAAAAAGTTAATAACAATAACATAAATTCTATTTTTGGTAAGTTGGCAGCTATTTTCTTAAAATACTAATATTACATTAAGGGCTGATTTTTCAATCGACAGTTATTTTTATTCGTGGAATAAAATTGACGTCTGACAGATTTTGTACGGAACAACTGTCAAAAATTCAAATTATTCCTCGGATAAAATTATCTGGCGCTGGAAAAATCAGCCCTTAGATAAAGTTATATTTACTTGGGTAAACACTTATTTAATAAGAGATCATATTTTAAGATTATAAATTATTAATTAAGAGATCAGTTTTACGTGTATCACAATTAAATACATAGCATAACTTCACGCCTATATTTCTTGAAGGGGAGGGCAAAGATGTACAGACGCTAGCACACCAAGCTGTAGAAATTATACAAAAAAATACCTAGTCATTATTTACCTGCTAAAATCGACACCGGCAATAAAGCATTTGATAACTTTTTCTACATAAATCAATAAAATACACTGCAAATTATACATACTATTCCAATCCAATACAATAAGTAATAATCCAAAATTACATACCAATTCAAAACCACAATATTTTCATATATTTTCCCTCCAAAACAACAAATGACTCCTACACGCACTGTACTAATCTATTGCCCAATGGCTACTAAACCATTTGTTTACGCAACACAACTGTGTAGTAAGACGGTATGATTTATAATAAAGCGGTTACTACACTGCCCACGCGCATGCGAACCGCGCGCATGACGTGCTAGTAAAGTCTATTAAAATCCTTGTTTCCAATTGATATTATATCCACTTATACGAATATCAACTTTATGGCGCGTGAACGTAAGTTGATTTCAGAAGGACTAGAATGAAAAGTCATAAAAATGTTTGAATTTGCAGCGGAAATTGAACATTGTATGTGGGTTTTAAAGTTGGTTTTCTAAAGACATATATTTGTAAACATGTTTGGAAACTAACGCAGTATTGGTAGGATACCTAATACTTCGCGGTTTGAAGTAACCTCTTTAAGTTAACGACAGTCTAATGTAGGTAAGTACGATCAACTACGAGTACTTAGTTGCACTTGACCTACGAAACCCTTACTGCTACGAAACAAAGGCATTGTTAAAGTCCAATTGTAACCATTGAACTTGTTGTAAATACATAGTTGTAATTGACTGTACTATGCGTTTAAAAAAATATTTTGTATACGTTTGACGTTTGAGCTGTCAAACTAGGTAGTTTGGACTTGAGTCGCGACAAGAACGTTCCAGTGGATTGCATACTTTGTCTATGGAACCTAAATCTGAAAAAGCATGAAAAATTGCATCCTTCTGTTTAAATCAACTGATTGAAAAGTTAAGATTTTAGCAAGATGAAAAGATTAGGATGCCAAAGGTTTCACAGTCAGCCGGTAGAGCACCTGCTAAAACAACAATGTGGTTACGTACGACCTATTACAAGGCTAGATCTATTTTTATTTTGATCGTAGTAGCAGAGTTTAGGCGAATCATGGTTATCATTATTTTGAAATTATAATTATAATAAATTATAATTATATTTAAATATAATTAATTATAAAATGAATCGATTATGATTGTAAATGTTTGCTTGTTCAATCCCTAGCATCAGTGGGATGACACTGACAGCTCACTCTACGCAAATCACGGTGAGATTTTTACGGGCTCTTTAGAGAGTTTTTCTCTCAAGAGATTTTTTCTTTTTAGGTCGCGTTATTCTTTTTAGGTTAGGTGTTTATTTAAATAAAAGCTTGTTTTTAATTTTCGTTTTATTTTTTACTTTTTAGTCTTAAAGATGTATTATTAACATTAACATTTTTTTTGACAATTTTTTATTTATTTATTTACATTATTTTTTGTTTACACCATTGACATTATTTACCCTATTAACATTATTTACATTATTGACATTATTTTGATGCCCATATTAAGGAGGTTGAAAAAAAAAATGTAATCCGCCATCTTAGAGCAGCGGCCATATTGAAATTATTAGAATATTGAGTATTGCACATTGTATTGTCACCATAACTGAAGGTGTATGCAAAATTTCAGCTCAATCGGATACCAACAAATGGTCTAAAAATGGTTTGCAAATTTTGACAGACAACTTACAAACATACATACCTACATACGAAAAGTGCAAGTTAAATAAAAAGCTTGTAAAAGATATAGCAAAAAAAACAACATCTTTCAGATGGAATGAGTACTTATAACAAGAAATAACAAAACGTCTAAGCGTACAGCTAGGTACTCGTAGCTTAGCGTAGAATGTTGTCTGACTAGTTTGCCTGGAGCCAGTCATGCACGCCGACTTACCTATTTTACACTAGAATCTAAATAACTACCTAAGTACTTACTGTAGTGTTATGTATAAAAATCTCACCGTGAGAACTTAGGTGAAGTGAGCGTGAAGTGAGATTCAGTAGACTAATGCTAGGGATTAACACTATTGACTGCTCACTTCAAGCTCACTTCACCTATGATTTCACGGTGAGATTTTTACAGAATCGACCGGCTGTACTTTATTGTAAATGGATATGATGACGCACTTTATATGGCTAGTTACTTTAGCAAGTAACTACGTATACTTAAGTGCGTCATCATGATTATTATGCATTTACAAGTAAACTAAATGATGAAGGAAACAGGCATGTCCGTATGTCCGTAACTTATGTGATACAGTAACGAGGTTCTAGTGTGTACGCGTTTTACAATTACGGCTCACGACGTCGCCGGAACGCTTTCACCGAGCGTACTCATTTTGCGAGCTGTAACTGTAACCAAACAGATACAGTAACGAGGTTCTAGTGTGTACGGGGAGTAACGAACGGGGAGACCTGCTCTGCCCTCAGTTTTGGTTTGTAACTCCACGATGTCGGACGAAGTGTCTCTCGCCTGTGCAGCATACTTACTTATAGATGCCTTACTCGATGATCATAAATGGCCACGAAGATGGTGGATTCATAGAATGTATCGAGAAAGAAGTGATCTACCGTTCATATTGAAAAATCAAAAATGATTTTTGTAATAATCTTTGTCCTTAGGGTTCCATAGTACAGTATTTTCCCTGTAGGCGTCTATCAGCAAAGGACATTTATCTTCTGACCATTCACTCATAATGACGAAGGAATACCTCGAAATTACAGCTGGTTCGCAGCGGTTAGCAACAACCTCTCCTCTTGACGTCCACGAGCGCACTGTGAGCGCCCTTTGATCGGCGGCAAAAACCGACAATCGTGCTTCGGCTCGCTGCGAGTCGCTCGTGTAGCGTTCGTCGCAGGCTCGCGAACCACGTACACATTATGTTTTTGGTAACAGTAACGGTTACAGTTACGTGCAACGTTACGGGTTCAGAAATGAGTACGTTGTAAACGTCGGCTCGCTGCAAGCCGCACGCGTACCGCTCGCAGCAGGTTTGCGAACCACGTACACACTACGTTTTTTGGTTAAAGTACATGCAGCTGTTACAGTTACGGCTCGCTAGTGGGTACCCGCCTTTATATGCTGATTATGCTAAATGTTTTGCCAATTTGCAATCTGCAGCACAACCATTTGTTTGAGATTCAGATACATTCTGGGATCATTCACTCCCTTTCTACTCATAATCATCCCTCACATAATCTGTATCCATATTTTCTGTGGTCTCTCTCATTCACGGATTATCCATTCATTCATCACATCAAATCACATGCATCTTGTCACTTGTGAAGGTTCAATCTACATATACATACATGACAAATAAATATACTTCAAGTGTCTGTTTATAATGTCAAAATAACAGCTTTTTACTTAGTGTGTTTATACGGTACTTATTAAAAAATAAAACTATTTTTTTTTAAATTTTGGTCTGTCTGTTGATTCCGGCAAATCTTCGAAACGACTGGACCGATTTGGACGGGCCTTTAATTACAGATAGCTGATGTTATTAGGAGTAACTATAATCGATTAGAAAACCCATGAAACGTACTCAATAGATTTATTGTATTCTAGAATGTGTGGGTGTGTCTGCTTTTTTTATTACCTGTTGATAAATTACGTTCAAAACGCCTGGCTTCGATTTGCTATTAAATGTTGGCTAGGCATACAATACACGTACTTATGACATGCAATTGAGTGCTTTTCTTTAAACGAGTCTCAAAAATAAGTCGACCTGCGGAGTAATTCAGTATGTAAAGAAAAAAAAAATAAAAACCTACGCTGAGTCTAAAACCATTTCGAGCTTATAGGTTTCTTAACCTTATTTTTTATTTTTAGCGCTTAAAATTATAAGATGGAGTTTATTTTAACACATAATAACCACTTAGCTTTCATTTGACCTCCAAATGAAGTCAAAAAGTAAGCAGATTGGGAATTCTTTCTGTGCCTGATATGACAAAAAAATTAAGTCATATTGTCAACTTTAGGGATGACCGTATTAATATATTGCAGTCATGCGAAAATTTCGGAATTTAAATCGATACAAATCAAACGTTGAAAATCAATTCACACAAAAAATCTAAATCCCGAGTTCTGAATGATCGTTAATCAATATAAGGATAGCTTAAAGAAAATCCATTCCCTTTAAACAATCATCATTATAAAATCATTCAAACTATATTGTAACTACTGATGGTGTTGGAAACTTGCAAATATAACTACTGTAGCTACTTATTGATTGGTTTGATATTAGTTTTGAATGAAATCATTCACAGTCGTGCACCACTAGGTACACACGCCAGCTCATCAAGCTACTACAATCTGTCAAATTTCTTTAATGGATTTTCAACTTTATCGCTAAAGTATTAGGTTTAAAGTTGATGGGGAAAATTTGACAGCTTCGGGTAGCTTGATATACTGGCTTCTGTACATAGTAGATACCTAGGTACTATCCGTCTTCACTCGACAAAAGTACTAAACTCGCATATCTAACGACTGGCAAGGACATAATATTAATAATATACAAAATTAGAAACTATAATTGATTAACTGTGGGGATTGTGGCTAAGTAATAACAGCCGCAGGGGTCGATCGGTCAGGACAAGCTCCGTTTGCCGCGGTTGGTTCGTGAATGGGTGATCATCTTCACATACCAAGACCCCTCCGTGCCTCGGAAAGCACGTTAAGCAGTTGGTCCCGGCTGTCATTCGTGGATCTTTGACAGTCGTTACGGGTCGTCAGTAGCCCGAAAGTCTGACAACCAGTCTTACCAAGGGGTATCGTATTACCGAGTAACTGGGTTGTGGAGGTCAGATAGGCAGTCGCTCCATGGAAAATACTGGTATTCAGATGCATCCGGTTAGACTGGAAGCCGACCCCAACATAGTTGGGAAAAGGCTAAGCAGATGATGAATCGAGTTACTAATTAATAATAATAATAATAATATAATATTCCACAACTTTCACACAACGCCATCTAGTCCCAAACTAAGCAGAGCTTGTGCTATGAGTACTAGATAACTGATAAACATACATATATATTTCTAAATACATACATATTATAGATAAATTACACCCAGACAAAGAACAAATGATCGTGCTCATCACACAAACATGTGTCCTAGGTGGGAATCGAACCCACGACCTTGGGCATAGCAGTCAGGACCACTGACCACTAGACCAACAGGCATGTCAAAATTTCATAATCGATCAGTTTAAAGTAATAAGTAAATATTCGATTATGTCGATCATTCCCACCTCTAAAACTGTCAAGTGTCATGCTTGAAGTTTCTGATGTCAAGAAAAAAAGCGTCAAATTTTGGATTTTTATTATTGTGTTATACATGGCAAAGACTCTTCAGCCTTCTTTTGAAGTAGAATTCAGAAAATTTGTTTAAAATTAATCTGCTTTGTTAAGTTAGTTGCTTAAGGGCTGATTTTTCCAACGTCAGATAATTTTATCGGAGGAATAATTTTGAATTTTTGACAGTTCTAACATACAAAAACTGTCAGACGTCAATTTTATTCGATGAATAAAAATTATCAGCCGATTGCAAAATCAGCCCTTAAATAACTAAATCTATAAATTAGAAAATATTAAAAAAAATACCTGAAAAAAACTACATACCGAATCACTATCAGTAGCAATGGCTTTCATTTTGATAGTTCATCAACATTCATTGCGGTTTTTAAACGTTTCTCAGCAGACAAATTTTTTGATTATTATGAAGCAATGGATTAGCAATATCTTTCAAAATTATTCAGATTGTGATTGATAATGTGTTATAGGGTGATGGTTTACTTATTAGCCTATTAATGTTTCGGTTTTTTTTTTTGTATCCCACCATTTAAATATCTAAGAATCCTTAATATACGCGACGCCCATGTTAGAGTTTTATTTTAAGACATAAGGAGTAGGGTAGGTTGTCTAAAAGTGAGCCAAACAAGTCATATATAATAACTTTTATTTAACTAAACTAATAAAACAATCACAAAACACAATAAGATCTAAAAATATACAATAGATCAGCTAATATTGAGTTTATTTTCTACATCTAAAGATTATTTACACATTTCCAGTCGTTAGTAGAGAGTGATCTTTAGCCATACAATTTAGGCCTAGTTTTTGTCACGGTTTCCGTTGCTCGCACTCTACTAAACACTGGAGACGTATGAACACCGTTATTTAGTTACAAGTACTAACAATAATAATAATATCTGCTAGTGATGAGATTTTCTACTCAAATGTGGTCATTGTCAAACACTGGACTAGAGGTAGCTTAACAAATTGTTTAAAAACCATCTCTTTTTTTTTTGTTAATAAAGCTGTATGAATATCAAAGGCGTGTATGAGAAGATTCTTTTAGAATTTTTATTTCTAAGCATAGTATACCAGCTTTCTCTATAAAACCTTCGACCCGTAGGCGGATCACACACAAGGATGCGACGAGGCGCGGAAAACAGAACGAAATTACCCGCGCAAAAGCGCGTTTTTATTGAATTTGTATGTAAAAAATCAGGCGCGGGGCCGCGTTATCGGCGCCCCGTCTCGTAGCGCGTTGTAGTGTACCTTACTTACGACTGATATACCTATTAGTGATTTCACCTCTACGGAAACATAATTTTGTACTTACATTAACGGTGTCAGTGCAAATGATAAAGTTTCAACTTAAAGATTAAGAAGAATATCATTATTGCCCTTTATAACCATCATTTACCAATAACAGTTAGAATCACATCATCTGTCACGTTTCAGTGATTGACAGCTGTCATAACAAAACAATGTATCTATTAAATCCTTTTTCACAATTATGTTTATTAAATCTGCTAAGACGAGTGAGTTTTAATGAAATACTAGATTATTACATAAGGCAATTATCGCACAGCACTGCGATTTAACATTATATCAGTTTCATTACCGTTTTCATATTCACGCATTTTGTTTGCTATGGCCGCTCTGCACCCTAATTGCGTAACACACTATTACTCTCAATTTGAATGATTTTGATGCATATTGCTTAGGTATCTATTGCTCCATATGTTCGAAAAATGTGTCTGCTCAACAACGTAAATAACGCAATGCATGTTGTAGAACTGTCAAAATGAAACCCATTGCTACTGATAGTGTGTTACGCAATTACCCCGCTGCACCGTCCGTCATCCCGTACCTACGCGACGATAGCACATGAGTAGATAAACGGAACAGAGACACGATAGTGTGATAATATACAAGGTGTAACTTAAATAACGCACAACCATTTAAGGGGTCATTGTACTCATCATTATGAACAACTTTTACTATGGGACTAAACCTGAAATCGCGAAATAAAAATCAGCTGTTCCCTACATTTTGACGAGTTATGCGAACATGAATCTAGGGAACTGCTGTTTTTTTTTTCGCGATTTCAGGTTGGTCCCATAGTAAAAGTTGTTCATAATGATGAGTACAATGACCCCTTATGAGGTTGTGCGTTATTTAAGGTACAGGTTGTATAATATATGTGTGATAATCGCCCAAAATAACCTAATTTACATCGCTTCCGTCGATTAATAGACACGTGTGAACAAACAGTAAAAGTAGGACAATTCATTTCAAGTTTCAACAATCGTAAAGCACATGCCTATCTATCGCACGCACTTCTCTACAAGTCCGTTCACAGTTATTTAACCTCTGATAGCAGCAACCTAATATCAACCTTATTTTTAACGAGAATAAAGTTCAAAATGATTTTGATATACTTGTCAGTGGATGCAACTGAACAGCAACCTTATTTGTATGAAAATAAACATCACTGTGATTTGGAGAGTGACGCAAAATCAAGGGTAAAATATCTGTGAACGGACTATACTCGACCCTCAGCTCGGAGCGTGTGAACATGACAATCAAGTGAAAATCAGGCCAGTTTCGCAATGTGCATTACACTAAACTTGTGCTAAAAATATTAAATAATAAAAATTGTTTATTCTCTAGGCATTTCTAAAGCCATTTCTTTTAGTTTCCTCCTGTGAACCTTGGTAGACGCGGTCATCGGTATGGCGTCGACGAATATCACGCCGCCTCTGAGCTGCTTCGAGTCTGAGAGAGATTCTGTAAGATTGAATTTGTATGAGAAAAGTTGGCGAAAGTA
Source organism: Eremobia ochroleuca (assembly GCA_949629135.1). Lineage (NCBI taxonomy): Eukaryota > Metazoa > Arthropoda > Insecta > Lepidoptera > Noctuidae > Eremobia > Eremobia ochroleuca. The sequence goes on along the minus strand of OX451404.1, from coordinate 14,707,261 downwards.
AGAGTCATCATAGCATAACTATAATCAGCTTATTATGTTCACACACACACACACAGGGACACAGGTCTCGTCTCTTCGAGAGAGAGTGGGCTCTAATCTACCACGCGGGCCCAATGCGGGAAAGTATATGTCACATGTCTTCCAATTTTTGGTTCTCGTGATGAAACCGGCATCCAAAAATTTTTAAAAAATTACTGTGCTGTCTCATAATCTGAGTGCATTTGAGTGGTAATGAAAAAATTACCATGCTAGCACAGTAACAATTCTTATGCTGTACAGTAAAATTTATTGGACAAATAGTGAATTTTTCCCAATCTCACTCTGAAATTTTTCTGTAGATGTCACTTGCACTCACTTTACAGTGACGAGCACAGTAATTTTTCTAAGAATTTTCTCTCCGCGTAGGACATGCCAGTTTCCTCGCGATGTTTTCCTTCACCGTTTTAAGAGCAGTGGTGATGAAATTATTTACTTAAGGTAAAGTGCCTGTCTGGGTTGGATAACGACCTACAATAATTTGTGTCGGGGCCGTTACCACTGGACCACCACGGGTCATCATCATCAATGTCATCATATCGGGCAGTAATATCATTGTTTCTTTTTGCTTCTTTACACAAACACCATTGATTTACTATATTTTTGGTACTTTCAGCAAAAACCGCGGCATGGAACATACAAATATGGCAGCAATTGAACATTGATAGATTTATGTCGAAGGAGTAAGAACGGTGTTCGTACTTCAAGTCTCACCTTACCAAAAGACCAAAAATCTTCGTTGAACTTCTGGATAGTTTAAAATATTCTTAAATTATTGTAAGCAGTACCTTTAACCCAGTTCTTGATATCGTCGGCACTAGGTTCAGCTCCTGGCCGTGGCACTACGCACGCCACTGGCAGGTCACCACACTCGGCGTCTGGAACGCCTGTCACCGCCACATCTAATACGCCCGGGTGCTGACGAATTACTCCTTCTATTTCTACTGGCGATATCTGGGTGAACGAAAATGGGCATTAATTTATGCCAGCCTGTTACTGTCCCACGCAGAGAAAAGGAAGAGGCATTCGCCCTGCAGTGGCACAGTAATAGGATCCTACAGAGGAAGGACGAGCATTGATCACTACGCTTGCTCAAGACAGGTTGACGAGTTCAGAACATTGACTATAAGTTCAGGTTTCTTGACGTTGTTTGCCTTCAAAGATGTCAGTTAAGTCCAAGATAAACTCAGAAAGTTCATATGTTATTGTACTGTCATAATAGAGATATTTAATTTGTAACTCAGGGGGATCGGCGTTGAGGGCTGGAATACAGGCTATGCCTAGTTCGGCCTCAAATGCTAATACTTTTGTGTGCCGTAAGTCTAGATTAAGCACTCTAATTGATAAAAAAATGTACAGACGCCAGCACATCAAGCTACCCGAAACTGTCAGATTTTCCCAATCAACTTTGAACCTTATAATTTAGCGATAAAGTTGAAAATCTATTAAAGAAATCTGACAGATTGTAGTAGCTTGATGTGCTGGCGTCTGTACATCTTTCTTGTGAATAAATATAATTATTATTATTATTATATGGATTATTGAAAAGGTCAATTGGTACTTGCCCGGATTTGAACCCTCGGCACCCAAAATAGGCATATAAATTATATTTTCTTTCAAGTAAAATTACTTTTTATTTGCATTGTCTTAGGCTGAAAATAATAAACATTACTTAGCAGCTAGGACATACTTTGTGTTGAATTATATTCCCGTCTCTATCTTGCACTTGTAGTTTGACAGTTGTGCGACAGTGACAGGATTAACGCTTAGCCAAAGTACGTGCCAAGTAACTCAAATTAATCTCGGCCTTAGTGTATTATTTAGGCTACAGTATCTCACGAAGCGACTCGCACTTTACTTGCGGTTACCAAGTGTACAAACACGTTGTGAATATGTGTAGGTAAGCGTAGAAGCTTTCTGTACCGTCCGGGACAGTGGCGCCGATTCACAAACTAAACTTAATTTATGTTCAGCGCATCTTTTTCTGTCTATTTCATTAAGAAAAGGACAGAATAGTAGATAGTACAGAAAAGTCCTGTCAAATTTATATTGACGTAATTTAAGTAGCCGTTTTCTTAATCACGTAAAACTCGCGTCGCTATATGAAATAAAAATACTATACAGTCAAAAGTCGAGGCTGTGTGTGAGGTAAGGTCGAATACATACCTGATAACTTTTGTATTTCAGCAACAACTTGATCCTCTCCACAAAGAAGAAGTTCCAGTTGTCATCTCTATAGAAGGTGTCACCAGTTTTGAACCAGCGGTCTTCAGCGAAAGTCTCTTCTGTGGCCTCGACGTTATTGTAGTATTCCTGTTACATAATCGAAAGCTCAACTGTGACTAATGAGACACAATTACTTTTTCTATTGTTATGAATGTAATTTTGATTTTCCCACAGTTGAGCGGGACCATCCTATTCCCATGACACCTCACAAAGCGGTAATTCAAGTAAAGATGGTGTTATGCTAGGCATGCGTAATACACCAACAACAGCAGGTCGATTCTGTAAAAATCTCACCGTGAAATCATAAGTGAAGTGAGCACTTAATAGTGTTAATCCCTAGCGAATGACAGCTCACTCCACGCTCACTTCACCCAACCTTTCACGGTGAGATGGTTACAGAATCGCACGGCAGGAATGGCTTTCATTTTGACAGTTCAACATCATTCATTACGCTATTTAAGTTGTTGAGCAGACAAATTTTTCTTGTATGTTAGAAAAAGAATTTGGTCCTAACATCCTACCTTGAAAACACTTGGTCCTTTGATCCACAACTCGCCCGGCACGTTGGCTTCGTAAATATCTTCCTGTTTCTCAATATCAATAATCTACAACCAACAGAAGAAATTATATAATTAAACATGGCAATATTATGCCTTAAAGTTAATAATTGCTAAGACATTTTTAGTAAAAACTTTTCTTTTGGTTTAAAAGAGTGTCCACGTAGTTTTTTATATTTATTATTAGATTCGACACACTAGTAGCTAATTATCTGATGCGTGTGTATCGTAGGTATAGCTCGGAGATATTTAATCTGTCCAGTCGATTCTTAAAGCAGACAGTGTGGGAGCCGACACAAAAAGTTTTCCGGGAGCCTATTCCTCCTACGCGGTTAGATCAGAATTGCTTCCAAGACTTTTTCTTTGATGAATTTTTGCATAACTTTCTTACCGGTTCTTCTACACAGGACCCTACTACGCTTTGGAATGTGCAACTAGCTTCATCTTCGTGCTCCAGCACGATTTCCGCGAAATCCTATCACACCACTACACCCTCCTTTGCGCAGAACGGTCCTAGGTGCTAACTCACCGATAGCACGCCTGTGTAAAATCTTAAATAGTTGCAGTGACCTTACTGATAATACACCATGACAGCATAGGAAAATTTTATAAAATAATTCTCGAGCACTTTTCTCACAACGTATGATCTCACAATTTAAAGTTTATTTTTGTCAAGTTTATTTTTGTCAAATTTAAAGGTTTTATGGTTATTAGTTTATTTTTTATTATACCTATATACATTTATAAATGTTAATTTTTCAAATTTGTTTATTTAAATTATTGAAATGAAATTATTATAGTACAATTAAGATAGACACTATGTAAAACCATAAATGGCGCATGTTGTGTTAGCCTGTAAGTAATTGTTGCACTTATAAATGTAAAACTATTATATATTATTGTAAATGTATTGTGTGAACAATTGTTGGCTAACCTTAATAAATAAATAAATCTTTGTTACTGACCTGACTCCGTGATATGTACAGATCCCAGCACATCAAGCTACTACAATCTGTCAAAATTCTTTAATAGATTTTAAACTTTATCCCTAAAGTCATAAGGTTCCAAGTTGATTGGGAAAATTTGACAGTTTCGGGTGTGCTGGAGTCTGTACATAAATGGTTTAATTAAATAAATACTTTGAGTTAGAATTACCATTCCCGTCTTCTTTAGCGTAGGACCACTTTGTGCCATGAACGCGGTCAAGAATATAATCAATCTATAGTTTCCTTACCCGATATTGAAAGCATCCCACTGGCTTGCCACATGACCCTGGTGCAGGATTATCTCCGTGGAATGCAACACCACCCAACTCACTCATGCCGTAAACATTCAGGACCTCTGTGTCCGGTGATAAGATCTAGAACAAATAAAAAGCTATACTTGAACGAGACTAGGGTTAACAACCGTGACTTACGAGTTGTAGTTCGAACCCAGACAGGTGTTTTACTTTGTGTATTTTTTTTCATCGTCACTGCTCTCATAACGGTGAAGGAAAACATTGTGAGGAAAGCGGCATGTCCTAGAACCAAAAATTCCAAAACATGTGACATCAACCAACACGCACTGGGCCCGCGTGGTGGATTACGGCTCACTCCCTCTCACCGAGAGGAGGCCTATGCAGCAGTGAGAACATTACAGGCTTATGATGTATATATACTTGAATGCTCTATTAGACCAGTCTGTTACACTTACACTATCTCGCGTCAATTAGCATAGTGTTTATGCGCCAAGCCATTATTTAATTTAAATTTTAAGCTTGTTTTGATTATTTTGTACTTGATCTGACTTCCATGATCTACTTTTATTTCCGGTGAAAAGTATATGTTAAGTTTTTATTTTGATGTATTTAAGAGATTGTCGTTGCCGGTTGAATTTATATAAAGTTTATTTATTTATTTATATAATATATATAGACCTTCCCCTGCAGTGGGCCAATAATAGGCTGATATTATTATTTTATTTGAACATCATCTTAGATGGATAATAAGCTATGATGTGGCGACAATACAGCATGCTCGCCTAGATTGTTTCTTACGAACGGCTTTTTTTTAGCCTATACTCTCCCGTTGCTGAGAAAAGGCCTCCCCCAAGTCATTCCAGGAACTCTTTTCCCGCGCCACTTCGAACCAGCCATCGCGTGCAGATCATCTCGCTATGGCTTTCTGGGCCGAACTTGGCAACTTGGCGACGTCCATCTTCAGGCACCTATTGTGTGGAGACTTGCCCAGTGGTCATCCTACATGCGGCTATGGCCCGCCTAATCCCGTTTGAGCTTGGCAGCCTTCTTGCCTACGTCCGTTTTCGAACGCTATTTACTTCAATAAAATGTCAAGCATCAGCCCAGTCCAATCTAAAAGCTGGTTAACTTCAAAAACGGCAGATTCAATACAAACCTTAAATTCATCAATAAGGTTCTGGGGCACTGCGCTTCCACCCAACATGAGCAGTTCTAAGCTTGTGAAGTCGCACCGATCACGTTGATCAGGGTTCATGAGCGTCGTCATCATTGTTGGACTGAAGATTGAGTAGGTAGGCTGGAAGAAAATGTCTTAATGAGAGCAGTACAAGCAATTCAGCCTGCAAAGCCAGCCAGCAATATAACATTAATTTTATAGTAAACTAGCATCCGCCCGTAACTTCGTTTGCGTAAAATTCGGAATTGCCGTCGTTTAAATCCTATTTACCGTAGGAATAAAGCATTTTTCTGCGGTAAAAAGTAGCCAATGTTCATCAGGGATAATGTCGGCTTCTAATGGTAAAACAATTTTTCAAATCGGTCCAGTAGTTTCGGAGCCTACTCAATACAAACAAACAATCAAATCTTTCCTCTTTATAATATTAGTGTAGAAGAATGACAGGATTAATGAAAGGCAATTGCATACAGCTGAGATGAGAATACTAAAGGGATATTTGGTGTTATACAAATGGATAAAATAAGGAATGAGTACATACGAGGAAGTCTGAAAGTTTCACCGGTAACTGAAAAGTAGTGTGGAAATCGGTTGTCATGGTATGGTCATGTGATACGGAGGAATGAGGAAAATTTCGTGAGGAAAGTTGGGAAAACCATACTACAGTATTTTACAATTTTTAAATGACAAAGTGTAATATTACAAATTCAACAAATATTTACTGAAACTTTATTATAGTTACAACTAGCGACCCTCCCCGGCTTCGCACGGGTGCAATACCTACTGATCACTACATAGTATAAAATAAAGTCGCTTCCCGCTGTCTGTCTGTCGCTATGTATGCTTAGATCGTTAAACCTACGCAACGGATTTTGATGCGGTTTTTTTTAATAGATAGAGTGATTCAAAACAAAGGTTTATATGTATAATACATGCATATTATAGTAGAGAAACACTGATAATTTTAGAGCCATTATTTCTCGTAAAAAGTATAGGATAAAAAATGGTTATTGTGGGTTATGCCTAAGAGACAGACATATGCCATCGCGCACTTTTTTGTAGACCTTTTTAAGGTGTACAATACTGTAGTTCATTATTTTGATCTATCTCGTAGGGTTCAGCTAGCGTTTGCAATGTAAGCGCAAAAAATGTGTTTATTTACGACATCACATTAGAAACCTCTAAAATGATCACTGTTTCTCTACTATATTATGCATGTATTATACATATAAACCTTCCTCTTGAATCACTCTATCTATTAAAAAAAACCGCATCAAAATCCGTTGCGCAGTTTTAAAGATCTAAGCATACATAGGGACAGACAGACGGAAGCGACTTTGTTTTATACTATGTAGTGATTTATAATTAGATTAGAGGACAATTTAATTCTTTATTATTTAACTTTAATTTTTAGTTTGCGTGAAAATTTAATAACGTTTTTAGTTTTGCTTAAATACTTACTTTTTTAGCTATGAATTTGTATGCCACAAAGGCCGAAAATGACGGATCTTTTTTGTTTATGAACAACCTGCATGCCTTGTATGGATAGTGTATACTCATGTTCCTACAAATAAATGTCTTATCTTATCTTACCAAAGAAACGATGGATGTACTGTGTAAATGTTGATACTCGTATGATTAGAAACGGGGTGACTAGATGACGACTAATAGAGAAGTATGGAAGAAAAAGACATGTTGCGCCAACCGCAAATAAATTGAGATATGGGCAGGAGAAATATGAGTAAAGGAAAGTAAACTATTGCTAGAAAGTTCTGAAGCCTTCATTGAGATGAAATGCATATTAATAAACGCTTTTAATTAATTAATTGCCCAATAAGAAGCTCAAAATCAACAGACATCCATAACAGCGCAGGCTACAAAAGTTGGAAGTCAAACAATGGCTGACCCGTTTAGGTACAGACGCCAGTACATCAAGCTACCCGAAACTGTCAGATTTTCCCAATCAACTTTGAACCTTATGCTTTAGCGCTAAAGTTGAAAATCTATTAAAGGAATTTGACAGATTGTAGTAGCTTGATGTGCTGGCGTCTGTACATTGTGTTTAAAAGTAGGAAGCTACAGCCCGATTCAAACTTTATGGCGGCTCGGAACATGAGGCGAGTCGCTGCGCAGTAACAAAGGACATTGCTCTGCGCCTATACATTGTTCGCATTGGAACCTAGAGCGCGGGAAAATTATATGTTGTATTGTCAATCATTAGTAAATTCCTATAGGATCTTATTTTTATAGCGGACTAGCTGCAGAATAGATATATTTAAAAAAAAGTATCAGATTTTGAGGTTATTATCGAACCATAAGGTATAGTTGTTCATAGCTCCGAGTGATTTTTATGAAACTGAAAAACAATATCATAATACATTTAGCTATTTTTAGCACCTACCTAGATAATTAGGTATGTACCTATGCAATTTTTTTCTAAAGTCTAATTCCTAGTCTTTTTCGGCACGACATGACGTTTGGCAAAGATGGCGGCGATTAATGTAATTAGTCGCGTACAGTCGGCGGCACGTAACTTGGCAAGGTTTTGCCGTAGTGCGAATAAGTTTACGCATGTACACTTAGTGCCACAAAAAAATGATCACTTTGATTGCTTGTAATTATTCTATGGTTATTTCCATAATTTATTTTAAACACGTCTGTTTAGAAGGAAGTTAAAGAAAGGAGAGTATTATGAGAGGACTCTTGCCAAGTTAAATGCCGGCTACTGTAAAATACGTTATAACGTTCATTTTGGCATGCAGGTAGTCCGTGTTACAAGAGTATTTGCAACTAATAGAATAAAATAGACATTTAATTATCGTGTATGTCCGATACTTGTGTTGCACAGGGCGATTCTGGACAATGTCCTTTACGTATCAGCGGGTGTGAGGGGTGAGGTACTGCGCAGTGCGTAGCGCACTTCAGAGTTCGAAAAAAAAAAACCTTTTAAAACTTTCAAGTTTGAATCGGGCTTTATCAGTAAGGTTCTTTCCCATTTAAATTCCTTGTCTTACCTTATACGTGTTAATCAGATCATAAGCATGTTCCTGCGTCAACGTCTGTGAGGTTTGTAGTCTGGAGAACCTCAATATTGGGGATATGATGAAGTTCAAGATGGCGGTCAGCCACTGCAGCGGTGAACCGATCAGGGCGAGGCGGGTCGGTGTTGGGAATGTTGTGAATCTAGACCTTTTAGGAAGAAATAAACATTTTAGCTAACAAGGAATTGACTTTAGAAAGTATACTTACGGGGTAACTGTATTAATATTTTAATTACTATTTTTGTTTATCGTAAATATAAACGATGTATATTGCATAAAACCCAGAACCTACTGATTGGGAGAAGACACTGGCTCCTGTAACACAGGTATTGTTACCTAGCGCAGGAGTCAGAGCTTCACTTTGTTTGTACGCATTTTTATGCCAATAAATTATTATTATTATTATTATTAATTTCGTATGGCTTTTATTTTGACATTTCAACAACATTCATTGCGTTATTTACGTTGTTGAGCGGAACAATTTTTCTAATATATGAAGACATAGATTATCCTTAAAAATTATACAGATGATTGATAGTGTGTAGCGCAAGGTGCTTATGTATTTTTCAAAATATATCTCATTTTTTAGACAACCTTGCTTGTTAATAAAAAAATAAACAGAGGTCTAAAATGTAACAAAATATAGTTTAAAAAAAAACACGCTTTAACAGCAAATTGAACTAAAAATCAGAAAATAACTTTAAATTTATATTTTATTCAACTGTTATAAAAAGTATACTGACTCAATATGTTTCAATAATTTTCAAAAATTCTAAAATGAAAATAAAGTTATGAAAAGAAAATTAATTTCGTTGTAAAAAAGCGTGGAGTGCTTTTTATCATATTTCTATAAGAACTCTACGTATACAAATAACTACTAATTATATATTTACAACAATCAATATCGAGCACCCCACGCTTTTTTTTATCTTTCTCACAAGTTTGTGACACTTGGTGTGAAGTTGAAAACCTAAAAGAGGAGTAAAATTAATTGAATTTATACCAGATATAGAAATCTGTACGTGTGACGAGGTATTCCACTCAGAGCACTGATTTCAACCGTACCTGCACCCTAATTACCAATCCATTGCTCCATATGTTCGAAAAATGTGTCTGCTCAACAACGTAAATAACGCAATGAATGTTGTTGAACTGTCAAAATGAAACCCATTGCTACTGATAGTGCGTTACGCATTTACCCTGCCGAGCATTTGCACTGAAGTAAAATTTTGTAACGTGCAGTTCGGTGGAACAGTTTAATAAGTTATTTTCAGTCGTGTCGTAGGAATCAAAGCAAATAAAAGTGTCAGCAACACTCACCACACATACGGCGTAACGATAGCGAAATTCTTGTGGGTGACAGCAGCGGCCTTAGGCAGGCCTGTAGTGCCACTCGTAGCTATAAGGAACGCAGGGGAGTCTTCAGGATCAAAGTCTGTGCACCTGAAAATCAACTAGAAACTTGTAGACACCACAACCAAAACTAAATCGTTAACATACATACCTAAATAAAAAAAAATAAAAAAAAAAGAATACAAAGAAAAAGAAAAAAAAAAGAGCAAAGAGAAAAAAACAAAAACAAAGAAGAGAAGAGAAAGAAGAGAGAAGAGAAGGGAGGGGGGAGAGAAGAGTATTCTATTCTATTCTAAATAAAATTTCGCTTTTCCCTTGAGGGTAGGCAGAAACTACAAAACACCAACTGCTACGATCCTTACTCCTTTTGCTTCATTAACGTTCATACATCCGCAGGGTAATTGCGTAACACACTATCAGTAGCAATGGGTTTAATTTTGACAGTTCAACAACATTCATTGCATTGCAAAATGATTCAAATTGAGAGATAGTGTGGTACGCAATTAAGGTGCTGGTCATACCCGCACGCCGGATGAGGTTGGTTGCTAATCCTTCACGTCGTGCAAAATATGCGTCCTACGTCACCGCATAGTGGAAAGGGGTTGTAATCTTTGTGGCATACCCGACCTCCCGCCATTTTGATTTTTTTTTTCAAAGTTTCCTCGCTCGATGAATGTAGATTATATGGGTACTAGCATCCGCCCGCAACTTCATTTGCGTAGAATTCGGAATTCCCGCCGCTTAAATTCTATTACCCGTTTCCCCATAGGAATGAAGCATTTCCCGCGGTAAAAAGTAGCCTATGTTCATCAGGGATAACGTCGGCTTCTAATGGTAAAACAATTTTTCAAATCGGTCCAGTAGTTTCATAGCCTATTCAGTACAAATAAACTATCAAAACTTTCCTCTTTATAATATTAGTGTAGATTACTCGTACACATATATACAAACAAAAAGAAAATCCAATTTCATAGTTCTTACATGGCGATATTTACCTCCAAATATATCGGAAAACTTTAGGGTACCATATTTCTTGCAATTTTTTGTTTGTATAAGTGTCCCCTACCCATATTACTTTCATAGTGCGTGGAAACTTTGAAAAAAAAAAAAAAAACAAAATGGCGGCGGTGGATATGCCAGCTACCGTAGGAAAATGTTCGAACCACTTTTAACGAAATGACCGATTACCCGATACCGATTTCCGATATTCCATACGAATTTTGATAACAATGTTATTTCAAAAAGAATGATAATGTTTACTATGCTTTATGTTACAAAGATCACTTTGCCACAAGATAATATTGGGAAGATTGTTGGGGTCAATGGAGCGAGAACACAATACGCATTTGAATAACAATAGAGACTAAAGAGTATCTAAACTAATATTATAAAGAGAAAAGATTTATCTTTGTAATGGATTTAACTACAAATTTACGGTTTTCGGATTGTTTCCTTTACTTGTGCTACATGACATTGCTTCTTGCCAAATTTCATTATTCTATGTCAACGGGAAGTACCCTATAGGTTTTAATTTCGGAACATGAACGCCCGTATCTTTTCATTCTCAGGGTTAAAAAGTTTGGAAATGACCTTATCCACGCCCCTATTTGATTTGATCCATACTTCCGGGGACACCCTGTATAATAACGCTCTACGACCATTAGGGACCGAGTAAAACGATCAAAAGTCAGAAAAAACGTAAGCAATAACGAAAGAATAGCGCAGGAAATGTGGCTGTTATTTTAGTATACTGCCGGCCCATTCTGGAAAAATCTCACCGTGAAATCATAAGTGAAGTGAGCACTTAATAGTGTTAATCAATAGCGAATGACAGCTCACTCCACGCTCACTTCAGCCAAGCTTTCACGGTGAGATGGTTAAGTACAGAATCGCACGGCTGTGGTGTTTTTCGAAGTTAGTTATTTACTAAATCAAGCAACAGAAAAACATAAATAAGAACTTTAGTTTAAAAATTATAGGCAAATAACGAAAGGGGGGAAAGAGGGGCCCGTGGCTAAATAATAACAGCCGCACAGGTCGATCGATCAGGTTAAGCTACGCTTGCCGCGGTTGGTCTGTGGATGGGTGACCATCTTTACGTACCCTAAGCTGTTGGTCCCGGCTATCATTCTTTGCCGGATTCCTTTTCAGATCTTTGACAGTCGTTACGTGTAGTCAGAAGCCCGAAAATCTGACAACCAGTCTTACCTAGTGGTATCGTATTACCCCGTAACTGGGTTGTGGAGGTCAGATAGGCAGTCGCTCCATGTAAAATACTGGTATTCAGCTGCATCCGGTTAGACTGGAAGCCGACCCCAACATAGTTGGGAAAAGGCTAGGCAGATGATGAAGCAAATATCGAAAGGAACAAATTGGTGGAAGGATATCGGGACGTTTGTAGTGTTAAAAAACTTTCCTTACCGGAACTCTTCCACTGACGAGTCATCTCCATACTGTTCTATAAAATCCTTGAAGCTGCAAAGGTAATCTCCCTTGTCGAAGCTGACGATCTGAGCGTCCAAGTTCAAGTTGTTCAGGGTCAGCTGCACGTCAGACGCTCTGTCGCTTTGGCAGAATATTATCTTTGGCTTTGAGAAAGCGAAGGTTTGTTGTAGTTCATCTAGAACATAAAACAACATTAAGACTGTTCCTCAAACGGCAGGGAGACTATATTTTCGAGAAATGCAGGCATAGAATAAGGAACATAGAACGTTCCTACTGATGGGACACATGCCTCGTGGGCCGTAATCCACCTCACGAGCCCAGTGCAACCTGCACTGGGCTCGTGATGTCACAATTTTTGGTTCTAGGACATGCCGGTTTCCTCACGATGTTTACCTTGACCGTTTTTTTAAGCAGTGGTGATTTAATAAATTACACAGAGTAAAGCGCCTGCCACCACTGCTAGATTGTCTATAAAAATATAAAATGGTCATATTATAGAGAAGGGTACGCTTGCTATATATAAACTTCAATATAATTTGAGTGCTTATACAACGTGTGACGTTAAATGCGCAAAACATCAGACACCCCAACTGATTTTTAATTCAATTGACCCATTTCAGAGACAAAATAAGTCATTAAAATTTTTTTAAAGGATTTATGTGCTGTTTTAGTTTTACTGGCCATTCTGATCGTTTCTTGCGTCTGCGACGACGCTTTACCGAGGGAGGAGTCGTCACCGGGCCGCTGCGCCGCGCTGACATTGGCTTGCTTGAGCTATTAATAAATAGACACGGCAACGTTTTTAATGAAGATTTTTTGAAAAATGTGACCTATATATAGGTCACATTTTTAAATTGAACCACTTTTTAATATATCAAAAAGTGGTTCAATTTATTCTGCTCGTTATTCTGATCAAACTATTTTCTGGTTTTGCGCATTTAACATTACACGTTGTATAACTAAGGAACATATAAATAAGGTCGTTCACTGCTAGAGATTGGCCACCCGCAAGCGTCGCCACAACGACCGATGCTGTTTGTCGCATGCAGCAGATTCCTGCAGCCTTCCAGGTCATCGATTTATGCAAACCTAGACCCTTGGAAACCGTATTACCCTTCAAAAAAGAGAGTAAGAAGGCCAAAATTGGCTCTTTTCAGATAATGATAAATGATTTAAATGATTTATTTTCTGTAAGTAGGTTTGTACAAACACTTTTACATGTCAGTCATATTTTTTTTTAAACTAGATGAGGTCGGCGTCTCCTATCTGACTACTCTGAGAAGAAAGGCCGAAACAAACTCAGAGGTCTCTTTTAAAGTCCAGACATAATCTTGGTCAGATCATGTGAAGACCATGTAGATTGGTGTCTGAAATGGTGTTTCGAGTAAAGAACCACACAAATTGAGCGGACCTGTCCAGTCAGTGCACGCATTTGTCAAAAACCGTGCAGCTCAACTCAGAACCTGAGGAGCCTTACGATTCGACGAACAGACAAAACAAAAACGTACTTACTTGTAGTCAAAGTCCTGTCAACAGCACTAACGATAATTCCAAGGTAAAGAGCAGCATACAAAGGTATGGCCACGTCCAAATGGTTGGGAGCCATCAGAATCAGCACATCTCCTTGCTTTAAGCCGAGGTTCGTCAGGCTGTTGGCACATCGCACTGTCCTGTCTAGAACTGAGGCAGATGTTTCTGATTCGCCTGTTGCTCCATCAATCTGTGGAGGCAAATTACTATAAAGAAACCGATAGTACTTGAATTTCTCTTAAAATCATCCTTTACTGATCAGATATTTTGCAGTGCGCAAAATTAATTAGCTGGTAAATCTTGTTAACCCATTCAGTGCCACCAACGCACCAGTTGCGTTCAGCAGGGTGCCACTCTTTTTTTTTTTATAAATTTACAAAAAATAGTAGACTTTTTTTACTAACAGCCGCACGGGTCAATCGAAAACTAAGCTACGTGTTAGCATACACAATAATCGACTATTTAACTAAATTATTAGTGTTTATGCTTTTGAGTTGCGGCAAGCCATAGATGAATTTTGATCAAAAACGGCGGGAAAAGTGTTAATAAAACGGTCTTCATAGATATTTTTTAGTCGAGACCGCGAATTGGCAAACGTAAGGTAGGACGCTCTCAGGCAAGGTGCCGTAATGAGAGTTGCCAAGAATCGAGTTATATGGCGTGCAATTGAAGAGGCCTATGTCCAGCAGTGGACTTATGATGATGAAGATGATGAACGATATTTTTTAGTCACGAAAGCTTTCGATTTTGGAACAATATGCTTTCACATTAGCAAAACCAGCCGGTCGATTCTGTAAAAATCTCACCGTGAAAACTTGCGTGGAATGAGCTGTCCGTATCATCCCACTGATGCTATATAGGATTGACCAAACAAACATACAATAATAATCGAGATTTTAATAATATTTTTTATGCTAATTCTTTTGATCATTTTATATAATTTCAAATCTAGTATTTTAGTTGTCTTTGTGTGGTTTTAAAATAAGATAATCAAACAGAAACTCAGTCAGAACCTCAATGTAGTTTTTTTTTAATTTATTTTCTAGACTAGTCCTTATATAGCCTGAGGTGCAAGCGCGTCACGCACGAACAATAAGTAAAGTAAAACTTTTACATCCACTAGACTAATGAAAATACGCATCGACATTGTTTGATATTATTAAAATCTCGATTATGATTCAAAATCAAAATCAAAAGTCATTTATTCAAACTAGGCTGAGAATCAGCACTTTTCGAACGTCAAAGTTACAAAAGACAGTCCCCCAAAACGCTTGCCTTTCACCACTTCCTAGTGCTTTCTCTGGGGAGAAGAAGATTTGAAGAAGAAGACTGTAAATGTACAATCCCTAGTATCAGGATGACACTGACAACTCACTCCACGCTCACTTCACCAAAGTTTTCACGGTGAGATGGTTACAGAATTGCACTGCTGATCAGCATTATCATTCTGCCTAATTTATTTGATGTCAGCGGTACATATCTTCCTCTTCCAATCCTCTCTATTAGCCATATATCACCTCACCTGTCATCCTCTTTCTAGGTGTAATAATCATCTTTCACACTTTGTCTTTCATTTCTATTAACAAGAACTGCGAGGCAATTCCCGTATTTTTAAGAACGTTCACATTTTAATCTCATTCGCAATCTGTCAAAAATACCTCTAATGTCCCTACATTTTTGACAATTTATTGTCGCTGAGATGAGATGGCGGATAGATTTTGAACGTTTTTAATCACGGGAATTGAATTGCTGATACATGTCATAATTGAAACATACCTGCAACACAAAATCTGGATCATCCTTGAAGCTTTGTAGAAGAATCTTGCCAAGATGGTATCGGTCTGAAGGGACACCTGATTCGGCCACTATTCGTGAGGTCAACTCTCCCATAAACCAGTGCACAGAGTCATTGGTCATTCTACGTAGCGTCATGTTTGGTCCTTTGAGTTCGGTTTTTGGTCCTTAAGGATTTGTTAAGCCTGAAGCCAGAAACCAAAATTGAGTGTTAAAAGATCAGTCAGTTGGGTCTCAGTTATCATAACTACGTACATATAAGTAACTAGTTGAACCTCGCGGTTGCACCCGAATAAGTAAGAGCTTTAAGTAACAGCTATGTACCTATCAAGTTTCATCGCAATCGGCTCATTACTTTTTGCGTGAAGAAGTAACAAACAAGTGTATATTTCCCGCTGCGCTGCGTGGGGCCACACCGGCCACTTTTGTTTAGATTGACGTTTTTAAATTCGTAATATCTTTTGAATGGAATGACCGAATGAATGATTCAAAAAGTAATCTACTGGTACTGAAACAGTTTTGAATACGAAATGATTTATTTGGATAAGGATTAATACAAAGTTATAGATAACATGGTCTGATTTTGGTCGGCATTTCTATCAACTTTTAAAATGTAAAAAAGTAGTTATAGTATCATTTTTTTTTGTTCTATCATCACTAGTTTCCACAGCGCATGTGATGAAAGACATTTTATGGCTAATTTTTTTACACCTTGGGTTACATTATTGTAGTTTTAGTAGGGACCCCTAACTTTTTCTAGTAATAAATATAACTTATGTTTCTCAAGGATAGAAACGTATTCTAATGATGAAAACAGTTTTGAAATCGGTCCAGTCGTTCTTGAGTTTATTCGTTACAAACATACATACATACATGCAAAATTACAAATCTTTCCTCTTTATAATATTAGTGTAGATGTAAATGTCAACTGCGTGATTTTTGCCGCGATCAACGTTGCCATACTTAATGATGGCAAGAAGTTTAGCAACGGAGACTAGCCATCTACGCGGGAGATATTATACTCTTAGTGCACAAGTGTGTGCGCAGACACAAGTGCAATCACTCTTCCCTCACTATCATACTCCGATGGGACAACAATCCAACACGACCAGAGATCAGGCGCAGCGCCAACGGCTGGACGTGCTTTTCGAGGCACGGGTGTGTCACACTGCCAATTTCCAAACTAAGAGGTATGATTGAGGAATTCCTAATGGAAAAATACAATAACAATTTTCCCAACCTGGTAATCGAACCCAGGACTCCTGCAGTAGCGCTTGTGACCATGAGACCAACGGCAGTTATCATAACTAAGTACATATGTGTATGTAATTTCAATGTCAACTACATAATTTATTGTTGCCGCGATTAACGTTGCCACTTAATGATACCAAGAAGGTACAGACGCCAGCACATCAAGCTACTATGTTCTGTCAAATTTATTTAATATTTATTTATTTAAACTTTTCGCACACAAAAAAGGTACAAAGGCGGACTTAATGCCTTAGGCATTCTCTACCAGTCAACCAAGGGTGGTGAATAGATTAGATGGCAGGTGGTTTGGTTGAACCGAACAATGATAAAAAAAAACTATTAAAATTGTTGAATTATAAATGAAAAAAACGTACACTAATACAAAATATATATAATACCTATACATACATACTATATGCTATAATATATACTTATCATATATATATATATATATAGGTACAACGTAATAGATTTTCAACTTTATCGCTAAGACATTAGCTTCAAGACTGATTGGGAAAATTTGACAGTTCCGGGTAGCTTGATGCGCTGGCGTCTGTACTATCGATTGGAAAAGCAGACTATAAAACAAAAATAATCTGCCTAGCCTTTTCTCAACTATGTTGGGGTCGGCTTCCAGTCTAACCAGATGCAGCTGAATACCAATATTTTACATGGAGCGACTGCCTATTGGACTACCACAATCCAGTTATTTGGTAACACGATATCCCTTGGTAAGACTGGTTATCAGACTTTCGAGCTTCTGACGACCCGTAACGACTGTCAAAGATCCAAGAACGACAGCCAGAATCAACGGCTAAGCGCACTTTCAGAGGTTCGGAGGGGTCTCGGTATGTAAAGACAGTCACCCATATACGGACTGACCCGTGCGGCTGTTATTTCTTGGTCACGTCCCCCTTTTAAAACATGACTTTCTATATATAGAATCTTTGTCTGTTACTTTTATCAGTCGAGTCAGAGACATTTTATCAGTGGTTCATTAATAAACAATTATGATGCGTTTAAGATCCAAGATATCAGTACAAAAGGAAGTGTGAAGTTCGTAAACAATACACATGTTTATATAATTAATATTGTCAATATTATTTATTACAATACGAGTACACTGTTGTGACATCAAATCACAATGTGCATTTACATTTTGAATTTAATGGCTCTTATAATAAAGTTCTATATCAGTTGTAGTAGGAATCCTTTCCTGTAGCTTCTATGTACTTACGCTTAATTAAATGCAATTGCTCATGTTTCTAGATCCAGCACCTTATAAAAGTGACAAGGGGAAGTGGGATTGAAGGTTAATGTCAATCAAACATCTAAAGAGGGTGACGTTGTTTATATCTTCACTTGATTTGGAGAGGAGTGCGTGTTTGTTTGTTTCGGTAATCTCTGGAACTGTCGGATTTGACCATTATTTTTTTTGCATTTGATGGCCCAATTCACGAGGAAGGCTATATGCTATTTCAAATCACGCTACACGGAGAGAAAATACTTAGAAAAATTACTGTGCTCGGCACTGTAAAGTGAGTGTAAGTGACATCTACAGAAAATTTTCTGAGTGAGATTGGGAAAAATTCACTATTTGTCCAATAAATTTTACTGTAAAGCATAAGAATTTTTACTGTGCTAGCATGGTAATTTTTCCATTACCACTCAAATGCAGTCAGATTATGAGACAGCACAGTAATTTTTCCAAGATTTTTCTCTCCGTATAGGACCCTAATGAGCCGAGCAAAAAATAAACTCAGACAGAACGCTAGGAGAAAACTAAGTAATAGCGCGGGCATGCGATGCGAAGGGCTGCGTCGGGGGAACAAAAAATTTCACGCGAACTAAGTCAGGGCAGAAGTTAGTGCGCAATACAGGACCAAAAACTTAGGTTAGTGTTGTCCAAGATTTAAAAAAAACATGTGTGCAGTTCACATGCGATAGAAGTGAAACCTTCAAAAATGTTATTAGGTTTCTGCTTGAATGCACCCAGAGCAGTAGGTACCGACAATCTACGAAGACTTACGAATATTCCCGAACGTATGAAGATGGGAGAGGGTACGGACAGCGCAAAAAGAGGAGATCACAAATATAAGAAACACTGTATAATGCCTTCTATCTCTTTCTCTCGCACGTTAAATCCTATAGATGTACCTATGTGTTTATCTCTTTTTACTGTCGCTTTTTCGTTTCATTGAGTTTCAAATCACAACAATCCTAAAGAAGTTTTCACTTAAAAAATTGTTAGAATGCACGTGAAATTAAAAAGTTACTTTACTATGTTTTCAATCACGAGTTTTATATATAAATTGCTGTTAATTAATTATAACTATTAATATCTATAAAATGTAATAACACAATTTATGCGACAGTTGATTCAATTAAATAAAGAGTGTATCTACATTGATAATAATTGTAATGCATAAATATATATAAGCATTGATTTGATTTGTATGACAATGCTCGGAAACTATGTACACACGCTAGCACATCAAGCTACCCGAAACTGTCAAATTTTCCCAATCAACTTTGAACCTTACGCGATAGCAATAAAGTTGAATATCTATTAAATAAATTTGACAGATTGTATTAAGCTTGATGTGCTGGCGTCTGTACATAGAATGTTCATAGATTACAAGTATGTTTTTTACTTGGTGCTAATAATTACATCTTTTGCCAGAAGCCACAGCTACGCTCCTAGAGAAAGTTTGGTCCTGCTTAAAAAACTGCGGGGTAGTTGCGTAACACGCCAACAGTAGGAATGGCTCTCATATTGGCAGTTCAACAACATTCATTGCGTTATTTACGTTGCTTTTTTTTAAAAAAAAAAACGTTCCCCCACACTAGGAAGTTCTCCTGTATTGTGGGTGCGTTTACAAACATTT
Source organism: Eremobia ochroleuca (assembly GCA_949629135.1). Classification (NCBI taxonomy): domain Eukaryota; kingdom Metazoa; phylum Arthropoda; class Insecta; order Lepidoptera; family Noctuidae; genus Eremobia; species Eremobia ochroleuca. The sequence continues at coordinate 14,687,726 of OX451404.1, read as the reverse complement.
AACCCTTAATTGCATGATTTTTACTTTTTACAACATTAGCTCTAACATTACCTCTATAGTAAGGAAAAAATATTTAAAAAAATATATTCACAAAAATAGTTTTTTTTTTTTTTAATGGCCTGTTGGAAATTTACATCTTAATGTAATCAGAACGAATCTACTGGGAACAAAATGAGCTGAATATCTCTAACAATTGGGGAATCCCCGTGCTCTGTGGAAACGAATGGGATTGGATTGGTTGATGGAAATTTCCATCACGATGCATTTATGGGTTAAAGTCACACACACAAACAGCCAGACCCGGAACAATTCCTCTTAGATCATACAAATATTGGTTCTGTACAGGAATCGAACCCGCGACACGCAGCGCAGCAGTCAATTGCTTAACCACTGCGCCAACCGTGCCGTCAAATATTATTTACGTTGTTGAAACAATGGATTAGCAATATCCTTCAAAATTATTCAGATAATGACTGATAATATAATATGTTATGCAATTAGAAGGCCTGGTACTTTTTGCTTCGTGCGTAGTAACACTACCTACATAGGTATTTGGATAAACTAATAATAGTGCGTAATATAAAAACAGTCTTTCAAATAAAATACGTTTATCTATTGAATGGAAACACTTTAGTTTGTTTCTCTGACAACAACGGTCTAATATTGAATCGTTACACTAATTTATTTTATCGAATAGCAAAACTATCCGAAATACGTTGAGGTTTTAAAATTATTGTTTTCGTCGTATTTTCTGCATTGATGCTGACAGCACCTATCATCACATCTACTTGAGAGAGAAGCGCCAGGATAGTAAATTTTCTCACGTTTTTTAGGGTTCCGTACCCAAAGGGTAAAACGGAACCCTATTACTCCCGCTCCGCTGTCCGTCCGTCCGTCTGTCACCAGGCTGTATCTCATGAACCGTGATAGTTAGACAGTTGAAATTTTCACAGATGATGTATATCTGTTGCCGCTATAACAAAAAATACTAAAAAACAGAATAACATAAATTAAGGGGGGCTCCCATACAACAGACATGATTTTTTTGCCATTTTTATCGATAATGTTGCGGAACACTTCGTGCGCGACTCGCGGACGGACAGCGGAGCGGGAGCAATAGGGTTCCGTTTTTCCCTTTGGGTACGGAACCCAAAAACGTAGAGAAAAAATTGAATTGTGCGGGATACCCTAGCGCTTTCCCCTAATAAAATAAATGAACTCATTCATTCACTAACAGAAAGCCTCTAACCACGGTGTCTATCAGCAATAAACTTTGCAAAAAAGTTCCTTATACAACGGAAGTGAACGGGTTAAATGGATGAAAGATTGTATCGAAATTCGACATTTTTGCTGACGGGAAATCACATCGAGAACGGCACATCTACCAACCAGCACTGGGCTTGCGTGGCGGAATAGGGTGCGTTTCCACAGAAGCGGAACTGCGCGGAGCAGAGCGGAGACGTGTAGGAATCGTCCAATCACAGACGAGGCGAGTGACGCGATGAGGATTTCAACCATTGTGATTAGTCGATTCCCGCACGTCTCTGCTCCGCTTCGCCCAGCTCCGCTTCTGTGGAAACGCACCCTTACGGCCCACTCCCTCTCACCGAGAGGGGACCTGTGTCCCAGCAGTGGGAACATTATAGGCGGATTATGCTTAACAAAGTACCTGCTTCAATTTTCTATCATTGTAGGTCTGCAAGACTGCACTAAAAGAAGACCAATAATAAAATTGGCCTGCGGACTGCCAGACTGCGCTAGAAGAAGACCAATAATAAATTTGCCCTGCGGGCTGCAAGACTGCGCTAGAAGGAGAGCAATAATAAATTTGGCCTTCGGGCTGCAAGACTGCGCCAGAAGAAGACCAATAATAAATTTGCCCTGCGGGCTGCAAGACTGCGCTAGAAGAAGACCAATAATAAATTTGGCCTGCGGGCTGCAAGACTGCGCTAGAAGAAGAGCAATAATAAATTTGGCCTGCGGGCTGCAAGACTGCGCTAGAAGGAGAGCAATAATAAATTTGGCCTGCGGGCTACAAGACTGCGCTAGAAGAAGACCAATAATAATTTTGGCCTACATGCACCAATTTCAATTTGATAAGCATGCTGGACTTTGGCCGAATCTAGAATAAACATGAAAGACAGATGAAAATATAATTATACGTAATTTAAGCTATAACTTTTTTACAGATATTTAGGAAGATACAAACCTTTTTACGGATTCGAATTAAAAAATGTTGACAAAAACATCATTAAGGCAATTTTCAGTCCAAGTTCGTGGATTTGTGAATATGTGCAGTTATAAGAACATTAGCAATATTATAATACAGTGATTGTACTTATAATAGATTGTAATTATAAAAGGTAATAGGTAATTTTTCTTACAAGTAAATTATGATCATCCAGATAAGCTTGATTTCCTGGCAAGATATAGACGTAAGGCATGAGGTTTAAAGTTTTCGTGGGACCAATATCGATACCTTAATTTAATATAAATAATAGTAATAGTAATTTATTCTAAAAACATGTTTCAACGCCTAAAACATCTTGTATGACGGGGGTCGAATAATTATTATGACATTAAGTCATTTGCTGAACTATTTTTGATACTAGAAGCTCCTAAGTACCTACTTAGGAGCTTCTAGTTTCAAAAAATAGTTGAGCAGTGCGATTCTGTAACCATCTCACCGTGAAAACTTAGGTGAAGTGAGCGTGGAGTGAGCTGTCAGTGTCATCCCACCTATTACTAGGGATTGACCAAGCATACATTTACAATCATAATCAAGATTGTAATAATATTTATAACACATTTGCTCGTAAAAGGTCTCTTACTGCACCAATTTCAATATCGTAATGTATCTCATTACGTACTTGTGCGTAATTGTAATGCAAAGCGAACGGTTTATCAAGATGCTCCGTCTAAAACGAACGGTACCACTTTTTTAAATCTTAGCAAAGAGTTTTTATGTCAGAAAAAAAACAACCGACTTCCAAAAAAACACTACAAAGTGAAAAATAATTTTAATTTTGGAAGTCGGTGTCGTTGGTTCTGCATTTTGGTTTTTTGACACCGACTTCCGAAATTAAAATTATTTTTCACTTTGTAGTGTTTTTTTGGAAGTCGGTTGTTTTTTTTTATATAAAATTTTTTAATTTTCACTTTTTAGTTATATCTACCCCAATCAAATTCATATAAACACTACTTGCTATGTAAATATCAGTGACAGGAAGCTGCATCTGCGTTTATAGGGTACAGACGTGATGTTATGTTGTGGGATTGCGTAAACAATGCATACATATGCGATAGCAGCAATCGCGGTTGTTTTACTGGTATTAATTATTATTATAATAAAAAAAAAATTATAACCTTTGTAGTGAGTACAGGCGTGATATTATGTTGTGTGATGGTGTAAACAATGCTTAGATATGCTATAGCAACAATCGCGGTTAATCTGCTGTTATTTATTGAAGAGTTCCCCCGATTTCTACAAGATCCCATCATCAGATATTGAAATGGTGACAATGGGACCACACGGGAAGCACCAGCTTTCAAATAAAAAAAGAATCATGAAAATCGGTTCACCCAGTCGGCTATTATGAGGTAACAAACATAAAAAAAAAAAAAAAAAAAAAATACAGTCGAATTGATAACCTCCTCCTTTTTGTGAAGTCGGTTAAAAAGTGGTCAACATTTTATGAATAAAATTAACTTTGGGAGATAAAATATAATAAATAAACATTTAATTCTTTAATTTAATTAATTTTGACAATTAATTACAACCATTTATCTGTAACAAAAACACAAAAGTATTAATTTACTTTATTAGTAATACTGGCTGTTTTTTGTGCCTTTGCCATAAACAAAAGACGCTGATGCGCGCCCATCGCTAATTTGTGAAAAAGTAAAAATTCTGAACTCTGTGGTCTCGTTTCTCCTACTTTCACTCAATAGAGTGAGAGAGAGACTGGTGAAATTGCAACTAATAATACGAGTAATAGCTTGACAACATTAAAAATGCCAACTGGCAACGTAATAATTAATTTTACAAATTGTTCGAATTTTAATAACTGTTTTGACAAGTAATTAAAGATTTATTCGCTTAAGAAAGTCCGAGTTTTATTTATTTCCTCACAAATGTGTTATAAAACGTCGTATGACATACGTGCGGTTTGATAATTACAGCCTCTGCTTTCTTATAGCCCTCACCTACGGCTCGGGCTAGCAATATCGCCTCAGCTGTAATTTTCAACTTACCGCACTTATATCATAATGTACTATTTTATGCTAATTCTATTGATCATTTTATATAATTTCATCGCCAGTATTTTAATTGACAAAATGTTACTATTTTGTGGGGTTTTAAAATAAAATAGCAAAACAGAAACTCTCAAAAAATACTCTAGTCTTGACGAGTAGGCGTGATCACTTCACCCAATTCGCGACATTTCGTGAATCGGGTGAAGTGATCACGCCACACAAACTACGTGGGATTAAAGGTGGGTTTTGACAACTAAAATACTAGCTTTGAAATTATATAAAATTTATCAATAGAATTAGCATAAAAACATATTATTGAAATCTTGATTATGATTGTAATAAGTCATTCCCTAGCATCAGTGGGATGACACTGACAGCTCAGTCCATTCAAGTTTTCCCTGTGAGATTTTTACAGAATCTACCAGCTGGTTATTTTACTACCTACTAACTAAGAAATATAGATTTGGAGTTAAGTCACATTTCAGCAAAAATTAAGTATTTTTCGGAGAAAGTATTCTTTCAGTAGGCAACATTTATCTACTCGTATTAGCTCACTTACATTTTCTTATTTAAAATCACTATCCCTATTTAACTTCCAGCAGTATCGAGCCTAAAGAGCAAAAAAATCAAAATCAAAACTAATTTATTCAAACTAGGCTGAGAATCAGCACTTTTCGAACGTCAAAGTTACAAAAGACAGTCCCCCAAAACGCCCGCCCTTCACCACTTCCTAGTGCTTTCGCTGGGGAGAAGAAGACTGATCATTTCGGGCCTGCTAAGTGCACTTTTTTGCATCAACCTCTAGATCCAGCTGTATAAGGAGATCCTCCTTAGATCGATACTTTTTCTTTTGGCCTAAGAGAGAACTCTCCGAATTTGTTTCAGTTTTTTCTTCAGAGTAGTCGGGTAGTAGGCATCACCGACTTCATCTAGTTTTAAAGTATTTTTGAAGTGCAAAAGTGTTTCTATAAAATTACTTCGGATTTTTTTAAGCCGTTTGGTTCCCCTACAATCAGTATTTACCTAGGTACTCATTTTTATCTTTCTCTCATTCAGGATTGACACCTGACAATTTCTAAGTTATGAATCCTGTAAAGATTAGTTTTACTTACAGTTTTTATTTTATTTTATTGCTGCTTTGCTAACTTTTCTGTTTTTTTTTTATTTTTTTGGTTGCTCCTGACCGCGATCAATATCGCTGCTGTAGGCTTATCAGTAAAAAATATTGTTTTTAGTATCGTAAAAAGGTATTAAAAGCTTGAAGCTTGGTTCCTATTCGCAAAAAAAGTATTGTCTACGTCAGACTCAAAAAGCTTTCAGGTAATTTGGGCACTGAATTTTCAAAAACAAAGGCGCGCGCACACAATCATAATATTAATAGGAAGTGTATTTTAATAATTTAGAAACTATAACTTGAACTGCTAATTAACATAAAACACCACTGTGACTTTTCTTTATCAAAATCGAAATTTAAATTTAAATCAATTTTTAAACGACAAAAAAAAAATTGAAAAAAAAAATTTTTTTTTCTTTCCTAAAATTAAATTGACGAACTACTTACTATTAAAGAAGCAGCCTCAATTTCCCACGAAAATAAATCACTTAAAATCCAACTCCGGAGCTACTAATAATTTTGTTGTCAAGAAATTTAGGTCTTTCGACACACATCTATAATAACTGAACCACTGCACTATAAATAATAATCGTTAACATGAAGATGTGTTATCCGTTGTGAGTTCTGAAGTATTCTGTTCCGTCATTAGGTCTGCAAGTAGACACATAGGTACCTTATTATATAACTTACAATACAGACACTGATAAAGTTAATGCTACACTGGGTGAGAAAGGGTGCAGCCGGTCGATTCTGTAAAAATCTCACCGTGAAATCATAAGTGAAGTGAGCTTGAAGTGAGCAGTATCAATAGTGTTAATCCCTAATGACAGCTGCTCCACACGCTCACTTCACCCAAGTTTTCACGGTGAGATGGTTACGGAATCGCACGGCAGTAGACTTTATTTTACGAGTATGCAAAACTGACAAATTTTAGAGTTATAGTTGTTGTGACCCTAGTAATACATTCCGTGCTTACATTTCGCCTAACTTTTACCAGGAAGTAAGGAAAAAAGGACCAAACTTATTTTTGGTCCTTTAATTCTTGTGAGTTTTTGTGTGGATTAGAAGTAACTTACCGTAATAATTATTGTTCTCAGTAACCAATGTTTTCGATTAAGATCGTGAATCATAAAAATGCGATTATTATATCAAATGCAGATTTATCCTCACACCTTTAAACTCTGTGAGTTTAAAGGTGTGAGGATAAATCTGCTTTTCGCTCACACGCGTTTGTTCCTTCGAACACACTAGAACCTATCCTAGAATCGTTATTGAAGATTCACTGGTGACATTTGTCTAGTACAGACGCCAACACATCAAGCTACTACAATCTGTCAAATGTCTTTAATAGATTTTCAACTTTATCGCTACAGTATAAGGTTTAAAGTTGATTGGGAGAAATTGACAGTTTCGGGTAGCTTGATGTGCTGGCGTCTGTACAACAATTTGCAAGGCATCTGCACTGCGTACAGGCCAATTATATACAGCTCCTTCAATTGAATCTAAGGATACGGTTACACAACTATAAACCATACTGTCAACTAGATGGAACGTGATAGCACGGAGATATATAACTGCCTATTTGCATAATATTAATCAGTAATCACTTGTGATAGTATACGCGGCGACATATCAAGCTATTCATTTCCAGTTTTAGCTGACCTCGTATTGTATAGAATTTTCGTACAATCAGAAGTCAGCTTGTACTGGTTATGTATAGCTTGATGAGTATCCGTGCGTACCTGTTCCTCGTCGGGAGCTCTGTTCCATGTCATTGTTCACTCCTGCCGGCCAATAAAAGCAAGCCAGATGTAAGGAACAAGACTTCTCCTGGGAGTTAGGGTCCGTGGGGTCGCTACTGCCCGACAGCTCGCCACATGCTGCCCTGCGGGTTTCTTTATCTCTCTTGGTCTGGCTCCTCACCCCAAATCTGTTTTGGCAAAGTAAACTCTACAGGTACAAACCTAAAGTCCAGGAGCGCGAAAGCCCCACCACGACGTCAATGTAGAGATACGGCGGTGGGGCTTATTATATTATTCAAACTATTGTCAGCTCGACAAGACCCTATGGCAATTACCGGTTTTAGTCCTCAGTTTTACCACTCTATAAATAAACTCAATTGACTTCCCAAACCTGCCCATATAGCCCAAATAAAGAGACTGGCTAGAACACGAGCCTGCAGTGCGATTCTATAACCATGTCACCGTTAAAACTTGGGTGAAGCGAGCATAGAGTGAGCTGTCAGTGGCATTCCACCTGATACTAGGGATTGACCAAGCATACATTTACAATCATAATCGAGATTTTGATCATATTTTTTATACTAATTCTATAATACTAGCTTTATAAAATACTAGCTTTGAAATCATATAATATGATCGTATTATATGATTTCAAAGCTAGTGTTAATAATAATAATAATAAAGTTTATTTACCAAAATAGTTACAGAAATGTACACAACTAGATATAACTAGTGGGTAGTATTTTAATTGTCAAAAAGTTAACGTTTTGAGGAGTTTTTAATCTAGGAAAAATAAAACAAAGTTGATATTCTAAGTTTCTGTTTTGCTATTTTATTTTAAAATCCCACAAAATAGTAATGTTTTGACAACTAAAATATAATACTAGTTTTGAAATTATATAAAATAATCAAGAGAATTAGCATAAAAATATGATTAAAATCTGGATTATGATTGTTAATGTTTGCTTGGTCAATCCCTAGCATCAGTGGGATGACACTGACAGCTCACTCTACGCAAGTTTTCACGGTGAGATTTTTACAGAATCGACATGCTGGTTACTAGTAATTATGAGCAAGAACCTCAAGAATATGATGAGCGTAAACGATTCACGAAAGAAGAAAGGAAGGCCTTTGCCGCAGTGAGACAACATAGGCTAAAAATAAAAATAAATAATAAAATGATTCAAATAGGCATTTAAATCTATAAAACTATACAATAAAACCAGTTTTCGTGTGTGTCTGTTTGACCGCTTAGTTCTTCTAAATAACACAATACATTTGAATGCGGTTTTAACCATAATTTTGAGAATTGATTTCGGAAGGTTTATGCATCAGATTCGTGTTTTACACATAAATATAATACATAAAGAAATTTCGATGTTTTGTGAAGTCTTAAAACCGTACAAAGCATGGTGGGTCACTTATATTACATATCATTATGTATTATAAAAGCTATTAAGCATTTACCTGTAATCATCTTTTCAATCACATAATGAAATGTCAAGAAAAATGGATGTGTAAAAGGCAAATATTATCATATAATTTCATTTGATATAAATATACTGCCGGTAACTCTAAACTCCAGTCTGCCACCATCTTTATTCTCCACAAACGATCGACTCGCCGTTCTCGTTCAAATGTACAGTGGTGGTAGTTATGAATTATTTCGTAGATAATGGCCGCTCTTTGTGGGACAAAATTACTAGTTCAGCTTGACAATTGTTTTCAAGGATGTGTATTAAATTTCACCTTGTAATGGCTACTAATGTGGATAGGTAATGGTTCACATTGTGCACGTGCAGAAAAACATACAATGTTGATCTGCATGACAAACTTCACTAACAGACATACTTCACTGACAGACATACTTTACCATTTCAGCATAGAAATGTTTACAATGAGAGTTGCGAATCGATAGAAAGCTTAACTAGGTTTAGGCTTGTCGCTAAGTAATAACATCCGCACGGGTCGATCGATCAGGTTAAGCTATGCTTCCGCGGCTCGTCCGTGGATGGGTGACCATCTGTACATACCAAGACTCCTCCATGCCTTGGAAAGCACGCTAAGCCGTTGGTACCGGCTGTCATTCGTAGATATTTGACAGTCGTTACGGGTCGTCAAACAGAAGTCCGAAATTCTGACAACCAGTCTTACCAAGGGGTATCGTATTACCCCGTAACTGGGTTGTGAGGATACAGGAGACGCTGAGCTTTGGTGCAGCGGAAGGTGGATACAGGTTGAAAAAGAGAGAGATTGGTATCACGTGATAATGGCGGGCGGAGTAAATAGTCCTCCAGATCGAATTTCGGCAATGGCGACCAATCTCTATGGAGACCACTCTTCGGCGCGCGAGGTATTATAGTGCACAAGTGTCCTCACTCACCCTCTTACGGACTAACTGCTGTGCGATTCTGTAACCATCTCACCGTGAAAACTTGGGTGAAGTGAGCGTGAAATGAGTCGTCAATAGTGTCAATCCCTAGCATTAGCATGATTCACGGCTCACTCTAAGCTCACTTCACCTTAGTAATCACGATGAGATTTTTCCAGAATCGACCGACTGAATCGGTGTCCTTAGTTGTAGGAGAAGTGTCTATTGTGTGTGGTTATGACCTGGATGAGAGACGCAAAGACCAGGGCAGCATAGCACAACAGGAAGGAGGTATATACTAAGCAGTGGATGGATCAAGGCTGAAGATAATTGAGATGAAATAGCATTGAAATATCGTTCTTGTACAATAACGTGTGGTGGCAAAGTATCATAGTCATCCGAACTAAGTTGTTTTTTTAATACAGGATGCTTTTTTTTACAGGCTCCAAATTATTACAGGGTGTTCTACTCATGAATATGAACAACTTTCACTATGGGAACAACTCTGAGATCACAAAAAAAAATCAGCTATTTCATACATTTTGAGTCAAGTAGGTATTGAACTTTTGTATTAAACAGCTGATTTTGTTTTCGTAGTTTCAGAGTTGGTCCCATAGTGAAAGTTGTCTATATTCATGAGTAGAACACCCTGTCAAAATTTTAAGCCTGTAAAAAAAACAACCAGTATATTGTACAGACGCCAGCACATCAAGCTAACCGAAACTGTCAGATTTTCCCAATCAACTTTGAACCTTATGCTTTAGCGATAAAGTTGAAAATCTATTAAAGAAATCTGACATATTGTAGTAGCTTGATGTGCTGGCGTCTGTACTTAATAATAAGGAGATTCAAAAAAAAAATTGGTGACTTACCTATAGTATAAAAATTGGAGGTTGGTTTGAAAGGACCGTATGTTAGCTGGGTTGTAAGGTCGTCAGTCCCATGGAGGTACCTATTATGTATTTCCACCGAGAGCGAAAACAATCACTGGACAGGTCCACTCAATCTGTGTGGTTCTTTCCTCAAAATACCATTTCAGACACGGATGTACATGGTCCTGGCATGATCTAACCGATGATGTGCTATATCTGAACTTTAAAAGAGATTTTGTTTCGCCGTTTCTTCTCAGTCGTAGTCAGATAGGAAAAGTCCACCCAGCTTATTTATTTTTATATATTTTCTTTTAACTGACGTGGAAATGTGATTCCAATATCCTATTTACAGAATAAACAATTTCATTTCTTATTTTGTATTTACCTTTGAAAAACCTACATAGTAAAAACATGAAATATATCTAAGTTAGAAAAACTTGAAACGTTTTCCATTAAGAATACATATTCTTAATAATAATAATAATCATTTATTTGCAGACATTGAAGTCCACAGAATTAAATTATTTGACATTGACACATAAAAATAACACAATACACACACACAAAAATCACAAAATATGCAGAATAATAATAACATAATAGTAATAAAGATAAAATAAAATAAATGCACGTACAGCTATCTAACCAACCTGTGTTGTGCAGTCTCACCCATCGACCAAGCATCGGGCAGTCCCACCGGTCACTCAATGCTCTCAACATGCCGTGGGTGCTGGTATCTGTTCTGTGCGAAGCGCATCGTTTTCGAATATTGGCATAGAAATCATCCACTCTCGCATCGGCAAACATACCCGAAGCGCTACAATACCGCGGCAGCCCCACAAGCATCCTGAAGGCATTGTTATACTGTACACGCAGTACAGCTGCAGCCTTTGGGTCAAGTATACGCAGTGCGTATACTTGACCCAAAGGCTGCAGCTGTAAAAAGTCTGACAGTAGGCTCGAAAAAGCGTAATTTTAACGTCGTAAGAACACCGTGCAAACCTACGGGCCAGCATATTACTTCAAACAGACAGCGCCCTACGCTCTCTCTCGATATCTAAATCATCGCACAGGTCCTCAGTGACCCAGTGGCCCAGATATTTAAATTTGATTTAAGTAATGGAAAACGTTTCAAGTTTTTCTTTAGTTATTTATTTTGATCGTTTACCTATTAGGAGGCCAGACTACAGCAGGCTATCATCATGTCTCGTCAATGGGGCACATAGTACTTAGGTAATATATGTACAGACGCCAGCACATCAAGCTACTACAATCTGTCAAGTTTCTTTAATAGATTTTCAACTTTATCGCTAAAACATAAGGACTTACTATTGTTTGTAAATTACTATCTTCAATTGTTATTAACTGCTTGAGACTTATTACTTATTTTATTTTATTCTATTCGGAAAACTTACACATTTGAAATTGAAGGCCATTTACAATATTCCACTGATAAACACAAAAAATGAAAACGAGAAAAAAGGTCAGTAATACAAAATACCTATATCATAAGTTATATAATATGACCTACGCTATTTATTAGGTCATCCCACTTCCAGTGTCATATTTTTTATTTCCAATATTTATGTATTGCGCAATGGTATGCAATAGTTAATACATGTGTTGTCTTGTACAATCATGTTAGTTTAATTTGGTGTGTTGTATAGTCAAGACGTGCATTGATTTAAAATGGAAGATTTAAAAAAATCTATTAATGTAGTGGAGCAACTTATATTTCTAAAGTTTTGTGCTTTACTCAACTACTCTGGAGGAGTTGCGCCCGACTTACTGGTAAAGTGTGTTGGTCGTAACGCCTTAAATAAAAGAACCGTACAGCGATGGCTTGAAATGTACAAACAAGGAAGAACCACAGCTGAAGATGAGCCGCGAGCACCTCGATCATTATCATCGACTAGATTAGAAGCACGGGACCAAATCAAGGAAGCACTTCGTCAGTCACGTAGGGTCAGCGTCAGTGATCTCTCCACTCAACTTAACATTCCTCATTCCACTATACATAGAGTACTCACGGAGGATTTATGTCTGGTCAATAAAAGTGCAGTGTGGGTGCCCCACACTCTGAACACGGATCAGAAGGAGTTTCGTTATGAAACTGCTCGTAGCCATTTATCGTAGTATCGCCGTAAGAAAAATATATTTAATAGATTCATATGCCTTGATGAAACTTGGGTCGAATTTTATACTCCTCGTCAAAGACATCAGTCACGATGTTGGGTGGAACCGGGCACTTCAGCTGAACATTTATCACGTGCAGAGCTACATGAACGAAAAATACTACTAATAGTAGCTATGGATGTCAGAGGCATTGCTTTTTGGAGAACTTATGATGAAAATACAACTATGACTGGAGAGCGATATAAGTCATTTTTAGAAGAAAATATTCCTATTTGGGCAGACGAACATCATATAACGAGTCCTATAATTTTACATGATAATGCCAGACCGCACAAATCAAAAATAGTTTAGAATTTAATTGAAGATAAAGGATGGATTGAAATTATTCAGCCGCCATATTCCCCGGATATGAATCCTTGTGATTTCAATTGTTTTGGCCATGTGAAGAGGAAATTGTCGGGTACTCGATACAATAGCAAAAAGGAGTTAGATATTAAACTAAAGAGCATTATTGATGAATTAAATCAAAGTGGTACTTTAAATGGTGTTCAAGATTTGCCAGCAGTCTGGGAGCGAGTGATTAATAGTGGTGGAGATTATTGATTAGTGTCACAAGGTTATATAGTATAGTAGTCAGTTTTTGTAAAATAATAATAATAAAAAAATATGACACTGGAAGTGGGATGACCTAATACGAGTATTTACTACTAAAATTAGGATCCTGAATCACTTTTTCCAAGAGTCGTGGTGCCCCAAGGTCTAACACATCTCGATTTAGTAAAAAGGCAATGAGAACTTAGGATGCAAGAGCGAGCGAAGCGAGCTCGGGAATTGGGGCACCCCGACTCGGGCAAGTTAGGTTCAAGGGGATGACGGGGGCTCAAGTGGGCTCCGTCGACTACGCCTTATTATTATTGTTATGCTTATTAAAGTTATGCTTTAGAATGTTATGCTTAGTAAAGTTATGCTTTAGAGTGTTATGCTTAAAAAATGTTTGCTTTAGAATGTTATGCTTAATCATTATTATGATTAGAGAAATTATGCGTAAAAAAATTATGCTTAAGCTGCTATGCGTAAATAATTTATGCGAAAATATAATTAGGACAAACAAAAGTATGCCAAGTTATATTAGGTCTTAAAATGTTATGCAAATGGATACCCCTTCCAATGGACCCTCACTTCACTTATGATTTCACGGTGAGATTTTTACAGAATCGACCGGCTGATATTAAAAGGAAGCGCATTCCAAAGAAGAATAATAGTCATATGAAAGGAAGAATAAACAAAGTCGGATACATAGGTACAAAACCAGGCCGTAACGTAACCAGGGTTTAGACAAAGTGACAATTCTATCAGCGATAACGTATGAAAAAGCTAATATCAATCCTGCAGTTTCTGTAACCATGTCACCGTAAAACTTAGGTGAAGTGAGCGTGGAGTGAGCTGTCAGTGTCATCCCATCTGATATTAGGGATTGACCAGGCATACATTTACAATCATAATCGAGATTTTAATAATATTTTTATGCTAATTCTATTGAACATTTTATATACCTAATTTCAAAGCTAGTATTTTAAATGTCAAATCATTACTATTTTGTGGGGTTTTAGGCTACCTGTCCATTGACAAGGAGCGCGGCTGCGGAGCGGAGAAACGGAGAAATATTAACCAATAGAAAAATCATATTGAAATTTTATGCAATTCTATTGGTTAATATTTCTTCGTTTCTCCGCTCTGCAGCCTCACTCCGCGTCATTGGAACGCAGCCTTAATCTAGGGAAAAAAAAACAAAATTGATATTCTGACTAAGAGTCTGATTTGCTGTTTTATTTTAATAAGTATCTTGACTTGGCTCGCGAGGTTGTCCACATGTGGCATGTGGACTCGGCAATCATTGTGCCGATAGTCGTGAGAAAACGAGATACTCAATTACAAGTAAGTGGTCCTTCAAATTGCCATCCACAGTTCCGTTTTCTGACCCAGAAACAGAACATATTTAAATGTTATGGCGGTCTTATCACATATTTTATCACACATTGTAAGAAATCGTGCAAGACACGATGACAAGCAAAATAAAAATAACGACTAGGCACAATATAAAAAAAACAAAAACAAATAATATCAGAATATGATAAGTAGGTAGGTATTGTAGCGAAAATAAAAAATCACTTCGCTGCATTAAATAAAAACGTGCTTATAGTTTTTTAGGTACTTACCTAAACCAAATTTTAAATATGAAATGTATAAAAAAATCTAAAATTAATTAGAAGACAATATTGCAGTTGTAAAAATATTAGGAAAACGAGAAATCAGAAGAGTGTAATAATTTCCGAGTTGTCAGAGTATTTTTAAGGATAAAATTTTATAACGAATTTCACGAACTATCTCGTATATAATAACTCGTTACCACTTATTTGCAAATATTTTAAAGGGAATACAATCTAAAATACATTAGCTAAGTTGTCCTGATATAAAAAGGCCAGAGAGCTTAAGTGTTCATAAAAAATAGTTTGAGATCGCAGTTTCCTGGCCACAGGCGAATGTGGCCACGACGTTCAGCAGCCAGCAACGTGGAATACAGTCGTGCCGACCCGAAGTATAGGAATACTCTGCAGCTGGATTGATGAATGCAACAACTTCGACTTGCAAGACTGTTAGATGATCCGGTATCCGGGAAAAAAGGGCCAAGAAAGCGGCCTTTTTGACTGGCTCTGCACCTACGTGGCACCTAATAAGGTGTAACACCAGAGAAAAAGTAGAAAGGTTCACAGAGGGAGAAGAAGGCCGGAAATTAGAGGAAATACACACCAGATTTGAAGAATTGATTATAATAATAGTAATATTTATTTGCAAGAAATACATTTTTACAAGGAAGATCTTATAGCATACTAGCGACCCGCCCCGACTTCGCAATGCTGATCACTATCACTACATAGTATAAAACAAAGTCGCTTCCCGCTGTCTGTCTGTCTCTATGTATGCTTAGAACTTTAAAACTACGCAACGGATTTTGATGCGGTTTTTTTAATAGATAGAATGATTCAAGAGGAAGGTTTACATGTATATAATACATGCGTAATATAACAATAAATTACTGAATAATAAACAGTTCGGTTTTACAAGGGGTCGTTCAACTACCGATGCCGGAGTTGAACTTTTAGGACATATTTATAATGCATGGGAGGACAAATGCGATGCTTTGGGCATCTTTTGTGATTTGTCCAAGGCATTCGATTGTGTTCTTCATGAAACCTTAATCAGGAAACTACACCACTACGGAATCCGGAACGCCTCTCTGGATCTTCTCACTTCTTACTTAAGTGATAGGATTCAGAGAGTTGATGTTAACGGGAAAAGGTCACCCGGATCTGTAGTAAGAATGGGGGTCCCACAGGGCTCAATACTTGGACCATTTTTATTTATTGTTTATATCAATGACTTGCCTTACCTCATAAAGGATGAACATGATATAGTGTTGTTTGCAGATGACACTTCACTTTTATTTAAACTCAAACGTCAACAGCTGGTTACTGACAGTATAAATAGTGCCCTCGCAAAAGTAGTTAACTGGTTTAATGTTAATAATTTACTTCTTAACGAAAAAAAAACCAAATGTATTAAGTTTACGATACCAAATGTTAGACAAGTAGAAACTAGTGTTCTCATAAAGGCTGAAGAGTTAAAACCCGAAAATACCACAGTATTCTTAGGCATAACTTTGGATGCCAAGCTTCAATGGGGCCCCCATATAGATAAATTGTCAAAAAAGCTTAGCTCTGCAGCATACGCCGTTAGGAAAATTCGTGACTTAACTGATTTAGAGACAGCCCGTTTAGTTTACTTTAGTTATTTTCATAGTGTGATGTCATACGGTATTCTGTTGTGGGGAAATGCCGCCGAAATTCAGATAATTTTTATTTTACAAAAAAGGGCAATTCGTTCCATTTATAAATTAAGTCCCAGACACTCCCTCAGAGACAAATTTAAAGAGATTAATATAATGACTGTGCCTTCTCAGTACATTTATGATAATCTTTTGTATGCACATAAAAATATTAATCTGTTTAAGAAATACAGTGATATCCATAATATAAATACTAGGAACAAACATAAATTTGTTGTTCCTACAACAAGGCTCAAGAAAATAGGTGGCTCGTTTAGATGCCAATGTATACGTTTTTATAATAAACTTCCTAGCCACATTCAAGAACTAAGCATTAATAAATTCAAATCTTTTATAAAGCTAAAACTATGCCAGAAAGCCTATTATACTGTAAAAGACTATATTGAGGACAAAAACGCTTGGGATTGAGCTGCTCCAATAGGTCTAGACAGTGAATGTTGTTTATTTTTTATTTTGCTGATTTACACTTTTGTTATTTTTTTTTTCTAAATATCTATTTATGACATGACATGAACATTTACTGTTTAACGTCTTATATTATTTTAATTATTGTGAATGTGAGGACTATGTGGGTCATTGTTTCCGTTTTAATCATGGTCTGGCAGTTTGAGTGGTTTATGCGGTCTACACAAATGTTCTGTCCTTGGTATTGCTCGTCGAATCGTTGAGCTCCTTAAGTTCTGAGTTGAGCTGCACGGTTACTGACGAATGCGTGCACTGACTGCACAGGTCCACTCAATCTGTGTGGTTCTTCCCTCAAAATACCACTTCAGACACCAATCTACATGGTCCTCAAAGATCAAAGATGATGTCCGGATTTTTATATACACATTGACATTGATGAATTTTATATAAACAATGACATGGATATTTACTTTGTATAGTATCTTATTTTTTATTATTATTATTGTGAGTGTGAAGACTATGTGGGTCATTTCTTTTTTCTTTTTTCCTTCTTAGTTAGTTTTAATCATGGTCTGGCAGTTTGAGTAATTTATGCGGCCTACCCAAATGTCCTTTCATTGGTATTGTTCGTCGAATCGTAAGGCTCCTCAAGTTCTGAGTTGAGCTACACAATTTTTGACAAATGCGTGCACTGACTGGACAGGTCCGCTCAATCTGTGTGGTTCTTTACTCAAAAGACCACTTCAGACACCAATCTGCATGGTCTTCACATGATCTGACCAAGATTATGTCTGGACTTTAAAAGAGACTGTGACCTCTGAGTTTGTTTCGGCCTTTCTTCTCAGAGTAGTCAGATAGGAAACGCCGACCTCATCTAGTTTAAAAAATATGATTGACATGTAAAAGTGTTTGTACAAACCTACTTACAGAAAATAAAATCATTTATCATTTATCATTTATCATTTATAGTAGAGAAACAGTGATAATTTTAGAGCCATTATTTCTCTTAAAATGTATAGGATAAAAAATGGTTATTGTGGGTTATCCCTAAGAGATAGACATATGCCATTGTGGATTTTTTTGTAGACCTTTTTAAGGTGTACAATACTGTAGTACATTATTTTGATCTATCTCGTAGGGTTAAGCCAGCGTTTGCATTGTAAGCGCAAAAAAATGTGTTTATTTACGACATCACATTAGAAACCTCTAAAATGATCAGTGTTTCTCTACTATATTATGCATGTATTATACATATAAACCTTCCTCTTGAATTACTCTATCTATTAAAAAAAACCGCATCAAAATCCGTTGCGTAGTTTTAAAGATCTAAGCATGCATAGGGACAGACAGCGGGAAGCGACTTTATTTTATACTATGTAGTGAAAAGTCACTGTGTTCGGCCTGCAAGCAAGCGTGCAAATACCAGTCAGAGTGATCAACTTATGATGCAAAGCTCAACATCAAGACTTTAGACATCGCACGCTGGCGGGGATCAGTGCATGCTTGTAAAATATCAGCAACTCAGGAATAGATTACCAGGAATATTATTATAAAATCATTTCAGATGAAGCCTGGTGAACAATGTTCAAGTAACCAAAGAACATTTTCATCAATCAAATATATTTGTTTGTCATGTCAAAAATAAGAATTCCGTTTAAAAAAACATTGACAAACAGTCAAAAAGTTTTTAACCTTCAAGCGGGCGCGCGGTCATTTGTAACGCCAGCGGTCGCGCGTAACCTAAAAGACCTGTAGGATATTTCAGGGATTTAAAACACTAATTATTTAATATTTTTTGTATCTATCACATTATCATTATCTTAGGACATAAACAAAATTATAAAATCAAAATAATATTCTAATTTTCTTTGGATTTGTAAGCAATTTGGCATCATAAATGTATCGAGAATCGATCGAATCGCGGTCGATTCGACGCCGCGCGACTGCTTGAAGGTTAACCTTAGAGGTGAGGTTTTAACTGCACTGACATTAACAACCAGTCAGGTTTTAACTTAAAAGGTGAAGTTTTAACTGCAGCCTCATTAATGACCAGTCATTATTTGGAAAAAAGGGTTTTTAACCTAAGAGGTGAGGTTTTAGCCGCAGAGGTAACGCTGCAGTAGATACGATAAAAAAGATACTAAACTACTACTAACGAGATTAAACTAGCTTCATATTTCCTGGCTGAGCGTTTAATTGAAATGAATGCTTTGCGAGTTTGAGTTTGAGATATACCGGCTGACTTTTTTACCTTGTTTACAAAAACGGTATAAAAGGCGAACGGAGTAGAAGCCTATGGCATCCGCCCCGATCCTTGCCAAAGCCAGCCCGCACCACTGAGCCTGTAGTTTTAAATTCGTCCCTAAATAATTCCGATCCCGCCTGTCCCTTGCTGCCCTCTCCCAGCGACGCCGACCTGTATCCAAAAACTCGATCAAGCTGTATTAAAGAAATAATAAAACACTTAAAAACCCTAGACTGTCATAAAACTGAGAATCTTTTGACCGTTCTTAAATAAAACTAATTTTGACCAACCCCACACATACATAGCTGTTCCTCACCTCCTTCAAAAACAACTCTCGCTGCACTCACTCCACAAAGTCACCTTCACTCACACACTGCTCATCTAAATTACTCACATAGATCTCTTACTAATCTAACACTTCACACAAGATAAACATTCACTCACACATCGTCTCACAACATGACTCAATAACCTCTGCAGATTTATAGGTAGGTATTTTTATTGTTATTTTTATTACTACTTATTTTGTTTGGATTAAACATATTGTTGAACTCTTAGTTTTTGTTTGTTATTAAATATATTGTTCTACGTCGACTCTTGCACGATATCTCTGTTAAAGCTATTTCTAGCCGTGAACCTGGTGACTTGTAACACAGGTTTTTCCCGAAACCTATATCTGCCGGTCGATTCTGTAAAAATCACACAATGAATTCATAAGTGAAGTGAGCTTGAAGTGAGCAGTGTCAATAGTGTTAATCCCTAATGACTGCTCACTCCACGCTCACTTCACCCTAGTTTTCACGGTGAGATGGTTACAGAATCGCACGGCAGGCACCAGTCTCTCACAAAGGTTGAATACAGCTGAGACATTTTTTGTACACATTAACATTAAGTCAGCTTTGTGAAGAGAGAATAAATGATAAATTATTATTATTATTATTATTGAATGGCTGAATATCATTCAGGCCGCTACTGGAACGGAGCCGTTTTGTTAAAAGGCTAGTGAGTTAACTGAAAGGCAGATTAAACCATTTGGCTGCGACATAAAAATCATATGTAAATAAAGTATTTCAGAACGAGTTGTACACATTAGGCACGAAGACTTTGTGTGAAGCACTCGTGTTTTGAAATACTGTAAGTGTGGACACATTTTGTAATTAAGTGTTTTTGGATTATTTTTGTGTTGTGTTTTGATACTTATTTAAATGTTACAAAAGTAAGTGATGTTAAATATATAATTTTCGAAATATCTTCGACGCAGTTATACAGGTATAGATACCAACTTTAATAATAATTTAATGGGAAGTTTTAGTTTTTATCTTAATCGTCTCTGTACAATCAGACTGGCTGACTATCATATCATATTCATTTATTACATTTCATATTGTAAAAAAGTTGGAACAAACTGCTTAAAGAAGAAGAAGTGTGGCCCCAGCATGTCGATTCTGTAAAAATCTCAGCCTGAAATCTTGCGTGGAGTGAGCTGTGTATTACCACTGATGCTAGGGATTGACTAAGCAAACATTTACAATCATAATCGAGATTTTAATCATATTTTATATCCTAATTCTATTGATCATTTTATATAATTTCAAAACTAGTATTTTAGTTGTCAAAACATTACTATTTTGTGGGGGCTTAAAATAAAATAGCAAAGCAGAAACTTAGTCAAAATCTCAATGGTGATATTCTTTTTTTTTTTTCCTAGACTATAGACCCGATTCACGACATTTCGTGAATCGGGTGAAGTGAAGTGATTACGCCACACAAACTACGTGGCTTTAAATTTTATGGCCCGTCAGCTAGGCATACCGTTAGCACTCGATGACTTGGAACACTCGGTTATCTTATCTAATTGAATAGATTTGTGTTAATAACAACGTTGAACATCGTCACAATCTTTACTATAACAAACAATGTCGATGCATATTTTCTGATGAAACTGATGTCAGTTTCGTCGATTATGCGATTATGAGTTAAGACGTCTAGCCTTAGACTAGTCTAGAAAAAAAAGAAAAAAAAACACCGAGATTCTGACTGAGTTTCTGTTTTGGTATTTTATTTTAAAACCCCACAAAATAGTATTGTTTTGACTATTAAAATACTAGCTTTGAAATTATATAAAATGATAAGTTCTCACGGTAAGATTTTTACAGAATAGCACTCGTGTGCTTGTTTTCTGGACAAACATTACAAAACATTTAGATAATAGGAATGCAAATTATATTAAATAATTTATCATTATTATTCCTGTAACAATGCTAAGAGGGATGTGTGGTGTTACACGAATGGATAGAATAAGAAGGTACACAAGAAGAAGTCTGAAAGTGGCACCGGTACGTGAAAAGTTGTGTGGAAATCGGTTGTCATGGCACGTGATACGGAGGAATGTGGAAAATATTGTGAGGAAAGTCTTGAGTATGAATGTCGATGGTGTGATGTTTTATAAGAGTAAGCGAAGACCAAAGAAACGATGGACGGACTGTGTGAATGATGGTATGGTTAGCAAAGTGGTGACTACCGGGAAGACGACTAAAGCCTCGAATACACTAGGGGACAAATGGAGCGACATGTTGCGGAACATGGCGCTCGGCAACTACGTGAATGTCCCGAGAGAATGTCGCGCCGTGCGCTCGCTCTCGGAGCGGGAGCAAGAAACATGTCCCGCGTCACGTAAAATGTTGCGGGTCATGTTGCGGGACACTATGCAACGTTGCAGCGTCACGTATATTTTGTGTTGCGCGTCATGTTGCGGGACAAAATGTTCCCTAGTGTATCCGGGGCTTTATAGAGAAGTATGGAAGAGAAAGACACGTTGCGCCGACCGCAAACAAATTAAGATAAGGGCAGGAGAGTTATGATTCCTATAACAATCAGCATTCAAAACATATTAAAAAGCAATCACAAAAATCTGTTGGGGATTGAACCTACGAACCGTGGCTATGAAACCGACAGGTTAGTCGCTTCGCTGATAATTTGATTGAAATAGCCGTTCATATTTATTTATTTGTAAGACTACGACGACACATATTCATATTTTTAATAGCAGGTAAAATATAATTTACAAAAAAAAGTGAATTCAAGAAAAAAAAAATCAAACAGACATTATTTATACTTATATTATTATTATCTTTCATCCATCTTCTCACAAAATCTATTAATTATATTATTAAAAGTATTTTTGTTTTTTTATGTTTATTTATTTTAGCGTTATGTATTTATTTAAGTATATGTTATTGTTTTGCATTAAGTACGTAAGTATATTTAATATTTTAGTTTCATCATCTCCCTAGCCTTTTCCCAACTATGTTGGGGTCGGCTTCCAGTCTAACCGGATGCAGCTGAATAATATTTTAGTTTAAGAAACACAAAGTCAAGTCTTCTTGTACACACACACTTTTCTTTTTAATTTCTCCTTTCGCAGGTCTGCTGGAAGAAATTTCTTAAGAAATAAACAGTACCTTTGTACTCAATACTAATATGTCGTATTTGTATCAATTTTACTGTGTGTACATAAATAATAAACTTAAACATTCACAACACACATCTATCTATAACCCGGCAAACAAGTCACACTCCGGTGTTGATGTTAGAAAAACATTGAGCATAATGAGGGCCCGAACGAGGGGCGAGTGAGCTTGTGATACTGTGCGTCATACAAATGTCAAGATTGACTGCTTAGCTCTAATCGTATGCTGCATTGGTTGACGTCTCTTGAGTAGACCACGAGACGCCCTGGGTTCGAATCCCGAGTCTGCCAAAAATTGTTATTCTGTTTTTTCCTGTCAAAAATGCTCAGTAGCAGTGCTGAGCACAGAATAGATAATAGTACTCCCGGAGTTTGGAAGTTCGTGTTCTGACATCCCATGAGCGTAGCTAGGGGGGGCAAGAGTAGGCAATACCCATTCTAGTAACTTCTTTGCCCACCCTAGATAAACCGACAGTATTGAAGAATTACTAATTGTGTAAACGCTTTTTATCAGGTTTCCGTTGCGGTTTGCTTAAAAGGAAAAACGGAACACTTATAGGATCACTTCGTTTTTCGTCTGTCTGTCCCTCAAGACCCTTTTTCTCAAGAACGCGTGGAGGTATCAAGTTGACATTATTATCAAATACGTAGGTCTACGGTCTCTTGGAGTCCTAAGAAGAACAAATTTCTAAGGCAACGCAATAAAAAAATACGGCCACTTATACCTATGCGAGATATTTTGATATTCGCAAATAAATCAAAACGTTAACCTCAAGGTTACTTCCCATTGACCTAGAATCATAAAATGATGATTATGATCTCTCATTAGATGACTGTGGTTAGTTCAGCTGGAAGACTGCCCTCGCTAGGCTAAATCTCTAGCTACACCAGCCAATGGACACGCCCGTGTCTCGGAAAGCACATAAACTGTTGGTTGCCGTCCTGTCGGAGTACGAGAGTGAGGTAGAAGAGAGTGAAAGAAAGAAAGAAAGACGAAGAAAAAAAAATATTTGGGACACACACAGGAAATACAAATAGTAAAAAACTGACAAAGTTACATTCAATCAACTCAGCCTATCGCAGTCCACTGCTGGACATAGGCCTCTCCCAGACTGCGCCACAACACCCTGTCCTCCGCCTTCCGCATCCAGTCTACCCCAGCCACCTTCTTTAGGTCGTCCGTCCATTTAGCTGGTGGGCGTCCCACACTACGCTTGCCGATACGCGGTCTCCACTCCAGGACTCGTCTGCTCCACCGGCCATCGGCCCTTCGACAGACATGGCCAGCCCACTGCCACTTCAGTTTGCTTACTCTGCAAGCTATGTCGGTTACTCCGGTTCTTTTCCGGATAATTTCATTCCTGATTTTATCCTTCAAAGAAACTCCGAGCATAGCTCGCTCCATAGCGCGCTGAGCGACCTTGAATTTGTGGACCAGCCCGACCGTCAGTGTCCACGTTTCAGCACCGTATGTCATGAAAGTTACATTAAAAAACCAACAAAAAAAAAACAAAAAGAGACCTGTGCGAGGCCAAAAAATCTCCTCGGTACAATGATGAGATATTTAAAAAGTAAATACCGCAGCACTGGTATACTGATAGGGCCCGCTGTGATGCCATGGACACAGTAAGATTTATAGATGTCCGTCATCTGTAAATCCCACTATGGAATGCACCGGTGTCTGCGCACACATTTGACAAATGCATGCACTGACTGGAGCACACATTTGACAAATGCGTGCACTGACTGGACAGGTCCGCTCAATCTGTGTGGTTCTTTACTCAAAAGACCATTTCAGACACCAATCTACATGGTCTTCGCATGATCTGACCAAGATTATGTCTGGACTTTAAAAGAGACTGTGGCCTCTGAGTTTGTTTCGGCCTTTCTTCTCAGAGTAGTCAGATAGGAAACGCCGACATCATCTAGTTTAAAAAAAATATGATTGACATGTAAAAGTATTTATACAAACCTACTTCCAGAAAATAAATCATTTATACTGTAATATATCTTGTGTAGGTACTTGGCTGGTCTCCGTTGAGAATATCCGTCGTGATCGAAATACGGTCAGGCAGATATTTATAGGGCATGCCAAACAAACAGACATTACAGCTTTTAAAACGTAAGTAAATTCATTTCAGAAGTAAATAACAATAATCATGACGAGACGCGCTTTCGACGCAGTGCACTGGTATATGGCCGAGGTTGGGTCCCGTGTGGTGGCGAAGACTGGGATCCCTTCAGACAGACACCACGTCGGGAAACTCATACTACACAGCTTGCAAGATGATCCCGATTTTGTTATGCAGGTATATTAACTTTTTATAATCATTTTTTTTTCAAACCATCATTGAGCTACATCTCTACCAAAGAATACAACGTGTAACGTTAAATGCGCAAAACCTGAAAATAGTTTGATCAGAATAACGAGCAGAATTAATTGAACCACTTTTTAATATAGGTCATATTTTTCAAAAAATCTTCATTAAAAACGTTGCCGTGTCTATTTATTAATAGGTCAAGCAAGCCAAGGTCAGCGCGGCGCAGCGGCCCGGTGACAACTCCTCCCTCGGTAAAGCGTCGTCGCAGACGCAAGAAACGATCAGAATGGCCAGTAAAACTAAAACAGCACATAAAACCTTTACAATTTTTTTAATGACTTATTTTCTCTCTGAGATAGGTCAATTGAATTAAAAATCAGTTGGGGTGTGTGAGGTTTTGCGCATTTAACACGTTGTATATTTACCACTAACTTGAACATGTGTCCTGAAAATCTTAGGAAATAATTATGTTTATTCCGTTGGTTATAAAGAAATACTTGAGAGAGGGGCTTGTGGCTAAGTAATGACAGCCACACGGATCGATCGATCAGGTTTAGCTACTCTTGCCGCGGTTGGTGCGTGGATGGGACCTCCACATGCCAAGACCCCTCCGTGCCTCGGAAAGCACGTTAAGCCGTTGGTCCCGGCTGTCATTCGTGGATCTTTGACAGTCGGTAACGGGTCGTCAGCAGCTCGAAAGTCTGACAACCAGTCTTATCAAGGGGTATTGAAGTATTCATTAATTAATTACCCAGTAACTGGACTGTGGAGGTCAGATGGGCAGTCGCTCCATGTAAAATACTGGTAATCAGCTGCATCCAGTTAGACTGGAAGCCGACCCCAACATAGTTGGGAAAAGGCAGGCAGATAATGATAGTTATAAAGAAATACTAAGTGGAGATAGAGTAGAATTTCTGTGGCAATTATCAAAAAAAAAAAATCTGCTGTTTTATAGAAAAAGGCCATGCGTGGTCAAAATGTATGGAACAACTAATATTTTTTTCAATAACCGACGAAAAATGTCAACGCAGGGTGGTTCAGAATCATGTACTGAATCCATGGTATCAGGTTGTGCGTCGATGTTCCTGCCACACTTTATAGGTAAAACTTGCAACCTTCCAACAGATCGATGGAGGAACAGGGAAATCCGAAACCTTTGGCTCGGTTCTAGACAGGAGCATCCGATGCGCTGTCTCTCTCTCGAACTTGGGACTAAAGAAAGGCGACGTCATGGTGCTGATGGGACCGAACCACATCGATTTCTGTATACCCCACTACGCAGCGCTGTATCTTGGGATTATGATAGCTTCTACAGATGCTACTTTAGGAGTCAGTAAGTTTATTTTTAACCGTCTTATTCAAATTATAAGGGCCGTAAACGTTAAAGCTATCGAGCCATTTTTTTAATTTCAAATATTATTCCGGCAACGTTACACATACAATTATACTGGGTGATTTTTTTTAGAGGTTCCAAATTTATACAGAGTGTTCTACTCATGAATATGAACAACTTTCACTATGGTGCCAATTCTGAAATCACGAAAACAAAATCAGCTGTTTAATACAAAAGTTCAATACCTAGTACTTGACCAAAATGTATGAAACTGCTGATTTTTTTTTCGTGATCTCAGAGTTGGTTCTATAGTGAAAGCTGTTCATATTCATAAGTGGAACACCCTGTAAAATTTTGGAGACGGTAAAAAAGTCATACACATATAATGAATGTATACAAAAACTTGTAAAACATTTTAAAAGAGTAACGGTGGAGTTTCTTGACCATTCTTCTCCATACAAAACTGCCTTTTGGAAAGGGCTACTAGAATCAATTCTATTTTTTGTAAATTTTGACGTTAATATGTGCCTTTTATGGTTGACAGGCCTGTTGGTCTAGTGGTCAGTGGCCCTGACTGCTATGCCTAAGGTCGTGGGTTCGATTCCCACCTAGGACAAATGTTTGTGTGATGAGCACGATCATTTGTTCTTTGTCTGGGTGTAATTTATCTATAATATGTATGTATTTAGAAATATATATGTATGTTTATCAGTTGTCTAGTACTCATAGCACAAGCTCTGCTTAGTTTGGGACTAGATGGCGTTGTGTGAAAGTTGTGGAATATTATTATTATTATTATTATTTTATGTGCCTGTTTTAAGTAAATGATTTGACTTTGTTAAAGGTTACTAAATACAGAATCAGAATTCAAAGAAATTAAACTAAATACAGAATCAGAATTTAAACCGGAGTCTAAGTAGTAAATTTTATCTTTTAAGGCCTTTATTTCAGTCGACATAAGGTTCAAAATACAGAAAAATGCTGAGAAGTTTACCAGGCCAAGGTTAGATCGATTTATAATGAGACTATGAAACGGTACCAGTTTTTTGTCTCATAGTCATTATCAATAGCCATCAGAATACAGAAAGAAAGCATGAAAAGCTCGCCTATAGCAGTTTTCTCCTCTTTATGATATTAGTAATATGGACAGACGCAGAAACGTGGACGGTTCGCCTCAAAGACCGACGCAAAGTTGATGCACTGGAGATGTGGGGCTGGAGGCGGCAGCTGCGGATTCCCTGGACAGCGTTTCGGACCAATGTTTCGATCCTGGAGGAACTAAAAGTCAAGCAGAGATTATCGTCGACTGTGCAAATACGAATTATCAAATATTTCGGCCACGTGGTTCGTAACGAACACTCCATGGAACGACTCGTTGTCCAGGAACAAGTAGAGGGCAAGCGGTCACGTGGTCGGTCACCTACGCGTTGGACAGACCTTATCAAAGCGTCAACACAAACCTCCATAGCTCAGAATTTCCGAGACGCTGAAGACCGGAATAAGTGGAGGAGCATCGCGAGGGCTGCTTTGGCCAAAAAGAATGCAGAGTCATCAACCACGACCACTCTGTCAAGAGTGAACGACTAAAGAGAGAATATGGACGAGCTAGTGTTATTGGGTTTTTCCATTGGGAATTTCTTAGGAGTTTGGAAGTTGACGGTGTGATACTTCCGTGCCTCGGAAAGCACGTTAAGCCGTTGGTCCTACGCCTGATCTCTCTCCGGTCGTGTCGGATTGCCGTCACATCGGGCGATGAGAGTGAGGGAAGAGGGAGTGCACGTGTGTCTGCGCACACACTTGTGCACTATAATATCTCCGCCGAAGACTGGTTTCCGCTGAGATTGATCGAAATTATTATTTATTTATTTAATATGGATATGTCGGTAATAGTCTCATGGCAAAGCAAAGGCTCTTCATATACAACGTGTAACGCTAAATGCGCAAAACCTTAGACACCCCAACTGATTTTTAATTCAATTGACCTATTTCAGAGAGAAAATAAGTCAATAAAAAATTTGTAAAGGCTTTATGTGCTGTTTTAGTTTTACTGGCCATTCTGATCGTTTCTTGCGTCTGCGAAGACGCTTGTTACCCGAAATAAATGAATTTTATTTTATATTATTATTATTTATCGAGGGAGGAGTCGTCACCGGGCCGCTGCGGCGCGCTGACATTGGCTTGCTTGACCTATTAATAAATAGACACGGCAACGTTTTTAATGAAGATTTTTTGAAAAATGTGACCTATATTAAAAAAGTGGTTCAATTAATTCTGCTCGTTATTCTGATCAAACTATTTTCAGGTTTTGCGCATTTAACGTTACACGTTGTATTGAAAAGCATTCTGTCAATGTCGGTTTCTGCACGATGGATTTGCGAGCGGCCTACTGTATTCCAAGAGTTTGCTATACAGTGCAGATAAACAACATATTTAAACTGTTTACATTTCAGATGAATTGAAAGATTTATTCCACACGAACCAGCCGAATATAATATTCTGTCAGAGCGAAAAGACGACAGACATTCAGAAGGCGCTAGAAATGTCCAAAGTAGATGCAAAAATTATGACTTTTGATAATGATAGTAAATATACTACATTATCGCACCTCCTTGAAAATGAAGATGAAAAAACAATCAAAAATTTTAAGTAAGTAATTTTCTGTATTTTAACGAAATCTTTCGGAGACATCGCAATTTAAGGGTATGGATGCTGTTCCATAGTGTAGAGAAACGCTATAATGGATATATTTCAAGAAAAGCACTTTATAACGATACAAAGACATAACAAGGACATTAATTTCATTGTCCTAGCGGTATTCACACCTGGAAACAATAATGTTCACAATTTGTAATTGATAGGTAGAAAAAAAACCATTTTAACTAACTAAATATTCCTGCACTTCCAGACCAACAGACTTGGAACCCGTGGACGCCGTAGCGTACCTGACATCAACAAGTGGAACCACGGGGGTGCCAAAAACGGCCATGCTTACACACAAGAACTTAACTATTGGAATGCCTTATCTCTGGTACCTAATTAAGTCATTGCTCTCTCGTTCCTTTATACTTTACGTCTGCAAAATCCTACCAACACCTAAAACTTCCTGGTGTTTCTCCTGCTACCACGAGTCGGGGGATATAATACTCGAACATGCGCCAGACTCAATCATTAGGACGCTACTCCACCTGCATTGGGAAGTACCTGGGTCGCATAAGCAGGGAGCCAACCGCTCAGTATCACCACTGCATCCGCTATCTGTGTGCCACATGGGAGCAGCCGCGTCGTGCCCTCGTATCAGAAGTCAGAGCCTACCTGTCGCTGCCGGTGTCGCTCATTAGGTAGCCGGGCGCGCCGAGTCGTGGGATGCGAGAAAAATATTTTATTTTGCAAATATGGGTACAGAACGTAATCTTCTTCCTCCCCCCTGCCTCTTACCTTCTCCTCCTTTCTTCTTCCTTTAATTTCTTTTTTTTGGTTTATTTTTGATGATCTCCTTCTGCGAAACCGTCATTTCGCAAAAGGAGGCTTTCGAAAGGGAAAGGAAGATCGAGACCACTCTCCCGATCTGCAGCAGGTGGACCGGGCGTCGGCGGAGTATGGACATGAGTATGGTCTTACACCTCACTTCATCCGCAAGCCTTAGGTGGCCCGTAACGGTGGGCCGGTAACCAGCCGGGGATCGTAGAAGGCGCACGAGTTTCAATTATGGACCAAGTGTGGAATGGGAACACCGGGGTGGTTTTTAGTCAGTAAGAGTCTGACAGATCCTGCTGCCCCAGGGCGAAGGACATTTACGATGATTTTCCACACCGGAACAAAAAAAAAAGGACGCCACTCCAACAACTCCCGTAAAGTAGGCACGTGTACATACATACACGCGTACATAGCTTTATTTTGTCGTCAATTCAATTCAATTCTCAATTCTCAATTCTTTATTGCGTACCATAATGACACCACACGGACACCAGCGGCATTGCTACGCACATATGTATAGTCGCATGTATAGCAGCTAACGTGATTACGTTTGCGTGCGAAGGTACACATTCTACTAGAAGAAGAAGCGGAAAGAATCATCGAATTTTTATCATCTTATTTCTTCTTTTCAGGGCTAGTTTCTCCAAATTTCCAACGCCAACAAAGTTGGTGATGGTGACCTCGCCGGCGCAGTGGCTGTCGGCTGGCTTCCACTACCTCTTCTCGCCGATCCTGAAATTTACGCGACTGCAGACATCATCTCCTCTCACTCCGGAACATTTCGCCGAACTAGTTAATAAATATAAGGTAGGGGTATAAAAAAGAACGTGTGGAGTCGGAAGACCTCCGGTAGGAACGAAGTTCAAAATGAAAATCCAAGATGGCGGCTGTGAAACTTTGAAAATATTCGAAGCCGCCACCTAGTATTTTATTTTGACCTTACTATCGGCTTCAGTACCCTTGAAAATCATGAAAACTAGCTCCTTCTCTCCCTATTATATGTAATAAAAAGTCACATGGAGGGGGCATAACACTTTTTCCTTACGTGACGAATTCTCCAAGTTCACTTCTACCACAAGCTCCGTTAAAGAACTTCGTTCCAAAAACCCTGGAAATCCCCTATTCACCGATGAACTGGAATCTGGTTAGCGATAAACAATCACGGAAGGTCGATGCAGCCGAAAAGTTATGGAATGGTGACCGCGTACCGGAAGGCCCAGTGTCTCCCACAAAGTGGACCGATGACCTGGAGAAGGTCACGGGAATGCGCTAGATGCGAAAACAGGACCGGCTGATGTGGCGGTAGACCTACGGCCAGCAGTTGCCGTCTTTCGGCTGACGATGATCATCATCATCATCTGCCTAGCCTTTTCCCAACTATGTTGGGGTTGGCTTCCAGTCTAACCAGATGCAGCTGAATACCAGTATTTTACATGGAGCGACTGCCTATCTGACCTCCACAACCGAGTTACTGGGTAATACGATACCCCTTGGTAAGACTGGTTGTCAGACTTTCGGGCTTTTGACTACCCGTAATGACTGTCAAAAGATCCACAAATGACAGCCGGGACCAGGGCTTAACGTGCTTTTCAAGGCACGGAGGGCTCTCGGTATGTAAAGATGATCACCCATCCACAGGCCAACCGCGGCAAGCTTAGCTTAACCTGATCGATCGACCTGTGCGGCTGTTATTATTTAGCCACGGACAAAACAAATCATCACGCTTGTTTCGGAGTTCAATTGGTCTGGATTCACATAACATTTCAGTCACAATTTTTTATTAATTTATTCACTTATCACAAACACTGCTACCATTACAAGAAGTTCCTCATGCGGTAGCGTGGTCCTTAATTAGACTATATTAAATAACTAACTATAACATAACACATATAACATTATTTTTGTTAATTCATTAAACCTGATCGATTCAGGTTATTCTTCGAGAGTTCGGCTGGCATGCAGCTATTGAGTTTCGAATTCACTAGAACTAGGTAGACTCAAGTACGCCGAGTTTATTTTACTTGAGTCTGCTCACTCTGGGGCAACCCACTGTCGACTCGTCTGCATTAATACTGATTTCTTACTCTCACAGCCTACCTACATCGCTACAAGTCCTACAATGATGACGACCATGATGACAAGTGCTAAATGTGACTTCACTTGCTTCGAATCCATCTTGTTAGGAGGCAGCGCTGTCACGCAAGAGATCGTTGATGAATTAAAGGCAAGCTTCTTTATCTTCTGTATATAATTTGGAAACAAATCGCCTCTTTGCGATGACAACATGATATTTAAAAAATGCAATTTTTAAAGATGCCACGTAGTCATCGCAAAGAGGCGAAATGTTCTTTATTAACTTTAATAAAATCCCCCGCGCATTTTTAACGGCGATTTGAAGTATGACGTTGAAACCAAGGGCAGCTTGTGATTGCTATACAAAAAAGTGGTCTAGTGACACAGATATAGTAAAAAAGCGATGAAACCCGAACTTGAAACAGTCATCGATCATAGAGGTTCATAAATCTTTATTTGTTTTACAGCAAATTGCGAAAATAGACGATGTGTACGTGTTGTACGGCATGAGTGAATTGAGCGGGCTTGCCGTTCAACACGACTTCGCACCGGCTCCGGGGTCCTGCGGACGACCAATCGGTTGTGTTGAATTAAAAGTAAGTATATAATTAATGGACCCCTGACGTTATTGGCAATGTTCTTCAGAAAGGACAGGATCACGCGCAACCGGCCTGCATGTATGAACAGATGTACTCGTACGTATATGAACGTGAAGGAAGCAAGTGAAAGAGTGTGTAGGATTCGTAGCAAGTGACGTTCTGTGGCTCCTGCCTACCCGCCATTAGGAAAAGACTTTCGTTTAGAATACAATAGAATACTCTTTATTATGTACACCATATAAATTACAGACATAAATATAGAAATTTTACAAAGGGTGACACAATTGGCGGTCTTATCGCTAAGAGCGATCTTTTGAAGACAACCTTTGTATGTATTGAGAGACAAATACGGTAGTCTGTGTTGTACCATTTACACGATACAATGAATACACATAAAGTATATTATACTAATCTAAATAAATATATACATATAACAATAGACATGAAACAGGAGTAATGACGGCCGTGTCGCGGGTTCGATCCCGCAGATATTTCCCGCAGTTAACGGGAAATGCTTTGCTGGTAGTTGTGGCGATCGATCCATCAGTGGATGTCTTTCCACTGAGACGATGATGATAACGTACCTACTGTGAAGAGGTTTTCTTTCATCCTTACGTATATTAACCCTTAAATGCATAATGTTGCCAAATGGCAACAAAGCACGTCATTTAATTTTTTTAAGAATGTGATAGCTGTGAGTTTCTGAACGCACCTCTTTTTGTCAAAACAATATATATACTCTATGAATATTAATATTATTGTATAATTATTATATATTTATTATCTAAATTCTATAGATAAATACCTATACAATAGTATTTTTTGCAATACGATAAAATAAATCATGCATTTAAGGGTTAATTTAGGGTATCCTACCTCTGACCACAGTAGCTTTCATGTCTAAGTAAATATATGTATTAAAACGTGATTCAGTCGATATGGTGTATGGAAGAGTTGCTGCTACAATCCCAATGTTTTGGGATAGCTTTTTTTTTTGCAAGTCCATAAGGATGATAATTTTCACAGATTTAATGTTCTTTTTTCGTTTTAGTTGGTGGATCCTGCAAACAATAAAGATATCACTGAGCCTAATGTCTTAGGAGAATTATGGTTCAGAGGCCCAAGTGTGTTCAAAGTAAGATCTTCGTTTATTTATTTTTGAGTAACTAGAGATATTGGCAGAAGGCTCAAAATCCTTAATGATATTTTTTATCGGATAACCTTCCAATAACGGCAAAGGTGTTGTGACGTTCTAACTAGGTTTGCAGGACCAACATGTCCAGAGATCGCTCAAGACAGGGAGGTTTGGAAGGAAAAAGGGGAGGTCTTTGCCTAGCTGTGGGATACAATGTAGGCTAACAAAAAAAAATCATTCCAATACGAAAGCATAATAAAATATTTAAAAAAACTCATTAATAGGTAGTAACTACATACCTTGAAACAAAATCTAACTCTGTTTCACCGGAAAACATTCGTCCATATAAAAATGCCGAATGTGATGAAAAAGGCCACAATCCAACAAGTTTGCTATGAACATTCTGGGTCTGGAGTAATTATTAACACATTGAACGACTGACCACCACTGAACTTTCCATATGGGCTGACGCTGATTCGCGATTTCGGCAAATTTTACACGTTATATTTTATTGGCTTTTTCGGTTAAAAATTGTCAAAAACCCCACTCTAAATAATTATTTCTTATTACTATTCAAATAATTAACTAAAATAATTGCTGTCGACCACCATGGCGTTCAATGTGTTAAAAATAAAGTCACTATAAGGAGTGGAGGAAGTCCTTTGCCCAAGAGTGAATCAGCGTAGGATAATAAAAAATAGAAACAATCATATATCACAAAAACACAACTCTTATTCATATTTGGGGGTCTGATAACCATGATTGACCAGGATATTATCAGAATACTCCAATCTCATACTTCATATGTTCAATTCCTGTTTATCTTCAGGGATACCACAACAACCCAGAGGTGACAAAGGAGACGTTAACAGAAGACGGCTGGCTCAAGTCTGGAGACATTTTCTACAGGGATCACTCCTGGAACCTGTTCTTTGTTGACCGATACAAGTTATTGTTGAAGTACAGAAATCACCAGGTGAGTTCCCTACGTCTTGTTAAGGATCTGACCCCTGAATACTCAAATGCCACGTTACTTTAAGGCGGTCCTCGTTATGGACCGATCGGGTCATAGTTGAACGGGTCAAACTGTTCCTGTAACTACAATAAACCTTAAAATTTATTTGCGTTCGATTTATATTGGCCCGTTATTTTTCTAGTAAAATAGATCCGTATAGTGATGTCTTGTGTGAGCGGTGGTGGCCCTGTGGTAACGGTCGCGACGGTTTACGAGTTTTTTTAACCCTTATGTGAGTGATCCGGTGATGCGAGGTACCCGGGTACCTCGTCACTCACACAAGGATTAACTTTGGACCAAAATATTCGATTTTTTTAACCCTTATGTGAGTGACCCGGTGATGCGAGGTACCCGGGTACCTTTAGCATTTTAAATTTGAAAATGCTAAAGGTACCCGGGTACCTCGTCACTCACATAAGGATTAACTTTGGACCAAAATATTACGATTTTTTTTAACCCTTATGTGAGTGACGAGGTACCCGGGTACCTCGCCACTCACATAAGGGTTAAGGAAAATATCATGAGGACACCGTCATGTCCTAAAACCAAAAGTCCCTCGCACAAAACTCACACTTCTATTCACTTCTGACAACCTAAAAAACGCCACTGGTGCCGCCATTTGGCGTGGTCACTAAGTTAAAACAATAATTATGTACAGACGCCAGCACATCAAGCTACTACAATCTGTCAGATTTCTTTAATAGATTTTCAACTTTAGCGTTAAAGCATAAGGTTCAAAGTTTATTGGGAAAATCTGACAGTTTCGGGTAGCTTGATGTACTGGCGTCTGTACATACCATCGACTCGAAAAGAAGAACTCGTATTTGGGGGTCAATATTAACAACCACGGTCCAAAGAGCATTTACGTTTTGACCATTTCGTATCCTGAAAAAAACATGGTGATTGCAGGTGTCTCCAGTAGAAATTGAGACAGTGATAATGAGGCACCCTGGAGTACTCCACGTGGCGGTGACAGGTCTACCTGACAGAGAGTGCGGCGACCTGGTTGTGGCGTGTGTTGTTCCAAAACCTGGATGCAGCCCTACAGCACAGGATATCAAGGACCTGGTTAAAGGTAAGCTGGTAAGACCTCCTATCTAGTAGTGGTAGAACTCTTTGTGAAGGAGCCCTTCAGAGAAGCCGCCATACTTGTTGAAAGTACTACCAACTGCCTTACCTACTGTTGTGTGCAAAACAGGCACACGAGACATGTTAGCTTTGTGTTAAGGACGCCAATGCAACTCTGATGCTCTGGTGATGCAAATGTCTATAGCCGGCAGTGACCACTTACCACCAAAGCAGCCAACCAGTACCACATACTGCCTGCTTGTTTGCCACCCAGTTATATGAAAAGAATGGAAGTTTTAGGCCAGCATCATTTGAAAATGCATCGTCACGAGGAAGCAGATATTTAAATAATAATTAAACTACAGTTCATAATCTCTTAAAGAAGTAAACAGACTTGCGAAAGTAGTAATAAAATTCGAATTCTCTTCACAGAAACGCTGACAGACTCCAAGCAACTAAGAGGGGGCGTGATCTTCATGAAAGAGCTACCAGAAACCAGTACATCTAAGATACACAGAAAGAAACTTAAAGAATTGGTCCTCACTATGCCAAGAGAATAAAATTCGAATACCAAAATGTTGTAAGAAAGACTTGTAAATAAATAAAGGCGATGGGAAAATTTTCGGATAAATTAATTAATTTCCAGTACATCGGAACTCCCAAACATAATAGAAATTAACAATGGACATAGGAATTTCGAAAGTGGCACCGGTGACTCTTAAAGTTGTGTAAAAATTGGCTGTCATAGTATTTGATGCGGGGGAGTGAGGAAAGTTTTGAGAATGTCTGTAAATGGCTATAAGGTTAGGAGAAGACTCTCTTTCTAGCCTTATCATCTTTCACACAGTATATCTATCGTTTCTTTAAAGAATAGATAGACTGTGTGAAAGAAGATAAGGCATGAAAGAGAGTGAATACTTATATGACTACTTAGATGATAGGAAGTATCGAAGAAGACATTTCGCGCCGACCCCAAATAAATTGGGCTATGAGAAGGAGACTGATGATGGCACAGTTATTAGTTATTAGATTTAGCAATTAGTGCAAAACAACTTCGTGCAACTTACTGCATTGAATACTTTATACGGCGTGTTTTTATGACGGTGAATTATTTTTTAAGTCTACCTACAATATTTTATGTGCTTCTTGGTTCTTCGGAATACATACGTAGTTTAACAGTTCCAGTCTATAATTTTCATTTTTCCTGCCTAGTTACAGATCTCAACATAA
Source organism: Eremobia ochroleuca (assembly GCA_949629135.1). Taxonomy (NCBI): domain Eukaryota; kingdom Metazoa; phylum Arthropoda; class Insecta; order Lepidoptera; family Noctuidae; genus Eremobia; species Eremobia ochroleuca. Next base: position 14,650,963 of record OX451404.1, on the reverse strand, counting down.
TTTGATCCGGCTCGAAAACCACAAATTGGGGGTATTCCTCGAAGCGCACCAACTTTACCTAAACCGCACTAAATGAAGTGCACCAAAAGTATTCCTCAAAACGATGGTGCGTTTCGAGGAATAATTTTGGTGTGCTTCATTTGCATTTCAAAGTTGGTCGAGGAATACCTCACAAATTGTGTTGAGATGTGTGATTAGGCAGGAAAAATGAAAATTATAGACACTAACCACCAAAATCCATAGTACTCGTACAACATTTTATTTTTCCATATCGTGCAACAGTCCTACACGAACCGGGGGTTATCTTTGGGTGCACATGCATAGTGCATACAGGGATAATCAACGGTCGGTGCCGCATTTCATTAAAACCTAAGGGGCCTCTGCGAGTTGGCTTCGGCCCCTCGTACGCCTTCCAATGGACCGAGACCTCATGGTCTCGAGATATGTAAAAACATAAAAATAAATAATAATAATAAGACATTTATTTCATACGTAGTCCATATTATGCTGTTAGTAACACAAAAAATAGCTCTATCTGTTTGTTACCTATTCACGCCTAAACTACTGAACGGATTTCGATAACATTTGGCAAGAAGATACACAGATGGCATCCCGGGGAATGTTTTGACAGCTAAAATACCAGCTCTGAAATTATATAAAATGATCAACAGAATTAGCATAAAAAATGTTATTAAAATCTCGATTATGATTGTAAATGTGCTTGGTCAATCCCTAGCATCAGCGGGATGACACTGACAGCTCACTCCACGCAAGTTCTCACGTTGAGATTTTTACAGAATCGACCGGCTGTTTTTCAATCCCGCCAAGAAGTCACGTAGCGTCATTCTCAAAAGCAGTCTATTTTCAAGATGAAGTCACGGTGTAAGTTGCACATAGCATGTCTACTTTTCGGAGTTATAAAGTACCAGCAGCCCAATAAACTGAGCTGGTTCGCCAGTAGAAGTGCTTCTGCTACGAGTAGTATATAGTGCTCGCAACAACTCTTCACTCAATAGCGCAACATGCATGTAAAGCTGGTCGAGTCAGATTGCTGCCTCATCAGACTATGACAACAGACGAAAAAGTTATCTAATTAGTAAACACATAAGGTATCCATCGCCACACATTGTATGAACAGCCGGTCGATTCTGTAAAAATCTCACCGTGAAAACTTGCGTGGAGTGAGCTGTTAGTGATTGTAAATATATGCTTGGTCAATCTATAGCATCAGGTGGGATGACACTGACAGCTCACTCCACGCTCACTTCGCCTAAGTTTTCACGGTGAGATGGTTACAGAATCGCACTGCAGAAATCATGCTTGTCACGATGACGAGCGGTAAGCTAGGTACAATATAAAAATGGAAACAAATACACTATTTGTGTTGACAAATCATGATACGTAGAATTTTATTTTATTATTATTGATTTAAAGTATGTCTGATTTTAACTAGTGTTAATTTATTTCTTTAAGAATGTTTTCATTTCTTGCTTGTTTTTATATATAAACAAGACGAAGACACCTTTATATCCGAGGAGAGTACCTCCTCTACTTTTCGCACCTACTGCAAGGTAATTAAAGCCAATTCGATTTCGAATTACTAGTTTATGAAATCGGGGAATACCTAACTAATTATGTGCAGTTTCATACACAATAATAATAATAATATTCCACAACTTTCACACAACGCCATCTAGTCCCAAACTAAGCAGAGCTTGTGCGATGAGTACTAGACAACTGATAAACATACATATACATTTCTAAATACATACACTCCCCGTCATTTGATTAGCCTCACCTATTTTTTGGTAATAATTGATTCTTAGTTTGCTGATAATTAGTTGATATGTCGTTATTGTAATATTTCTTTCAAACAGAATCTGTTACACAGCGAATATTCAAGAAAGAAAGCGAGGATACCAGGGGCGTGGGTTACTGCTCGCTAGAAGTTCGTCACATGAATAGCCTCATAGAAATAAAACTCATTATGTACATCCAAAAAAGTGTTAATTTTATTTTTAATACTTTGTATTATTTCCGTTATTTCTTATAACGTCGAAAATTCTATCTGGTAACGAGTCATACAATGAATGTAAAAAGTTTAAATCAATGTTTTTCCAAGCAATCTTAATTTCGGTAATCAAAGCTTGTTTATTCTCATATTGACGACCACCTCCATAGATTTAGCGGGATAATTCACCAAAAACATTCTCAATTATATTTAAATCTGGAGAATTAGCCGGCCAATTCATAACTTCGATTTTTTTAACCTTAAACCACTCCTTTACTTGCTGAGCCGTATGTATTGGGGCATTATCTTGCTGAAATACCCATTTACGACTTTTAACAACAGCGCAAATCTTTCCATATTCACTTTCTAGAAGATGTATATATTTACTAGTCTTGTTTTCCCTCAAGAAAGACAATATCTATAGTGCCATTGTAACTAATCGCAGCCCAGGCCATGACAGAACCGAAGGACTTTTGATGACGAGACAATATTTTTTCTTCTTTTCGTAAATCGTGGAAATAATAGTTGTATCCGTCAGGCCCATCTAAGTTAAATTTTTTCTCGTCGGAAAAAATTACTATTCTCCATTTATCTATCCAGCTCATATGTTCTTTAGCGAACAAAAGCCGTTCTGTAATGTGATGTTGTTTCAAAGCCGGTTTTTTCTTTAATTTCATTCTTTTTAAGTGTGCTGCCGTTTTTATAATTCTTGTTACAGTTGAGACAGATGCTGCTGTTCCAACTTCTGCTGCTATTTGCCTTGCACTATTAGTACTATTAGATGCCACGCGTAATATCATTCGACGTTCTCTTGGTGTTGTCGCAAATTTTGTTCGACCTTTGTAGTTCTTACCGTAATTTTCTTTATTTTTAACAAAATTGTTAATAACTTTAGCACTTCTATTTAATTTTCTGGCAATTTTGCGATTAGATATTTTTTGACCGAGTAAAAAATTAATTTGAAAAATTTCTTCATCAGTTAATTTTTTATTGCGTCCCATTTTATCTTACAACTAATTTTAACGTTTTAAATCAATTGTAACTTATTTGATATGTCATAGAGTTTTAGAAAATAAAATGTAACCTTGACGAAAACAAAACGCGTGGCTCTGATAACGCAATAAATTTGACTGAGGCTATTCATGTGACGAACTGTTACTGAGCGATACTCCCCACCACGCGTATCCTCGCCCTCTCTCTCGATTATTTGTTGGGTATCAGATTCTGCCTGAAAGATGTAATATAAACAACACATACCTAACTAAATATAAGCAAGCCAAGAATCACTTATTAGAAAAAAATAGGTGAGGCTAATCAAATGACGAGGAGTGTACATATTATAGATAAATTACACCCAGACACAGAACAAATGATCGTGCTCATCACACAAACATTTGTCCTAGGTGGGAATCGAACCCACGACCTTGTGTATAGCAGTCAGGGCCACTGACCACTAGACTAACAGGCCTGTCAATGTTATCTAAATTCATGCAATTTCATCAAACACACAATGTTTTTGTTTTTTTTTTTTACTATGCGACGTATTCACTATAGTTCGTTTTTAGGGTTCCGTACCCAAAGGGTAAAAAGGAACCCTATTACTCCCGCTCGGCTGTCCGTCCGTCCGTCTGTCACCAGGCTGTATCTAATGAACCGTGATAGTTAGACAGTTTAAATTTTCACAGATGATGTATTTTTGTTGCCGCTATAACAACAAGTACTAAAAAACAGAATAAAATAAATATTTAAGTGGGGCTCCTATACAACAGACAAGATATTTTTGCCATTTTTTATAGATAACGGTACGGAACCCTTCGTCCGCGAATCCGACTCGCACTTGGCTGGTTTTTTTATCATGCTTATGCATAAAAAAATACTATATAAAAAAAATAATGATGTATAAGAAAATATGCCGGTAATTGCTGGAGCGCCAATAACTGTAGACTTTATTTCGATAAGAAACCAACTGATACTCGTATCAACTAAATATAATTTTCTAAGATAGTTAACTAAGGGTAAGTACACGAGGAGCTTTATTGGCGTGCGCCGCGTTACGAGTACCCAATATAGTTATATGAAAACAATATCTTACGGAATTATTTAGTTGTAGGTACCTACGTTTTCGTGGGATGCTTTCTCACCACCACGCGAGCGAGGCCGCTAGCAAAAGCTAGTATTTTTAACCGACTTCCAAAAAGTTAGTTTTTTTTTTGTATGTATATCTGTTCACCGATTTCTCCGTCAATTGTGGACCTATTTTAGAAATTATTTTTTTGTTTGAAAGGGTATGTATGTATTATCGAGGTGGACCCATTGTCACCCAGTCGGAATCTGATGAGGGAATCCAATGGAAATTGAGGGAAACCCTCAGATTTTATGGGCACACCTATAGCGATTTGGGTATTTTTTATAATAACTTATTTGGTGTCAGAAAGCACCATTTGGCGAAGCGGAACTGATGATGAAGACCACGGATGGCCATCGGAACTACTCAATAATAAGTTTTTTTTTTATTTTTTTTTATTTGTTAGGGACATAAAACACAGTTACATGCCAAGCTTAACTAGAGATTCATAAAATAGCACAAAACTTAGAAATACATTTATACACAGTCTATACCATATTTATATTATTATACATGTAACCCACAACATTGTCCACGGATTTACAAAAAAATAAGTTAAAAGAAAACAGACAAAATAGTGTGCATCGTAAAAGCCTAATAAGGAAAAAGAGAGAAAAATAAAAAATACTTATGAATTCAGTAACTCGATTGCTCTCGCCTTGAAAGGATCTTTGGAAAGAGTAAATATGTCAAGCTCCATGAAGTGAGCGTTGTACGCATGAAGACTATAGATAAGGAGTCCAAACTCTGTACATTAGAGTTGTGCCAGAAATTTGAAAAAATAACGTTGGCGGGCAGAGTGCGCTGAGTTCGCTAAGTTACCAAGGTAGAGGGGGAAATTCCCGGTATATTTAAATGCATAATTGCTAACTAACTTCACGCGTCTTACATGCCGCTAAATTCACTCGGTACACTACGTAATGCAGCGCGGCTGGTGGTTTTAGAACTATTGCTCTAAGAATTTTTCGGGACTTTTCCGTATGCCCTAGAGTTTGGACTCCTTTTCTCTAGTCTTCATGGTTGTACGCATCAACAAGGTATTTCACGGGTTGCGATTCGATTAGGTACTTTAATGTGATTGCTAAGCAATTTATGCTCGTCACAATGTGTACGGTGAAGATGACGGTGACTTCTCAATCAGCTCCAGTTCTCGTGGTTCTTACTAGGAGAACTTTTCAACAATTAACGTCCCTGTATCGGGAAAAGCAATATTTTGTAAAAGGTGATCAGCAGTTGACATTAGGCTATTGTAGCATAGATAAATTACAAACTGACCCACTACTCGTAAAACGTGAAAAATAAAAACTTTTTACAAAAAAAAAAACAATCGACTTCCAAAACAACAATACAAAGTGAAAAATTAACTATAATAATAAAACTTTAATTTCGGAAGTCGGTGGCAAAAAAACTAAAATACAGATCCAAAGACACCGAGTTCCGAAATCAAAGTTATCTTTCACTTTGTAGTGTTTTTTTTGGAAGTCGGTTGTTATTTTTTTTTTTTTTTTTGTAAAAAAGTTTTGTAAAATCAAGTTCAGCCGGTCAATTCTGAAAAAATCTCACCGTGAACACTTGCGTGGAGTGAGCTGTCAGTATCCCACTGATGCTAGGGATTGACCAAACAAACATTTAGAATCAATGGTCAATCCCTAGTATCAGGTGGGTTGACACTGACAGCTCACTCCACGCTCACTTCACCTAAGTTGTCACGGTGAGATGGTTACAGAATCACACTGCTGTTAACAGCTTCGCTGCCAACCTCGAATATGTGCGGGGTGCGAGGACAAAGAAATTTGTGATTTGTACAGACGCCAGCACATCAAGCTACCCGAAACTGTCAGATTTTCCCAATCAACTTTGATCCTTATGCTTTAGCGATAAAGTTGAAAATCTATTAAGGAAATCTGACAGATTGTAGTAGCTTGATGTGCTGGCGTCTGTACATGAAATAGATAGCTCCGCGCAAGTGCAGGACTGGCATAGAGATTCAAATTTCCAATCCCTGTGTCAGGCCCGCATATGTGCGGACTTTTTTTATTTATCAATTCCATACAAAACATAATTATTACGTACAGTTTTATGTTAATTTTATCATATCTGGCAATATAGCAGCTAATTCAGACTTAAAAATATTTTGGCCATACGCATACCACCAGAAATTTCAGCCGGGCCCGGTTGTGGTCTCACCTTTAGGCAATTGTAACAGGTCTATGATACTTACTTACATAAGTGTGGCATACGTATATATCTTCTACATATATGTATATTATACATAGTTATTATAAAGTCGCTTTTCGTGTCTGTCTGTGTGACCGCATTGTTCTTCCAAAGTGCGCAGCGGATTTTCACACGCTGATGAATACGCTAAGTGATGACGAAAACCATCATTTTAAAGAACTTTTTCCGGACAGATTATGAGTATAATAAATTTATATGTATCTATATATCAAATAATAGAAAGAGAGTTTGTTGGTTTGAACGCTCTACTAATCTCTGGAACTGCCGTGCGATTCTGTAACCATCTCACCGTGAAAGCTTGTGTGAAGTGAGCGTGGAGTGAGCTGTCATTCACTAGGGATTAGCACTATTAAGTGCTCACTTCACTTGCGATTTCACGGGGAGATTTTTACAGAATCGACCGGCTGCTAGTCAGATTTGAAAAACTCTTTTTTGCATTTGATAGCGCAATTCTTGAGGAAGGCTATAGCCTATTTAACATCACGCTAACAATTTTAAGAGCCGAGTTAAAAGAAAAAAAGCAAGAAAGACCGCTATGCGGACAGGCTTGTTCTCCTGACCAACAGTGCGATTCTGTAACCATCTCACCGTGAAAACTTAGGTGAAGTGGGCGCGGAGTGAGCTGTCAGTGTCATCCCACCTGATACCTACTAGGGATTGACCAAGCATACATTTACGATCATAATCGAGATTTTAATACCCAATATTTTTATGCTAGTTCTATTGATCATTTTATATAATTTCAAAGCTAGTATTTTAGCTGTCAAAACCTTACTATTTTGTGAGTGCCTGCTCAGGGATCAAAGAATTTAATCCCACGTCGTTTGTGTGGCGTGATCACTTTACCCGATTCACGAAATGTCAATCGGCAGGGTAATTGCGTAACACACTATCAGTAGCAATGGGTTTCATTTTGACAGTTCAACAAGATTCATTGCGTTATTTACGTTGTTGAGCAGACACATTTTTCGAACATATAGAGCAATGGATTCGCAATATGCTTCAAAATTATTTAAATTTAGAGTAATAGGGTGTTACGCAATTAGGGTGCTGGTCTATAGTCTAGGATTAAAAAAAGAAAAAAAAACATCATTGAGATTCTAAGTTTCTGTTTCTGTTGTTGTTGTTGTTTTTCTTTCTTTTTTTTTTTGATCCGCTATTTTATTTAAAACCTCATAAAATAGTAATGTTTTGACAGCTTTGAAATTATATAGAATTGGCATAATAAATATTATTAAAATCTCGATTATGATTGTAAATGTATGCTTGGTCAATCCCTAGCATCAGTGGGATGCCACTGACAGCTCACTCCACGCAAGTTTTCACTGTGAGATTTTACAGAATCGGCCGCCTGTTCATCAATACGATGGGACGGGGTGGGTCAGGAGAATGAGAAATTTCACGCGGACGAAGACGAAGATGTAGTTAATAATAAACTTCGAGATTTCTTTATTATATAATAAAGAAATCTCGAGGTTTTGTGAAATCGTTAAACCCGTGTGAAACAGGGACTTTTTTTTTTTTAATGGCATCTCGCAGTTCAACCTGTGAGGTTGTCGAATGCGTCACCGGGCTTGCCTGTGGATGCGTCAATAAATTAAGGCCTCCAGCCTGGGTTTAAAAACTTAAAAACTAAGCGACTACACGCTAAGGGCACCCCCTGTGGGGTGCGGACCTCGGCTTAGGGCGTCGCTGGGAGAGGGCAGCAAGGGACAGGCTGGATCGGAATTATTTAGGGACGAATTTAAAACTACAGGCTCAGCGGCGCGGGTTGGCTCAGGCAAGGGTCGGGGCGGGCGAAGCAGGGACGGCTCGCTAGTGAACTTAGAAGCTATAGATGTGTGTCAGTGTGAACGTAGAGTATCAGTAGAGAAGGGGGGGAAGGGGCAGACTCTTTAACGCTAGACATTATAGATTAATCACTTATTATTTGGTGGCCACAGCGCGTTATCATCTGAATCTAGAGTACTTAATATCAATACACTTAATAGTTTAAATAAAACATGGAGGAATTTTCCTACAAAAACGAAATCATCGATAAATATATTAGCGAGTTTACGTCGCGTATTGTTTCGGAAACTGGGATTCCTAGTGATAAGTACCATCTCGGTAAAATTATTTTGCAGAGTATCAAGGATGATCCCGACTTTGTTATGCAGGTAAACATTTATTTTTCATTTGTGATTGAAAACTGTTAAGTTTCGTAATGGCAAAGTAATAAAAGCCGCACGGGTCGATCGATCGAATGAGTACGGCTGACTATGAACGCTGATTGTGTACTGTAAGCTTTACACTATACACATTTGTGCAAGGCGACGGACACAGCGACAGCGTCAGTATGTGCTAAGGCTAACCCCTCAAGTTTTAAAATGTTACTCTGCTACATCATTGGAATCGTTACAAATAATCTGAAGAATACTTCAAAAAAAGTTCATTGCTTCGACTTGGATTCGAACCATCGCATAAACCACTGAACGTCGTCATACTCATACCGGCAATTTGACGAATCAGCCAGTGAGCCCTTAGGAACTGGATGAAATTGTTACCTACTATCGTCCGAGTCACTTACTAACGTTTTCTTTAACGATTACGATAAGATGTAACTACCCATTATTTTTCAAAATTATTTCTACTTTTATGAGAAAAAATTAGTTGATGAATTGTAAAATACAACGTGTAACGTTAAATGCGCAAAACCTCAGACACCCCAACTGATTTTTAATTCAATTGACCTATTTCAGAGAGAAAAAAACACTAAAAAAATTTTAAAGGTTTTATGTGCTGTTTTAGTTTTACTGGCCATTCTGATCGTTTCTTGCGTCTGCGACAACGCTCTATCGAGGTAGGATTCGTCACCGGGCCGCTGCGCCGCGCTAACAGTGTTATTTACTATCTACGCTAACGTAAGTTATCTTCGAACAGTGATTTAAATGTTTCCATCACACTTTTCCAGGCTTTGGAAAAAACTTTCGCCAGCATAAAACTTTCGTAATATGGAAGGAGTGATGGGGCTATGGAGAAACGTCTTGACAACGTGTGAGCGTGCGTGATCCATCGCCGCCCATTCTATGTCCACCGCGCACAGGATGGATTGAAACCACCACAAGAAGTGATTTTTTGCTCCGTTGGTGTAATTGCTGAATGGCGTTCCAGTGTGAGGATAAATACATACGAGTAAACATTCTCACTAGTTCACAATATTGAATATTTGTGTACAAATACGCAATAGTCGCGAAATTCGCGCGCACGTGCCTCCGGGGTAACGGGATAAAATAATTACACCTGTAACGCATGTGCCAGTGCTGCTCAGACTGAAGTAAACATAGCCACTGTCACGTATTTCGCACGCCCCATCTTCGTGCAAATCGTCATTTCTCTTTCTAACCCTTAGGTTACGTTTAAGTTAAAAAAAGATAGGTAGCATTATTGTTTACTTCGAATTGTCTTATTCATGGTACTGTATGGAAGATTCGTATTCGCATTGAAATAAAAGCTATTATTATCCCCCCACGTATGAGAAAATTTAAAGTGGTCGACAGAAATTTCTGTTTGTTTACCTATTTTGGCGGGTTTGCGTCTGTGATGGCTTGACCTATTAATAAATAGACATGGCAACGTTTTTAATGAAGATAATATTTTGAAAAATGTGACCTATATTAAAAAGTGGTTCAATTGATTCTGCTCGCTATTCTGATCAAACTATTTTCAGATTTTGCGCATTTAACGTTACACGTTGTATAAATCTTTGTAGTAAAATAAGATCAAAGTTTTGTTAAATAATAGCAATAATAACTATTATTAAATATCACATTATTTTGGGATTATACAGTTCGGAGACATGTGGCATCCACCAATCCACCAAGGTAACAACCCGCACTGGGCCCGGGCCCATAAAGAGCGCTCATAAAGAGGCGGCCCGTGTCCCAGCAGTGGGAACAATACGGACCTATGTTGTCTATTCAGTGAACTATTTTGGTTCCTTCGTCAAGATATAAGCGCGAAACAAAAAAACCAAACGATCAGGAATATGATGACGGGATATTGTTTCTGTAGGTTTCGTAAGGTTCTGATTTTCTCAACAGATTGACGGTGGCACTGGTGAATCAGAAACCAACGAATCCATGTTAAGAAGAAGCATTCAATGCGCAACCATCTTCAAGAACATGGGGCTGAAGACCGGCGACGCCATAGCGCTGATGGCGCCGAACCATCTGGACCAAGCTGTTCCGTTCTATGCTGCTATGTATCTTGGAATAGCAATCGCTGCTATTGATAGAACTCTTGGAGCTAGTAAGTAATAATTATCACATTCTAAGAATGTTACACGATTGTTGCGAGACGACGAGGCTAGTAATTAAAAAAGAAATTTGAGAACATTGTATTACAAAAGCCAATTATTCTTAAAAGAGTAACCGTGGAGTTTGTTGCCGGCTCTTCTCCATAGAAAACGACCAATTCGAACCGTGGGCCTAGCTTCTGACGTTTCATAGGTGCCCTTGTAGGTTTATGTGAATTAAAATATTTTGATTTTGAGTAGGTAGGTAATTATCAGAAGTGGGTGGCCGAAAATCTTTCTCAGCGGATTGACAAGACTAAAGTGCGTGGACATGCCAATAGAGTAGTGGAATGCTACCGGATGATGATTAGGATCATTTATGGCACAAAATAAATGATCCTTTGAACACGTTTGGTGTAACGGAGCGGAAACGTATCGTCGCAGAATTGCAAATGTTATAGAAAAAAATCATACCAGCCGGTCGATTCTGTAAAAATCTCACCGTGAAATCATAAGTGAAGTGAGCTTGAAGTAAACAGTGTCAATAATGATAATCCTCATCTCACTCCCCGCTCACTTCACCTAAGTTCTCACGGTGAGATTTTTACAGAATAGCACTGCAGGAAGGCACTTGTTCTATGACCGATCTGTCCCATTCTCATCAGACTTGTGAAAAGTATCTACATCGTCGCATGTGAAGTAGGCATCACCAAAATGACGTCACGCAAAATCCTGCAGTGCGATTCTGTTACCATCTCACCGTGAAAACTTAGGTGAAGTGAGCGTGGAGTGAGCTGTCAGTGTCATCCCATCTGATACTAGCGATTGACCAAGCATACATTTACAATTATAATCGAGACTTTAGTAGGTACCCAACATTTTTTATACTAATTCTATCGATCATTTTGTATAATTTCAAAGCTAGTTTTTAAGCTGTCAAAACCTTACTATTTTGTGGGTGCCTGGCTGACGGACCATAGAATTTAATCCCACGTAGTTTGTTTGGCGTAATCACTTCACCCGATTCACAAAATGTCATGAATAGGGTCTAGGAAAAAAATGAAAAAAACATCATTGAGATTCTGACTAAGTTTCTGTTTCGTTTTTTTCTATTTTATTTTAAAACCCCCTAAAATAGTAATTTTTTGATACCCACAATACTAGTTTTAAAATTATATAAAATGATCAATAGAATTAGCACAAAAAATACTATTAAAATCTCGATTATGATTGTAAATGTAAATGTACGGCTGCATCGCGCATGCTGAGTTTACCGCACAAATAGCATATTATACGAGTATACAGAATGCCCGGTAATTATTGGATAACCTTGAAATGGCTATATGTATATCGGCATAGTTAGCGTTTAATAATAGAACCAAAAACCGATGGAATTCATTCATTTGTGGTTGTAGAGTACAATAATGTAAAAGAGGTCAGAATTTGTAGTCCTTTAAAAAAAAAACATCTTAGGTAGTACTTAGGATATATTTGTTTTGTATTTTTTTCTAAACGGCCTTATGTTCTGCTATAAGCCATTTTAAGTTTATCCATTAATTACCGGACACCCTGTATACAACATCCCGACATCAAACGGTCGGGCATTTGCCCACCAAGCACATCATCCCAAGGGTCCCGTTCGACCTGTCTGGTCGGAGGATCCTCCCTGTTCCTCATACCTCTATTTTATCTACCAATTATAATTATTTAAAAATTACCTTTTTTCTTCCAGTTGAGTTGAAAGATACTTTTAACACTTGCAAGCCCAAAATTATATTCTGCCAAAGTGAAAAAGTTCAAGATGTCCAAAAAGCTGTAGGTCTCATAGGATTGGACTCTAAAATTATCAGTTTCGATGAGAGTCCAGACACGAGCAGCTTTTCCGAAATGATGGAGAAAGGTGATCAAACTGACGTCGAGAACTTTAAGTAAGAAAACGTCCCTTGCTTTAATATTATTGTTCTACCAGCTGCCAATGGTGATTAGAGTTACTTATATTAAACAGGGTCAAGTTAAATTACAACGCGCAACTCCGAAGTATCTATAATATCTAAATGTCGCAGATGGATTGTAGAATCCACTATTTTACAAAACCGCTAGTTGTTTTACAAAACAGCGGTGCGATTCTGTAACCATCTCACCGTGAAAACTTGGTTGAAGTGAGCGTGGAGTCTTCAATAGTGTCAATACCTAGCATCAGCATGACTCACAGCTCACTCTAAGCTCACTTTACCTTAACCACGGTGATATTTTTCCAGAATCGACCGACAGCTCCGTTATGTAAAACATGTTGTAAGTCTCCAAATGCGCAATATTCTGGCTTTTACTGTATGTATACGGACGGTAGACATGAGAACGATTGTGGTGCAGCCTTCTTTGATTCGCAAGTATAGGTACCTTTTTCAAAATCCGTATTTCATCAAAAGTTTCAATAATGAACTTGGAGTTAATCGCTATCGCTGAAGCTTTGGCTTACATCAAATCTTTGAACGGTGATCGGTTTGTTATTTTCATAGACTCGAAAAGTGCCCTTCTTCATCTGTTGAGATGTATGAGTGCTTCACCTTTCAGGAGGCTTCCACTGGCATATAGTAGGTATCTTAGGGACCATCACAGAACTTATTGCCAAACTTAAAACAGTTGTATTGCAGTGGATTCCTTCTCACGTTGGACTCGATGGTAATGAGATGGTTGATCGTTTGGCAAATGAAGCCGCGTCTGATGGAGAATTTTGTACTTGTCCTCCATGGCATACTGAACTTTTACCCCTAGTTAGAGACAGATGTATTCAATCCTGGTCAGAATATTTTGACAAAAGATCTCTAACGAAGGGCATTTGGTACAGGACGATTCAGCCATCGCTTCCACGTATGCTTTGGTTCAGCGAGGGCAGAATGAATAGACAAGAAGTTGTGATAGCTTTGAGACTGCGATCCGGCCATGTTGCTCTCAATAGTTTTGGTTTTATGATGCGCAAAGTTGATTCACGAATTGCGCTGTCTGTGGAGTCATAGAAGATGTTCACCACATCTTGACAGAATGTAGTCGTATTGGAGTCCAAAAACGTCAAGCATTTGACAGTAGGTTTAATGTAGGCTACTATAATAGCGTTCTGGCCTCACCATTGTCAGATGAGGCCAGAACACTTTATCGTATTATTTATTATGGGTACAAGATTGCGGGTATGTTAGTTTGTTATATTTATTGTATTCAACAATCGGGGTGACATATTCTTTATAGAAAAAACCCTGTAAAAAAAAATCAAGATTTAAAAAAATAACTGAACAATGTTCAGCCTGACTATCATTGCGCTACTTTTTACAAAACTGCTACCGACGTTTAGACGTAATTCAGAAGTGCTTATCAGCAATCTCTATTAATGTGTTTCATAAAACTCTGATATTTTTTAGTTAATATTGTCCTTAAAATTACGGAGCTGTTTTGCAAAACCACTAGCGGTTTTCTAAAACAGCGGATTCTACAATCCATCTGCGCCATAAACATGATAAAACAAAAAAAATGGGGTAGACAACCCTTAATTATCAGTATTTTTATGCTCAACTCATAGTTACTACAAGTAACTAAATGTCGTTCACCCCCAAAAAAATCATCAAGTCTAATTTTTTTTTGGTTTTTTACGTCTATCGAGTTTCGCTAGCTAATTTAATTTGAGTCTGTATGCACCGCACCTGCACCGCTCACGCCATGTCTAAGCCTGTGAACGTGTCTACTTCTAAATGTGATCCTTCATCCATTTTTATAGACCTACCGGTCGATTCTGTAAAAAATCTCACCGTGAAATCATAAGTGAAGTGAGCTTGAAGTGAGCAGTGTCAGTAGTGTTAATCACTAGTGACAACTCACTCCACGCTCACTTCACCCAAGTTTTCACGGTGAGATGGTTACAGAATCGCACGGCTGGTAACAAACTAGCAACCTTATTTATTTAAATTAAGACGGTTTAAAACCAATTACAAAAATTAAAGACACAGCTCGTATACAAGTAGGCATGCACATAAAAGTAAAAATTGTATAATCTCCAAGTTCAGGTAAAAAGTTAACAACTCTTTCCTAAATCCCTAAATCATAGCCATATCTTTTTGTATTTCTTCCTACAAAATGTAATGTGTCACTGTTTGTTTTCCCCGAATAAATTAAATAAAAAATAAATAAAATCCCTCTTACAGCCGATCTATTCTGGAAGAATTTCATCGTGAAAAATTAGGTGACGTGAGCGTGAACTGAGGCGTCATTCCACCAGCAGTGCGATTCTGTAACGATCTCACCGTGAAAACTTAGGTGAAGTGAGCGTGGAGTGAGCTCCCAGTGTCATCCCACCTGATACTAGGAACCTTCTTGAACCTTCATGGAACCTTGTCACATGGTTTCGTACTCGTAATCGCTGCGATAATTCGCAGACTTGAAGCTGAATTGCCATCTATAAAACTCTAGATAAAGCAATAATAATTTATGAGTTGATTGATTAATTTTATCTAAACGGCTATAAAGTTTTTATCTGATAGGACTTGTTCTTTCACAGGCCAGCAGACTTCGACCCCGAGGAGACGATAGCTTATCTAATATCGACAAGCGGTACCACAGGACTGCCCAAATCTGCCGCTTTGTCTCATAAGAACATGGTGGCCTGTGGACCTTACGTTTGGTACTGATTATGATAATTCACGTTTACAGGAAAAACTTAGGCGGCCTTATTACAAAATCAGCAGTGCCATTCTGTAACCATCTCACCGTGAAAACATAGGTGAAGTGAGTGTGGAGTGAGCTGTCAGTGTCATCCCACCTGATACTAGGGATTGACCAAGAATACATTTACAATCATAATCGAGATTGTAATAATATTTTTTATACTAATTCTATTGATCATTTTATATAATTTCAAAGCTAGTAGGTAATTTAATTGTCAAAACATTACTATTTTGTGGGGTTTTAATCTAGGAAATAAAATTTAGTCTAGGAAAAAAAAAGAAAAAAAATACAAAGTTGATATAAGTTTCTGTTTTGCTATTTTATTTTAGGGTTTAACCCTTAAATGCATGATTTATTTTATCGTATTGCAAAAAAATGCTATTGTATAGGTATTTATCTATAGAATTTAGATAATAAATATATAATAATTATACAATAATATTAATATACATAGAGTATATATATTGTTTTGACAAAAAGAAGTGCGTTCAGAAACTCACAGCTATCACATTCTTAAAAAAATTAAATGACGTACTTTGTTGCCATATGGCAACATTATGCATTTAAGGGTTAAAATAAAATAGCAAAACAGTGTTTTGCTATTTTATACTTTGACTTCACAAAATAGTGTTTTGACAACTAAAATAATAGTTTTGAAATTATATAAAATGATCAATAGAATTAGCATAGAAAATATTATTAAAATCTCGATTATTATTGTAAATGTATGCTTGGTCAATCCCTAGCATCAGTGGGATGACACTGACAGCTCACTCCACGCAAGTTCTCACGGTGAGATTTTTACAGAATCGACAGCACCCTAATTGCGTAACATACTATCAATTACAATCTGAATAATCGTTCAAAAAATTGTCTGCTCAACAAAACATTAACATTACTCACATTTTCTTTATTTTCCAGTGATTTTGCCAAGAAATTACCTCCTACTCGGTCGGTACTTATCGTGTCTCCTCTGCAATGGCTGTCAGCACTTCTCAGTTACGTCACATCGCCATTTTACAAGTATACGAGGATACAATCCTCTCATGCCCTCACTACGGAACATATTTTAGATTTGATTGGCAAATATAAGGTTAGTTTACAAAGTCATTTTATAGATTCAAAACAAACTCGTGTCGTCATCTTATCCCAACTTATTTGAGATCGGCGAAGCATGTTTCATTCATCCTAACTAATAATATAAATGCAAAAGTGTTTGTTTGTTACCTTTTCCCGCCTAAACCATCGAACCGATCATCCTGAAATTTCGCAAATACGTTGTCAGGTGTACAGAAACGGATATAGGGTACCTTTCATCCCGAAAACAGTGCTGTTGACGAGGAAAACAACAATAACTTTATTATGATAATAGATGGCGCCACGTGTCTTTCGAATCATGATTGAATTATATTTTTAGAGTTTAGAGTTTTTATTTTTATTTTATTTAAGCCTAATACATTTTGTGAGTCTAAAGTGTCGAAAGACCGGTTTTTCATCATACTAACTATAATATTATAGACAAGGGCAAACATTGCAGGTAGCAGGGGTGCATTTGGAAAAGCAATGTTTTCCCATGGCCAGCTATATGTAGCATGTTCGCGTGTGTCCAATGCCTAGAATTTGTACGTATTAGCGCCAAATAGAAGGACATACAACATTGTGTATAGGAGCGTCCTAGAATAATGTTCCGTTCTGAGCCCATGAGTGCAACGACCCAAAAAGCAGAGTACATCCCGAATTGATTGTCAAATTCGAAATTAACGCGAGCGAAGCCGCGGGCAAAAGCTAGTACCTATTCCATAAATTCCTTCAGCCTTCATCTAGTCGGAGAGCAGAGACAGGTGTACTTTGTTATAAATTAGTTTTATCACCAGATAAAACAATTTACACGAATTAAAGCGCCTGTTTGGGTTTGAACCTACAACTCGTAAGTCACGGCCGTTACCACTGGGCCACCACTACTTTCCTTCTTTCTTGCATGAACACATTATAGAATAGAATAGAAGTTTCTTTATTCAAGTAACAAAGACTCACCGAAATTGTTAGTAAAACTTACGACTATGTTATTAAGTACAGACACTAGACAAAAAAAAAAAACAAGAAAAACAATACAATATAATAACGGTTGGTCACCGTTGCAACATCCCATGAGAGACGGCACAACAGTGACCCACGTACACACAGTCTAGGCGACTCGCAATCATGCTTACGACACTGTTGGAGCCGCCCCACACCCTGCGCACCAGGGAAGCGCACCTTTTACGCATTGTTGCGTAAAAGCAATCTACATGCGCATCTGCGAACATCCCTGACGCACTACAGAAACGGGGCAGTCCCACCAGTATCCTAAACGCATTATTATATTGAACGCAATATTATAGAAACCTATTTGCCACATAACCAAATTCCTGTTTTTTTCCAGCCAACCCTTATGATAATCAGCCCAACCATGATGACTACGTTGCTAAAGGCAGCTAAGATAGAAAACAGTGATTTGTCCTGCTTTGAGGTATTATACCTTGGAGGTAGCGCTGTGCCCAGAACCCTTGTGGAGGAATTGAGGGTATGTGATTCTACTATGACTCCTGATATAAAGAAACTACGCTGTAGTCACGGCACATTGTAGGCTACGATGTAGAGTCATGGCACAGTGTAGGCTACGATGTAGAGTCGTGGCGCAGTATGGGCGACGTCGTAGAGTCGTAGCACAGTGTGAGCTACGCCGTAGAGTCGTAGCACAGTGTGACCCACGTCGTCGGACCATAAGAGTGTACAGTAAAGGAAACTTAGGGTGCGTTTCCACAGAAGCGGAGCTGGGCGAAGCGGAGCAGAGACGTGCAGGAATCGAATAATCTCAATGGTTGAAATCCTCATCGCGTCACTCGTCTCGTCTGTGATTGGACGAATCCTACACGTCTCCGCTCCACTCCGCGCAGCTCCGCTTCTGTGGAAACGCACCCTTACATCTGAATTGATTTTGATTTTGAACACCGTAAGGACTATTCCTGCTTGCAGCGCTCAGCCACTATAGTAACACTTCCCTAAGCTCATCAACCAATAGCATCACAGCTTCTAATTTTTCTCAGCCCCTTCTTTTTGTAAATGAAAAAAAAAAAAAAAAAAAAAAACCGTTTCATCGTTTTTTACACCTGTACCTAAGCCTGTGCGTTGCTGAGCCCCTAGATTTTTTATATTAAAAAAGGCCGCAAAAAACAAAGTATATTGTATTTTATTAGGTGTAAAAATTAATTCGGTGCTTACTTTAATAAAATTATTATTTTTTTTAAATGAAAAACAAAACTAATATTCGATATAATCGCCATTGCTTTCAATTACTTTAGGCCATCTTACGGGCAACCGACAAATGCCATCGCGAAAAAAACTTGGCGGTTTTCAGTTGATAAACTCTTCGATGCTATTTCGGACTGCACCAAATGATTTTGAATCGATCAAAATAGGTGAAAATCTTTAGGAGCGAGATCAGCCGTGCGATTCTGTAACCATCTCACGGCGAAAACTTGAGTGAAGTGAGTGTGGAGAGAGCTGTCATTAGGGATTAACACTATTGACACTGCTCACTTCACTTATGATTTCACGGTGAGATTTTTACAGAATCGACCGTCTGGTGAATAATCCGCGTGAGGGAGAACTTCCCAGCCCAAACTATAGATTGCATCCAGATTCCCTTTTACGGCATGTGATCGCGCATTGTCTTGAAGCAAAATCACTCGCCGACTTCCACTGCCAGTAAATGGCCTTTTTTGCTCTAATGCTTCACTTAAACGAATAAGCTGTTGCTGGTAATTCCAGTAAAGAAGTAAGTAGTGAGATCTGCAGTAACAGTTTGTCCGGGACCTAACAACTCATAATCCCACCAGATACTCAGCATCACTTTCATTGCGTGGATATTCGGCTTTGGCGTCGATGTTGACGGTTTTCCTGGATCCACCCACGATTTTTTTCGTTTAGGGTTTTCGTATAATACCCACTTTTTGATACCCGTAACAATCTTCAATAGGAAATCTTTTTTTTTTTAAACGAGATATCAAAGAAAGTGCTGTGTCAAATCTTCACTCCTTGTTTTCTGCACGTAAGCAATGCGGCACCTATCTACCCGCTCTGTGGATTTTTCCATGTTGGTGTAAACGGTAACATATGCATTGCTGTGTGACACCAAGTTGTGAAGCAAGTTCTTCTTGAGTTTGTGCTGAATTTTCATTCAAAGTTGCTCGAGAGCCATGTAGCCGAATTTTTGAGGCTGACCCGGACGTTTTCTGTCCGAAAGATCAAAATGCCAGTCAAATAAACGTAAATATTATTATGTAATTATTTCAATGACCAGGCATATAAACAAACACTTGAAATCTACACAATAATGTCGCCTTGTTCCTTACAAATAAACATGAGGTCCTTTCTTAGTTAGTCAAGCTACGAATAAGATGTCGCTTGTCTCTTGGTAAGTAATTTTCAATGAAAGTGTGTGAGTACACACATCAAATACCTTACCGGCAAACTATCTATTTTTGTTTTATTGGTCGACGCAGAAAGGGGCGGAAAACAGATGTGGTCATCGTGGGCACGGGATTTTGTTTTCAAACTGGTTAGATTATGTTTCCTCGATAGTACAGACGCCAGCACATCAAGCTACTACAACCTGTCAAACTTCTTTACTTAATAGATTTTCAATTTTATGGCTAAAGCATAAGGCTCAAAGCTGATTGGGAAAATTTGACAGTTTTGGGTAGCAAAACCCACCGAATGCATAAGCTCGTACTTTTTGAAGTCGGTTAACCTTGAAGGTCAGAAACGAAATTTGCAGTTGGCTAGTCTAACATTAAGGTCGATAAAAAAAAACAATATTAAAATCGACCTTAAAGTCAGACTAGTCGGCTGGTTACAGGCGCTGTACCTTTGTATTTTATTTTTATTTTATGTTTTCAGAGTATGACACCGAAAGCAATCGTGGCTGATGTTTACGGAATGAGTGAGATCGGTTCCATCATATTCCATAGCGTTAACTCCCCGGTAGGGTCGTGTGGGAAACGATTTGCTCATTTGCAATACAAGGTTGGTATCTCTCCTACGTACCTAATCAAAGTTCTGGAGGTGTGCAAACTGGCGTGTATAGTCGTGTGCCTTAATAACTATTAAAAAAAAGTTTCATCTCAGTGTGGCCAGCGTTTTATTCATATAGGTATCAGCATGCCTCGATCAAACAGAGAAGGAACCGATTTATAACCTCCTTATTCACTATTAAGGTAGGCAGGGCTCGGAAACCGGTTGAAATTCTTAACCGGTTACGGTCATTGACCCCAAACCGAAATCGATTTAGGTTAAGGTTTGCACTTTACCGGTTTTTACCGGTTTTTGCGGGAAACCGGTTTTTCATGAATTTTGGTTTTGAAAGTGAAAATTAACCGGTTAAACACCCCCCGCCCCCTAACTAAGCAAGTCGCAACATGAATCTACCCGCACCATTTAAGTTCTCCGGTTGTATTTGACGTCCTCAGATCAAACATTTTTTTTCCTAATGTTTTCTGGGGTACTAAATGTACTAATGTCACTATAACTTGTTGGAAGTGGTAAAAAAGTAGACGAAAAATATTTACGACTTACGGAATTAACCGGTTAATTTGGGTGTCAAAACCGTTTGTGCTTATGTAACCGGTAACCTTTGTCATTTGGGTTACATATGAACAGTTCACTTGTTTAACCGGTTAATGAGGGAACGATATATTTACCGGTATTTCATCGAAATTAACCGCTCTTTTTAAACCGGTTCAGAGCCCTGAAGGTAGGTACCTGGTACCTGCCCTTATTGCCCCATCTCAAAAATCCACCCTGTATAAGTAGTAATTGACTTAGCTCCATAAAGGTATAGCGTGATGACAATCATTTAAAAGGTTAAATCTGTAACTACTCGTATATTGTGCAATATTTTGGCTCGTCGTTTTACAATTTGCGTTTAACTATTGAAGAATACGAACAAATTGCAATATTACCCATCACCCATAGCACATAGCGTGATAATTTATAGCCTACGCATACAGACTGACCAGACATAGGAAATATCGAACTTTTGTATTAAACAGCTGATTTTGTTATCGTGATTTCAGAGTTGGTCCCATAGTGAAAGTTGTCTATATTCATGAGTAAAACACCCTGCTAAAAAAAATCATCCAGTATAAGGCATGCAAACATTCATGAAATTGTTCACTAAATTGAAAATATTATAAAATAAAATAAAATTACAACTTTAAAATTTTGTATAACTTTGTAATGAAGGCATATCACATCCACAATATATCAACAAAATAAAAAAAACAAACGTAGTGTAGGTACCTACATCCTTTGAAAAGGCGCTCTGAGTTCTACCTTACCTAAATGTTACGTTAACGTACTTAATTAATACCTAAATGTTTTTAGCTCGTGAACATAGAAACTGGTGAGGAAATAAAAGAACCCAACAAACGCGGAGAACTGTGGATAAAATCACCCGGTGGATTCAAGGTATGTAGAGGTTTTCTAGTCTTTGATAAACTGTCAGAAAAGTTCGAAGGTAGCATCTATACATGCGAACTACGCACGAACTGTCGGTCGATTCTGTAAAAATCTCACCGTGAAATCATAACTGAAGTGAGCTTGAAGTGAGCATTGTCAATAGTGTTAATCCCTAATGACAGCTCACTTCACCTAAGTTCTCACGGTGAGATTTTTACAGAACAGCACTGCTGACGTCACACTAACACAAATCCTAAATAGTGCAAGGAAAGAACCACCGTACATTATAACCGATCTCACTTTTCAGGAACTTTTAATCCTTCGTTCCCTCGTAAAACATCGTTCTGTTTCTGTCCATCGTTTGAAGACGACAGAGACAGAATTATATTTTAAATATGTCTAGCACTAAACTCAGTAGCGCTTTGTGGTGTAAGCGGTTCTAAGTGTCAGATAGTCTCAACTTATAGGCTTATTCAGATATTTAAGCGATATTGCTGTCGCGCTGTAAGCGATATCGCTCTCGCACTCGGTAGCGATGCTGGTAAAAGTGACTAACCAGAAGACAGACTACAGTGGCCGTTTTTTTACCAGCCATTATTTTCCCACTGATGGGCAAAGGCCTCCCTACTCTCTTTGACCAATCTTTATGAAAGGAGTCCAGCTCATCCCGCCATTTCCGTCTGGGCCTGCCGCGATGTCGTAAAGGGGCCGTATTACGAAGTATTAATGCCATCATAATTCGAATGCGAAAAAGGGATGGTGCTATCGGTCGTGTGTAGCTCCATCTCTCTCTTAAGCTGGAATCATTATGGTATTAAACCGTCATAATATTACATACTGCACCTGCAGGGTAGTTGCGTAACACACTATCAGTAGCAATGGGTTTCATTTTAACAGTTCAACAAAATTCATTGCGTTACTTACGTTGTTGAGCAGTCATATTTTTTCAACATATGGAGCAATGGATTAACAGTATGCTTCAAAATGATTCAAATTGAGAACAACATTGTGTAACGCAATTAGGGTGCTGGTATGCCTTAGCTTGCTCGGTAGGGACTAGTGATGTGATTCTACCCGGGTAAATTCCTAAATTGGGAATATTCCCGGGAATATTCCCATTGAATCCACCCAGTGGGTATTTATTCGGGTATTTATATTTTTATGATTAATTTATACATATTTCGCATAAATCGATTTATGAAACTTAAGGTTTTCGATTTCCATGTAAGTACAAAGGAAACAATATAAAATTGTGTTAAGTACACTGTTTTTTTCAAGAAACGTTGTTATTTATTAATATAATATAACCATACTACAATAACTAAACTAAGGATTAATAAATAACTGATGCGCTTAACGGTTAGCTTTGTTTGAATGACTAAGCAGGTACACGCGGCGGTGCGTGGTGTTTTTTGATTGGTGCATTTCATTTACCTGGTAAAACAGTAGACTCCAATACCGTGGCTACGTTTAGTATTCACTTGAGTATCGGAATTTGCGAACGTGGTTATGTGTTAATTCTGGTGTTTTGTGTTGAAACTTGTTTGCTGTGTATTTGGAAATTTCTTAAATTCAACCTGACAATTTTGACAACGACTAACGGATTTTGAGTGTACATGTTATTATTGTGGTATAGTTGTTGATTAAATGATTTTGGAGTTGGTATTTTTGTTTTTATTCAGTACTTACTAATTCAATCGTCATAGAAACTAATTTACCCACGATTTGGCAATGTACCCGGGTAAATACCCGTTTTGGGAATATTCCGGGTGGAATGATGGAAACTTTCCGAGTCGCCCATCACTAGTAGGGACACTTCGCTAACGAGCGCGACAGCGATATCGCTTATATGTGAATAGGCCTTTATTGAAGTTTCAGTTTACCGGAAATTATTGTCAAAAGTGCTAAACCAATTACGACGTCGATTATACATACCGTTTTTTTTTTTTCTC
The DNA here is from genome assembly GCA_949629135.1 of Eremobia ochroleuca. NCBI lineage: Eukaryota > Metazoa > Arthropoda > Insecta > Lepidoptera > Noctuidae > Eremobia > Eremobia ochroleuca. The sequence goes on along the minus strand of OX451404.1, from coordinate 14,627,153 downwards.
AGGGCTATTTCAATAACCCCGAAGCGACGGCAGAGGTTCTGTCCAAGGACAACTGGTTGATGACCGGCGACATGATGTACAGGGATGAGAGCTGGAACTTCTATTTTACTGAACGCATCAAACTGCTGCTCAAGTATAAGAATCATCAGGTGAGCTAGAGAGTACCTCATCATCTGCCTAGCCTTTTCCAAACTATGTTGGGGTCGGCTTCGAGTCTAACCGGATGCAGCTGAATACCAGTATTTTACATCGAGCGACTGCCTATCTGACCTCCACAACCCCGTTACTGGGTAATACGATACCCCTAGGTAAGACTGGTTGTCAGACTTTCAGGCATCTGCCTACCCGTAACCACTGTCAAAGATCCACGAATGACGGCCGGGACCAACGGCTTAACGTGGTTTCCGAGGCACAGAGGGGTCTCGGTATGTAAAGAAGGTCACCTATCCACAGACCGACCGCGGCAAGCGTAGCTTAACCTGATCGATCGACCCGTGCGGCTGTTATTATTTTACCTCACCTACCCTTTCACCCATCATCATTACTTTTCCAGATATCACCAGTGGAACTAGAAGCCGTGATCCGTCAGCATCCCGGCGTGCTAGATGTGGCAGTGACGAGTCTCCCTGACGCAGAGTGCGGCGACCTGCCCGTGGCTTGCGTCATACCACGTCCAGGGGCTGACGTCACCGCGGAGGAAATCAAGGACTTGGTTAAAGGTATGGAGGGGTTGATTAGAATGCTAGAGTCCGAAACAGAATCATGATAACTATACTTGAATTTTTACCATTTTTTTTGGTTCTAATGGAATTTGAACTTTGTTTTGTATGACATTGAATTCGTGGTACCAAAACATGATAATTATCTAAGAATTTACAGAGAGTTTAAAATGTAAAGTTATATTTGCAGAAAAACTGACAGACTCCAAACAACTGAGGGGCGGCGTTTTCTTCTTCAAGGAATTACCGCTGACTACATCAACTAAGCTGCACAGACGAAAGTTGAAGGAGTTAGTCATAGCAAGGGCGAGAGAACAATCCGCAATATAAGTTTAATATTAGATAAAATGTTGTTTTATTTATGTTGCATCGCACAGTCTGTAATTTTGACTTAGATGTGGCCAGATATATTTTATGTATTAATTCGAAAGAACTTGTGATACTTAATAATTGGTAAAAATTCCCACAGTAAAATTGTCTATATTTTCAGAGATTTTTTTTTTTTTTGTGAAAGTTCACCGACCTCAAAGAAAAGTTATTGTTTTTTTTTCTCCAAAAGTATTAATGGTATCGTTTTTTCCAATACCACAAACGACGTAATATCAGAATATGTATTCATATAAAAAATAAAGGAGCTGTAGTTTTGATTATTAATGAAATACATGAACATTTTTGAATTTCACTTTTTATTGATTTTTTTTTTACCCCTATCATTACCGCATTTTTTTCTTTGCTATAAATATGTACATAACTGTTGTTTATCACGTCCTAAAAAATTACATACGTAACTCAAAGGGGTGGTGAGAAAAAGCGTTTCTAAATATTTTAGAAATTTCTATGGAAATAGGGTTGTCCAAAGGATAAATAAAAACAAATAAAAAAGTTATATTTTGTCGATGTCGTTATTATCGCAATCGATAAATACTTCGTCTGACGATAACACGATGTTGATATCGTCGGAATCACATTCAAATACATCGACAGTTTTTTGCAACAACTGGTCGCCGTGTATGAGTACGTTATCCTGAGTCGGCTTTAAAAGTTTTAGAACTTTTTGGGGAATTTTAGACCGCTTATTGTTTTTTTGTCTCTTGTCAATTGACATACTCGACAAAAGCGGGTCAGAAGACTCTAAAGCTCGGTGAATCAAGTCTAGGACGGTTGCTTTACGGCTGAACTTACGAGTGTGATGCTCACGATCATAGCGCCAAAATTTGTTGCGTGATTCACCGGCTTGTTCTGAGAGCATTCCTATAGGTATAGGAATAGCATTAATAATTTGTGCACCATGCATTAAAATTTTGTGCATGGTGACAGACATGTTGTACCAACTGTATTTTTGTACATATTTTGTTGCAACATCATCGCAAAACTCCTGAAACTTCTTAGATTCTATTTCTAAGCCGCATGATATTGTCACCAGAATTGTATGTAGGTCATTGACGAGCCATTCTTCAATACCTAAAATATTGGCAAACGTCAATCGATTGGAATCAGACAAAGCCGTACGGGCAGTGTTCCCATCATTGGTTGTACCTGAATTTGGACGAACTACGTCAACCAATAAGCCCATTTTTTGTCTGATTTCATCTTGTATTTGTTTTTTTCTTTCTTCAACAATTCTGGCTTCTGGTGATTTTTTTGAAACTCGCCACTTTTGCACAGCAGTGTCATTTTTATAACCCAAATGTAACAAGAACTCAAAAATTCTTATCCACGCATGCAATGGGCTAAGTCCATGACGCAAAGCTTCCTGATTTACAGGTTTTTTAGATATCACATCTAAATTTTTGAATTCACTACAAGTAGCTCCACAACAGGCACACCGTAATTGTGAAGTTGTGTTTGTAACGGCATTAAACACCTTTCCATCTATAATGGTCAAGTATAGTTTTGGGTCTCCAATAACTGTTTTTCCCGAAGAGTTTTCAGCAAAAATCGGCGAAAGATTCTTTATTTCTTCTTCAACTCGGGTTTTTTCGTTTACGATTAGTTCTGTTGTTTCTGGCTTATATTGGATTCGTATTGGGCGACAAAATCTGAAAGATTGGGGATTCGGATTGATCCATAATACATAACCGTCGTCAATTTTTATTCGTAAAGGTATGTATGTGGTTGCAAACAGGCAATGTTCATCATCGTTTGCATCACTGAAGCTTTGTTTGTAGGCAGATTGTCCAGTAGTTCCGTCAAAACCCCATGAAGCCTCGAATACGCAATGGAGTGTATCTATTCTTTTTTGTTTGCAGTACTCCGAAACTTGTTGGTCGCACACGTCAATAATTCGACGAAAAGTGTGCATGACTAAATCTGATAACGGTATTGTTGCTTCCCGTTCTGATATTTGTATATCCACATCGGGATAACATAACTTTTTGACCATTTGAATTTTGTAGTAGGGAGGGTAAATATTAGACCCACGAGATTTAGCTCCTTCACGAATACTAATATAGTCGTCAACAGATAGTTTTCTATCTATAATTAAGCATAGAGCTTCATTAGGAGTATAAGGTTCATCAGTTTTTTGACATGACCTTATTAGTTTGGCAATTTTGGTAGACTCGGTAGGAGATTTTAGGCACTCTTGAACAACAAATTCAAAGTCACTAGCTGCAGCTTTTTCTAATTTGTTACCTGTTTCATCTACCACAACTTTTGAAAACACCTTGATCAGAGAGTCCAAAGGGTAGTTTTCTAGTTGTAGTTCCAAAGACTTTCTTATACGTCGCTGACTACGATCGCTAACATCATCATATTGGTTGGATCTAGAAGTTGAAGGAACATCTAATGACTGTCTAACTTCTTCTGAGGCCGAAGGTATTATTTTTATTAAACTTGTTTCAGGTTCTTCTTCAAGGTTTTCGCGTCTATTGTAGTTTATTTGTTCTAAAGTTTGGTGAAGTTGAAGAGTGGCTGTAGAAGAAAGCCATTTTTTATTTTTAGCTATAAAAGTTTTGCGATTCCTACTACTGGCTTTGTAAAGCTGTTCGCATTTACAAATAAACCTGGTAGTATTTTTTTTAAATATATCATATTCTGTTTGTGTATAATTAGGAATACGCTTAGGGTAAATTGCACTCAAAACTATTTTTGTTCTTTCGTGTTCAGGAATATCCAGAGGTCGCGATTTGGGTCCTTGCAAATGAGCTCTATTTTCTAATAACTTAAATAAGTCAAGATGCGTAAGTTTCTGAGGCATTACTGATAATTTAGCCACTTCTCGCGGACCGTCATGAGGGTCAATATTCTCTTGCCCCAAATCACTCGGTTGAGACCCGAAATGACAAGCCCCAGGAGAACGGGTCAATTCCTCCTCAGGGACAATATATGACTGGTCCGATTCCATTGTTTCCAATGAATTCCGTTTTCCGAATTCAGTAAAATGTTTAGTGGCTGCTCCCCTGCGTTACCGGGTAGGCTACCGTGCCACTATTAGATGTACGGGTACGACAAAACAACTCAAACATAAGCCCGAAGGCATCTATCTATATGAAGCTACGTTCCATATTGATATAATTATGTACATATGAATGGGAGTTTTAGCCAGTAAAAACTGTTACCGCCTTCACCACGTGGAGGTACTCCCAGCTTATGTTGTTAAAGTTTTTGTCTTTTACATTTTAGGAAAGTATAACTTTATAGGTTGTAATAAAGGTCATATAATATCAATAAAATAGAAAAAAATATTCTATCGAATTGATACTTCTTTTTCGAAATCGGTTCAAAATGCTAAGGCTTTTGCGCGTGTGATATATTCATTTAAATAATCTAGTATAATTAAAATCAATCAAATGACGATTTTATTAATGACCAGAATAAATTAATCAAATGGTTAAGAAGGTTAGTGACAACCCTAAACAAAAATTTAAAAAAATTATATCTCATCACCCCTTTATTCTTTTGAGCTGATATTTTTTATTCAAATGTATTATTATGTCGTACATATTTTCCATTAAAAAGAAAATGCGGTAATCTAAAAAAAAACCGGCAAAAAAATATTTATGTTTTTGCTAAAAACATTGAATAACGTCTTAATTATCCGCGTTTCGAATCTAGTTTTTGGCAATATTATAGTTTTGTATTTTCTTAATGAGAAGATACTTAATTTATTCGTTACTGATGTACCTGAAAAAAGATATTGCATTTCTATGGTTTCTATGGAGTTTTCTCGACAATTGCTATGTAGCCAAAACTACTCAAAAAAAAATTGTCATTGTCTTTGATAAGCCTCCAAAATAGTAAAAGCTATCAAATAAACACATAAACTGAACCTGGCCACAAGTAAGCCAAAATTACAGACTGTGCATCGCCGTAACGCGTGGCAATACTGCCAGCCTTTTGGGCACTTTTCCTGTTCAAAGCGACGCGGATGAATTTTTTGATGTCCCTCTTTTTTATATACTGGGTATCCGTAACGTCATGGATTACCTTTTACCTGCTGATGGGCCACATTGGCCCAAAATTAGCAACAGTGTCTGACCAAAAAGCAGCGCCGCGTCTGACCAAAACCATTAGTGCATTACTTACTGCGGTATCGATTCACGCAAAGGACCAAGGAACTCATAAATGTATGACTTACAGCAAGATTCTACCTAAAGACCTAAATAAAACCAATAACATAATAAAAATAGAGATTTTATTAATAATAGCTAAAATAGGGTGTACGCAACCCTCATAAATTCTGGGAAACAGCGCGAAAGCGCAACAATTGATAACTAACGGACATTAAACATTTCATTTCGTCAAATTTAACATTAAATAATACTGATATACGTCAAATTTTTATAACTGTACTGTAGTTTGACAGGTTCACGGACCCTCGCAGCGTTTGCTTTTGGAGATTCTGAAAAGAAACAACTAGTTTTTAATGGACAGTTTGACAAAACTGGGGACCTATTATGAATATTATGACGGTTTAATTTTAAATTTAATTTTAATTTTAGCTGGTAAGTACTTGTGTAAGTGCTTGTATCATGTTGCCCCGTTGCAACTGCCCTGTCGATCTCTGGTCGCACGCGCGACTGCTGAGTTTTAATGGGTTTTTCGATTAGGATTTTTTTAGTAACACCGGGGGCTTAGAAGTTGGCAGTGTGACATCCCCGTACGTCCGTCGCCCCCCACACATCAGAAAACGAGGTGGCGGCGCGTAGTGGCCCACGCGCGCCCCTCTGCACATATCACAAATCCAGTATGGTCTTACCTTTTTAAACATATTAGCCATCAATAAATTAGTCTTCTTCATATTTTCTTTTTTCTTTTCTTCTTTCTTCTGAACGACTTCTGGCAACGTTTTATATATCTTCTCAGAATGCTTCTTCATTTCACGTTCACTAATAAATTTTAGTGCAGCTGAAATGTGGAAAAAGTATCTATAGGAAACTGTTTCACAACTTAGAAACGTGGTGTTATGGATGCATTGGGCGACTAGTGCATTAATTTTGTCTTCTCAAAAACCCACCGATTTCAATCGCCTTTAAGAGCATATTTTTCTGTATCTCTATCTCTTATTTAAACTCAAAGCATTTATTTCAAATAAACCAATTACAGGCACTTTTGAATTGTCAAGGGGCCGGTCGGAAAGATGAAGCTAGTTGTCCATTCTAAAGCGAAGTAGGTACCTATGGAGAAGAACGGACAAGAAACTCCACGGACACTCTTTTAAATCAAAATAATATGGTTACAAAAATAACAATACGTTTATTGTTGCTTGAACTTATGGTATGTCACAGGCAATTAAATCACACTGTATAAGGCGCTCCACCCACTGCACCGCGCCCCGTCGCGTAGCGCGGGATGGCAGATTTTACTATTGTATGCAAGTATCTCAATTATAAATAAATGTGCAATGTGCTAGGCGTGATTTCTATATATAAATATATAGAAATCACGCCTAGCACAACACACTGCCGACGCGGAAATGCGCGGAAAGGCGCCCCGCGCGCAGTTTCTGCCAATCTGCGCCGGAGCGCGGGGCGTGCCGCGGGATATGACACACCGGATCCGCAGTCCCGGGCGTGATTTGATACTGTAAAGACGTTTGCACGATGGATCTCGACGTAGACAAATTGTCAATGTCGTAATCTGCATCACCGTGCGGGGGAGCAAATTACACCGCTAAGTAAAGCAGATCTGCGCCTCTCGCCGCGCGCGTTATCGTCGCTCCGCGCACCGTGGCGGGACGTATCTTCAGTGGATGAACCGCCTAAAGCTAAAAATTAGGAAATAGTAAAAGTCCTTACGTTTTTTCCTTCGCAAGTCAAATCCGATCTGTTTGGCCAGTAGCCGCAGTTCGTCCGAGCTGAGGTTCGTTAGGTCTGGCTGTTGTTCCACGTGCAGTGACAGCAGGTCCCGTTGGGCAGCACGCTCGTTTGCTCTGCAAATTAAGACGTTAACGAAGTTAGAATAAGGGCCACAATTTTGTAGCGAAGCGCATTTTACCTAGTTTTCACTGGCAAATAAATATGAACTTTGCGTTAGACTTTATTTTAAAAGATGCAATGTTGATATTTGTTTGGCAGGGAAAACCACCCTTCATTAGGTATCCCGCTTTCCCTAAGACCTTTTTTGATGATTCCTTCTGAAATTATAGTTTTAACCTAGGGAAAGACCTCCTCTGGCTAGCTAAAGCAAATATGATGGCTGGTATACTCGAATGGAGGGTTTAGCCGAATTATCAATTCACTGGAGTAATGTGACAGATGCTAATGCCACTACATAAAACTCTACGACCAAATTTATTGTATTAGTGATTGTTTAGCTAATCGTTTCATATTAAGGGCTGATTCTACCAAAGTCAGATATCTTTTATCTGTGAAATAAAATTTTGGACAGTTTTTCCATACTAGAACTTAGTATAAACTGTCAAAAATGCAAAATTAATTCTCAGGATAGGTCTTATTCTAGGTATAAAAACGTGGGGAATTCGCTCTAAAATGTGTAAAATAAGTGGTGAATAAGTGTAATGATTAAAATAAAATAAATATGAACTACAACATAATTTTTAGTATACTGCAAACTTGAATATAGTTTGTTCAGAATAAGTAACTGAATCGATTCCAATAGTTTTTACACCATGTTATATTTTGTCCCAAAAATATTTTAAAATGGTAAAAAGTTGGACACCGAGCGACACTAATACAGACGCTAGCACATCAAGCTACCCGAAACTGTCAGATTTTCCCAATCAACTTTGAACCTTATACTTTAGCCATAAAGTTGAAAATCTATTAAAGAAATCTGACAGTTTGTAGTAGCATAATGTGCTGGCATCTGTACATATCCGCAATCATATGCGCACAATACAGGTCACAGCCGGTCGGCCGGCGGCGCATGTTAAGTGCTAACCATCTTTTTGTACGGTTTATCAGGTAACATAACAAGCTTATCACTTCGTGATTTTTCATGATAGTTTTGAAATTTTGTAAAGGGTGTCTCAGTAAGAGTGCACTTTTTCATTTTAAAACAAAAACCAGTATTTTATGACAGAGTTGTGATATTTTTAATGTATTGTAAAGAAGACATGTTCCGATTAAGTATGGAATAAAATATCCGGCAAATGACCCCCACGGTTCCGATGACAGGTCATTACTCTTTTCATGAAATTTTCCATGACTTGCACAGAGATGTGGCTGTATCTCACCGATGACGCGTTGGATTTCCGATTTGAGCTCAGGAATTGTTTCGGGTTTGTTCGTATATACCCGAGATTTCACAAAACCCCAAAGGAAAAAATCGCACGGCGTTAAATCGCACGATCTAATTCTCGGATAAAAATTTGGCGAAGTTTGCGAGCGGTTTCAGCGTAACTTTCCCCATTTTTGTAATGAGTTTTCACAATTATAACGCGTTGATCTTTCGAAAAGCTCTCCATTTTTAATAATCGGAATAAACAGAGGTCACAGCTGTCAAATTTCAGAGTTGCAACTTGCATGAAAAAAAAAATATTCCAATTTTAAAAAGTGCACTCTTACTGAGACACCCTTTACATAGATTCTTTACATAAAAATACTAGACACGTGTTTCAGGTTTGCCATATACTAAAAATAATGTTGTATATATATGGCCATATACATGTATATTACTTTACAAAGTGACATTAGACCTGTCAATTAACTCCAAAAGTCATAGACAATATTTAAGAACTCACCAAACCAAATATTTTGTGTACCGCACACATTTTACAAGGATCGACACATTGCTTACAAGGATCAAAGCAAGGGTTGCAAGGATCCATGCATGGGTTGCAAGGATTCTGTTCACAAGGACTGTAAGAGCTGCATGGTACGCAAGTATCGCATGGACTGCACGGCTCTCTTGCATAGGGAATGCAAGGTTCGACCGTTTCGCAACGTTTGTAGCATACACCTACAAAAGTATCAGGTTTTATAATGATGGATAGATAAGGGATAATACTACGGGCAACTTCGTTAAGCGAAGACCTAACCTTTAAAACTAGTTGGTGTACCTGAAAACTGTCTATATTAGAGACATGAATTTGAGATAACTTATTGGTACCTATTTGATATACCTATTATTCTGTTCTTTTTAGGGTTCCGTACCCAAAGGGTAAAAAGGAACCCTATTACTCCCGCTCCGCTGTCCGTCCGTCCGTCTGTCACCAGGCTGTATCTCATGAACCGTGATAGTTAGACGTTGAAATTTTCACAGATGATGTATTTCTGTTGCCGCTATAACAACAAATACTAAAAAACAGAATAAAATAAATACTTAAGGGGGCTCCCATACAACAAACGTGATTTTTTTTTGCAGTTTTTATAGATAATGGTACGGAACCCTTCGTGGACGAATCCGACTCGCGCTTGGCCGGTTTTTTTTTCTTGTCTGTTTATACAGCCTTGGCCAAAAGTATTGAGCACCTTACAAATTTCGCTCGTTCACGGAAAGTATGGGAGTAAACCAAATCTATTGTTGAAGAATTATTTTGTCGGCCATCTACAAAGGTTTAAACAATGACCCACGCCGCACAGCTAGCAATAAAACACCTGGGTGCAATAAAATGTGTTTTTTACAATTTTTGTATTTATTTATCAGTTCGCTACCATCGCTCGTTGTGAACACATCCAGTGATCTAGTGCGCCTTTTGTATTTTATTTCAGAAGTTTTAAGTGTTATCGTTGCAATATGCCAAAACAAAACGAACTTTCTTTAGAAAAACGTGTGCAGATACAGCTTCTGTATGAGCAAGGGAAATCACAAGTAGAGATTTCTAAAACTGTGAAATGTTCGCGCCGATCCGTGCAATATGCTATTCAGCGATTTTCTACTACCGGATCACATGAAAATAGACCGAGAACCGGGCGCAAACGCATCACCACAGACCGTCAAGATCGTCAGTTACTGAGAGAGTCGTTAAGAAATAGGAAAAAAACATCTTCAGAGCTCGCTGCTGAGTTGTCGGAACAAATTAAGAAGTCAATTTCTGCTCGAACTACTCGCAGAAGACTTCAAGAAGCTGGTCTGAAAGGCTGTAAAGCTAGGAAGAAGCCATGGCTCTCCGATAACAACAAAAAAGCTCGATTGAAATGGGCTTTAAAACACCGAACTTTCACCGCTGAAGATTGGTCAAATGTTGTTTGGTCAGACGAATCAAACTTTGAGGTGAGTAAGTCAATTTAATGCCCTGATACAATTTTATAAAATGTTTTAAAAACCAAACGCATAATTGAATTTATTTTAGTTTTACGGAACTCAATATTTTTCTCTTTATTGCAGATTTTTGGTACACCTGGTGTGACCTTTGTGCGTCGCCGTGTGGGCGAAGAATTTAAGCCAGAGTGTGTGATCCCAACCGTTAAACACGGTGGAGGCAGCATAATAGTCTGGGGTTGCATGACCGATTCTGGAGTTGGCGAATTGTTCGTGTGTGAGGGTCGCATGGACTCTACTAAGTACATAAATGTACTAGAAACTGCATTACTGCCTTCATTCACGAAACTTTTTGGCGACACGAATATGGATGGTGTCAAATTCCAGCAGGATAACGCGCCATGCCACAAATCTGCACGCACTATGAGATGGTTTCGGGAAAATAACACGGAACTGCTTGACTGGCCAGCTCAGTCTCCAGATCTGAACCCCATAGAACATTTATGGGGTTTATTAAAGCGCAGGGTTAGGCGCCACACAATTAACAACAAAGAAGATTTAAAACGCTGCCTGCGCCTAGAATGGAACTCGATTACTGTTGACGACTGTAAAAAAATTATTAACTCTTTACCAAAAAGAATTTCTGCCGTAATTAAAGCAAAGGGTGGACCCACAAAATATTAATTTTCTATTAATAAATAGTAAAATAAACCCATATAAAACGTTTTGTTTTATTTCTATTTGATACTCCGCATAAAACTGAAAGATATCATGGGTGCTCAATACTTTTGGCCAAGGCTGTATATGTGTGTGTACATAAATGGTAAAATAAATAAATAATTTTCAAGTTATAGAATAACAAACTGAATGTCATACTAAACAAAGTTCAAATTCCATTGCAACCAAAAATTTATTAGAACTTTTTTGTTACAGATAGTCACTCTAAAATCAACTTAGAATACATTTCACTAAAGTAGTTGATTGATTAAGTAGCGATGAAATGTAATTGAGGAGGTAACATGCAAACAGGTTTAAGTCACAATAGTGTAAATTTTCAGAATACTGAAAAAATCTGTTGTTACCTCCTCAATTATCTGAGATTATGAACACTGCTTAGCATTGAGGCCCGGTTGCATCATTTCATTGAATGAATTTAGCTCTAAACGTAACTCGGCTATCATCAGTCACTCTTTTTGACAAGTTGACAGACAGGAAGATGGATAAATATTTATATTAGTTATGCCGACGACATGGTGCTGCTGAGCCCATCTGTCACAGCCCTTAACTACCTCATAGGGATCTGTGAGAGGTACGCGGTGTCACATGGCCTCAGGTATAACTGTAAGAAGAGTGAACTACTTATTTTCAAGGCGGGTAGTAAGAGTCCGAAAACCGTTCCACCGGTCAGGCTTGGAGGAATGCCGTTAAGTAGGGTCACCAAATTTAAGTACCTGGGGCACTGGGTCACCGAGGACCTCTCAGATGATTTAGATATTGAGCGGGAACGTAGGGCGTTGGCAGTGAGATGCAATATGTTGGCGCGCAGGTTTGCACGGTGCACAAAAGATGTCAAAATTGCGCTTTTTAAAGCATACTGCCAGACATTTTATACTTGCAGCCTGTGGGTCCGCTATACGCGTAGATCTTTCAATGCCCTGCGGGTCTTGTACAATAATGGTTTTAGGATGCTGTTGGGGTTGCCTCGCTTTTGAAGTGCATCAGGTATGTTTGCTAAGGCTAGCACTGACTGCTTTAGGGCGATAGTAAGGAAAAGAGTGGCCTCCCTGATGCGCCGCGTGCGGGCCAGCACCAACAGCCTTCTCAATACCATATTGGAAAGGGTTGATTGTCCAGTTGTGAGGCACTGGAATACCGTTCACGGATCTGGAGGGGTCCTGTTTAATGTAAAATAGAGTAATAATGTAATTGTGTGTGTTTTTAGTGAAATAATGTATAATTAATAATGTTGACATTCAATAATGACATTCAATAATAATATACTAACATAGTTATAAGTATGATTTACTAACAATATATGGAATATTTTTTGATTCCGAAATAAATGAATAATAATAATAATAATAAATATGTTTAGCGTTAAACGCAATCATTTATTGCTGGTGCAAGTGGGCCTAAGAGTAGAGAATTCAACAGCTTATGTAAAAAAATACGCAACTAATCTAAGTCAAATCTATTTAAGCTTCAATTTACAATGACAAAGTACCTCCACAATACACAGGGGCCGGCGCTACATTTCCCGTGCATCTAGGTTTGTGTACAACGACCATTTTCAAACTCGGAGCGTATCGGGTTTGAGTTCTGAAGTGAGAAAACTTGGTGGGTTCTTAAATTGTCGCGGAGTATAGTCGACCGAAGAATTGCTTTACCACCCTAAGGTTGAATGTCACTTGCACGACATGAGACGACAAGGTCTATTTTTACAAGCTTTTATTTAGTTTCACCTGTCCCAGAGTCTGTAATCAAATCTTGGAAGTTAAATTTTACCCACTTGCCGGTTTCCGAGTGAGCTGCTTTTTTTTTTGCTTTCAAGACCAATGTGACAGTCAGGTATGTAGTTCAACCTTTATGATGTCTCAATTTACTGGGAGATTTTGTCAAAAATCGTAAAGGAATTACGAGGTCAACTATATAGAGGTGTGACACACGTCTGGGACAAGAGATACCTATAATTTTGCAAGGATTTTGCTGTCTTTTTTTTTTATTTTATTTTTTGACAAAATTGACACAAGTCTAATCATTATATTTAGAAGAACCATAATCAAGAGTACACCTTTCAAATAATAGGTACTAACGAAGACAGAAGTGCATGGAGAATTCCAAACCAAAATCGTTTGTACTGGGTTTCATCGCTTTAATAATATGTCTTGGATGACATAGATGGCGCTAGTATAGTAGTTGGATTGGAAAATATACATCTCTCGTTAAAGAACATTATCTTGTTTTTTGCTTGTTACAATATTACTTAATTTTAACACAAATTCTCCTACGACATTACAAACCTTATAAAGCAAAGCACGTAATAACTAGGATTTGAACTCGGTGGCATAAAATTTACCGACACCATTAGCCACTGGACCATCGCGTCATTACGCAATAAGTTGAAATTATCCTACTGTTTGTTATATTGAAGTTGTTTACCGACTTTAACCCGTATCATAAATCTCAAAAGAATTGAGGGTAGCTTAATATTGACTGCATAACAATTAAATCTTTTTGTTCAATCATAACGTTCTTTACTATCTTTGAGTGAGTTCAGTTACGATTGCGTTTAACAAGTTTTTAATATTTATTTTTATCATGAGTTCGCGTTCAAATATTGATATGGCTAAGAGGGCCCAAATAATAGCATTGCATAATCAAGGCTTAAATTATTCTGAAATTTCGAGAGAAACTGGCTTAAACGTAAGTAATGTTTTAAAATCACTGTTCGTTATTTATTTTATTATCCATGGTTATCGATACACGAAAATAATAAATAATATATTTCCCTTATAGGTAAAGACTGTCTCTTTGTGGATAAAGCGGTTTCAAGAAGAGGGTTCGTTGGAACACCGTAGTAGATCTGGCAGAAGACGCCATATTGACTCAGACCAGCGTCAACTTATGGTGCAAGGTTATGAGGAAAATGGCTTTACACCAACAAGATATTACTCATAGTTGTTTGATACATCTTTGCGGACGGGGTGTCGTGCTCTTCATAGTGAAGGTCTGCATTATCGTCGACATGCTATTAAGCCATTGATAACCGAAGCTAATAAAAGAGCACGATTGGAGTTCGCTTTGAAATACAGAAATTTCGACTGGAGCAACGTCATCTTCAGTGATGAAAAGACTTTCAAGTCTAGCCAGCACGGGCGAGTTAGGTTGTGGCGTAGGAATAATACGCGTTATGATAGTGATCACGTTGTGCCTAACTCTGAATCCGGTCGTATAACAGTGAACATTTGGGGATGGATGAGTGCTGCAGGACCAGGAGAACTTACTGTAATACCCAGTCGTGCAAACAGTGTAAACTACATAGATGTGCTGAATGACGTCATGTTGCCCACCGTGCGGAGTGTTTTTCCTGTAGAAGACATGCCAGTGATAACGTTCGTGCAGGATAATTGTCCTATACACCGTTCCATAATTGTGCAAGAGTGGTTTAGCCAGCAATCGGACATACGGATTATTGCTTGGCCTGCGAGATCGCCAGATTTAAACCCCATTGAAAATGTAATCGATCAAAATGGCGGGTAACGATATATTAAAAAAAGAATATAAAGTGTTGACTATTGGATTGAGTTTAACAAAGACCGGGGTAGCTATAATTTATTTGATAAATCAGTGATCAAATTTAGTGTAAGTGGGATTAATTTATTCACTACTTTATAACAACAAAATGTTATTATACTAATGATTTTGATTTCTTATATAATATAAGAAATTAAAATAAAAACAATATAAATATAGATTCCTGTCCAATATAATAAATTATTTATTTATTATTATAAACAACTCGGTCCCAAAATGACAGCTATAACCCGGTCTTACAATTGTTATTGATTTTAGGTTTAGCTTCAATTTCTTCCTCGTTCTGGAACGAATACTTAAGCTATGGACCTTAGTCATAACATAATGCACAAATCAATCATTATAGTCAATACCACTAACCATAATTATGCAAAACGTAATATTTTATAATTTATGAGTAGGTAAAATATTTATTTACAGAACTAAGGTTGCATATATAGTGAAAGCTATTATAACATTATGTAAATAAAACTAAATAATAGAAGAATAGCACAACACAGTTTTGATTTAGGATACTTATAATATCTATTATACAGTTTTACTTTTTTAATGTCTTCCATTTTGTAATAGAGTTATTCAGTTATAAATTTTACTTGTATTTCTCATAACGAGTGAATTAAATAATTGTCAATTGGGTGTAAAACTGTTAGGTTAGGTTATACACTGTATAAGAAAGAAAGAAATAAATAAATTGTATTCTTCTTTGAGAATTAAATGTCTTAAACTATAATATCACTAAAATAGTTTCATTTCTTATCCTTTACGAGAATTAAACTTAGTAAATTTTAATCTGTAAGAAAAATGTATCTAAATCTTCTTACATAAATGTTTCTTACTAATAATACTAATACTTACCACCAATTATGAAATTAATTTATATATATATATTATATAGTAGTATATTATGCCTTTATTCATTTATACATCTTATACCTCATATTTTTTATATTATTTATAGCAAAAAATAAAATAAAAAAACGTTTAAAAATATAAAAAATAGAATATAAATTATGTTATATAATAATTAAATATAAAAAAGTGTAATGAGAACTGAGTTTCGAACCGGTGCCCTGTGGAACGAGCTCTGTTATTCCGTCATGCTTATCTACGTGAGCTACCGATCTAATTATTAACCTATGCGAAAATTAGAACTGCTTTCTGAATGTAGGGATTTCTATTATTTATGATCTACGCCATCTGTAGTCGAATTAACTAATATGCCAATTGACTTATTTGGTTTGGTTTGGTTTAGATGGCGCTGTATTAAGTACTCGGAAATAAGAAAATAAAATAATTTATGTTTATTTGAATATAAATATATTATTATTTCTTAGTAATTATTTTAGATATTAAAAACCTTATTATGTGCCTCTGCATAATAAGGTATTAAGCTTTGCAGTGTTATTTTCATGTTTGAACAGCGCCATCTAGCCGTCTCTTGAAAAGTAATGAAACGTAATGCAAAACCTCACAGTCAAAAGTCGACCTTAGGCTCTCCATGCACTTTTGTCTTCAATAAAAAAAAAAAAAAAAAAAAAAAAAAAAAAATGGGAAGAAAATTCCAGTCTAAGGCCGCCTGTCCACCGCCACTGTCAAAGGGACGTCAAAGAGATGACGGCGCCGAAGTAGCGATACATATATTTACTATGGCAGCATTTCCACAGCACATCCGTCACCCGAGCGCCGGGATCTCGACCCCCAAATTTTCGATAAGTTCGGGCAACCACTAGAACTCGGTCCGAGGTTGGGACGAGCCGATGTCCCAGCAATACAAAACACGTTTGATCTTGTCCACACTCTGCCGTCGCACAGCGCCGTTCGCGCGGCTTTAATTTTGTCTATCATAACATACTGAACCGGAGGGGCCCGTGGCTAAATAATAACAGCCGCACAGGTCGATCGATCAGGTTAAGCTACGCTTGCCGCGCTTGGTCTGTGGATGGGTGACCATCTTTACATACCGAGACCCCTCCGTGCCTCGGAAAGCAAGTTAAGCCGTTGGTCCCGGCTGTCATTCGTAGATCTTTGACAGTCGTTACAGGTAGTCAGAAGCCCGAAAGTCTGACAACCAGTCTTACCTAGGGGTATCGTATTACCCAGTAACTGGGTTGTGGAGGTCAGATAGGCAGTCGCTCCATGTAAAATACTGGTATTCAGCTGCATCTAGTTAGACTGGAAGCCGACCCCAGCATAGTTGGGAAAAGGCTAAGCAGATGATGATAACATCCTGAACCGCGGAGTTCGGACGCGGTAGACAAACTTTCGCCGTCACCGGGAGTCATGTTCGGTTCGAATAATCTTGTTCTCGCGGTGACGTACCAGTAACGGCTGCGGTGGACAGACGCCCTTAGTACTTTATTAGGTAGGTTATAATAGACGAATGATGTGCTTAGTGAAATGCCTACTTAAATTGAGATACCTATACAATCGCAGCCATAGGTAATACGGGCTGGTGTCCGCAACTCCACGTCAATGCGCGTATTTTGCGTACGGTAATCGCAGCCATAAAGGGCTCACGATTGTTAGTAAGATAACCCTACTGCAAATGGAAAGTTCAACGCGCCCGCATTGGTACTTACTGATAACGCTGAGCTCGACAGTCAATAACTAACTGTATTTCTCAATATATGTATTCTACCTGCTGTGAGCGCGTCAACAGCATTTTATAAAGAGACTGTTTGTGACGCTCTCCGCAAAGACGACAATACCAACCCAAACTTAAGCTTAAACTCGATTTGCATTCCATCTACAACGTGTAACGTTAAATGCGCAAAACCTCAGACACCCCACCTGATTTTTAATTCAATTGACCTATTTCAGAGAGAAAAGAAGTCATTAAAAAAATTGTAAAGGTTTTATGTGCTGTTTTAGTTTTACTGGCCATTCTGATCGTTTCTTAAGTCTGCGACGACGCTTTATCGAGGGAGGAGTCGTCACCGGGCCCCTGCGCCGCCCTGACATTGGCTTGCTTGACCTATTAATAAATAGACACGGCAACGTTTTTAATGAAGATTTTTTGAAGAATGTGACCTATATTAAAAAGTGGTTCAATTAATTCTGCTCGTTATTCTGATCAAACTATTTTCAGGTTTTGCGCATTTAACGTTACATGTTGTTTACAAACAAATAAAACTGTAGTATCTGTTTGTAATGTCAAAATGTAAGAAGGGTTTTACTAAATGCATATGATATAGGTAGTATATACAATACTTATAACTAAAAATCTGTTTGTCTGTTTGTTCCGGCTAATCTCCGAAACGGCTGGACCGATTTTGACGGGACTTTAAGTGGCAGTGTGGCAGACAGCTGATGTTAAAATGAGTAACTTACGCTTTTATTTTAGAAAAACAATGAAAATCAAAAGGTATTGAAGTCACGCGAACGAATTCGCAGACAGTAGCTAGTAAAAAATAAATTATATTTACTTCTGTAACTTGGTTCAAAAAAACATAATAATGTTTTTAAACTAAATGATTCCTTACCTCCTCTCACTGATGAACTTCAACCAGTTCTGCCGTTGCGAGGTCTTCTCCACGAAGTCTGGCCGGTTCTGTTCCAAATATTCTCTAACTGTGGCCATCTCCATCCTTCTGGCAGACTCATCAGACGTCTCGCACTCGTCGGGACAACTCCTGGACCTGTTCTTACTACATTTGGGGCTACAGTGCGGGCTCGAACGACCAGACACTTGCTCCCTACATTTACTCTCTTTCTTCCCATCAACTTTACGTTTTGGGACTTTAACAATAATATTTTTTAAAGGACGCCCCTTTTTCTCGCAAACCGCCTCTTCGCTTAGCATGCTTTCTGAAGTCTGTATTATAAGATTATAGGCAATGCATTTTTTTTGCAGCTTCTCGAAGGCCTTTGAGCGTTTGCACTTGTGATTTCTGCAAGCACAGTGATGTACTTTCTTGCATTTTTCGCAATTAACTGAAGTGCTACTAGAAACTTCGCATTTCCTACCCCTGCATTTGAACTTTTGGTGGTATTTCTCACATTCTTTCTTAATTGTGTTAAGTACTTTACAAGCAGCAGAATCTGAGGATGTTGTAGGCATATCCGAGGAGCAAGGCAGGTCAGAAGATTCTGGGCAGACTTTGTTTTCTTTAAAAGATTTTGTGCACGAAATTTGGACACTTTTATCGACAAGTTTGTCTGAACAGCACTCGCCGTCAGATATTTTATTCCGTTTGATCTGGTTACAGCTTGACTTTGTGTCCGTACTTGTGCTACCACATGTCTTTGGTTCCGGATCGGTACTTTCGTCAGTCTCCAGAAGGTAGTTCAAAACAGTGATTATTTCCGAAAAGCATTTATTCTTTTTAATCTTTACCATTTCTGTTTTGGAATAGCGTCGAGTTATATCTTGTATCATGTCTATTACAGGGCCTTTGCTCGATTTTCTTGGGAAACAGACCTTATAACAGCATGTTTCTGGTTGAACTGGTGTCTCCTTTTGTTCATTGCCCAAACAAGATCCTTGGCAATCAGCTTCTTGGTTCTTCTCTTTTGTATCAACATCAGTTTGGCAGCCTACACATAAACCTTTATAGGTTTTGTCTTCGATCTCAGTGGCAACTCCAACATCACAAGATGTTACAGTTTCTGGTTTTTCAGCTGCTCTTTTAGCATCTTCATCACAAAAATCTTTTTGTATTCCTATACATGTTTTGTTTGTTTTATTGCATTTTTCGCTTTTGTTGCTTTTTATGCTATCTGTATTTGTTTCCTTGCATTCTTTTTCTACCGTTTTTGTGAACTTTTCGAGACTTTGTTCTACTTGTAATTGTTCATCATAAATTATAACTGGTTGATTGTTATTACATTCGACATCTCCTGTCTCTATAAAATCGGTTTGGATGCAAGAACCTATTGATAACTTCCCTGTGTCAGTGTTACATCGTTTAAAAGGCGGTTTTGCCTTTGCTGTGTCGATTTTAGGGAACGTATTGCAATTAGTGCTACTTTCTATCAAATGTTTTTTAGACAAAGAAGATTTTCTAGAAACTGAAGGTTCTATCATGCAGATTTCGCTTTTGTCAACGAAGATGGTGCCTGAACATTGAGTAGATTTATTCTCTTCAATGGCTGATGTTGCTTCGTCAGCTATACATATTTTATCTGTGACAACACCTTCGTTTACTTGTTCGACTTTCTTGTTAATGTCAGCACCAGTCAAGTTTACTGTGAGAGTCATATTTGTGCCTTTAATGGGTATTGTATAGTCCTTCCCAAACAAAGAGGATGATTCCTTCGAACCCTGTTTTTCTTGTTCACCTCTTTTAGAGTTTACTTCTCTATAAACACTCCCCGCAGATTGAATAAGAACCTTCTCAGACGTGCTATTGGTAGAAACATCACTAAAAGACTTTCCTCCTTCAGAATCAGAACTGTGAATCGAGACCTTTCTATGATTCTCACAAATTAATTTCGCGCAATCATCTATGATGTTAATATCAGATAGTGACGGATCAGCTATTTGGGGGTTGATACTTATTTCAGTCTGAAGGCATCTTGTAGCCTCGCACACTGTAAAATATTTTTCTTTATTTCTTGGACTCGGAAGAGATTTGGTTGAAGTTCCGCACAAGTTTTTGGCTTCCGAGCCCGAAGAACAGTAAGTTTTCATGCCTAGGCACATATTGACGACCATGTTGGTTTGGGACGATTTTGAATGCCTTCTTGCATGTTTTGAAGTGTTATCTGAATTACTGCTTTCTGTTCCAGTCTGCGTCTGGCAAGGCGATTGTATTAGGTCTATTTTATCGTGTTTGACAGAGTTGCAAATAATTCCGCATTGTACGCCTGTGTTGCCTGATCTCGCAAGATCTTCAAGCTGCACGCCTCGGTTGGTCAATTTACAGCATTTGTAAATCATAAAATTATCACCTACATCTGAGGAGGAGACTTGTTTTCCGTTACAGAGGCACACGTACTTAATTTCGCCCGTATTTTTATCTGGGACAAGGCGAGTGTTCCTGGGAGATAACGGTTTACACTTTTTACATTCACATGGCTTTACTGTACACTTCATCTTGCAAGGCCTATCATCGGATGCTGCTTCTTCACACTGTTTAATACTCACCTGCACAGAACTGTCCACACAATCCACCTTAGAATTTAAATAATGGTGTGGACAACAACAGTAATGGTGTTTACTTGGACCAGCTTCGCTTATCTCCCTTTCAGCCTGCATCTTTTTCTTTAAGTTGGGCCGTTTTTGGCATTCCGAATGACTTGAGGAGAGAGTAAACACAGAGTGGCTTCTTTGGTTTCTCATTGCAATGAATCTCTCCATGTCCATATCGGAGGAGGAGCCTCCTTCTAATTTGCTAGCATCACCCGATCCGTCATAGTAATTGTTCCTGGTCAAGTCTTTCATCAAATCTTTAAGTCTGCTGTTAATTTTGGCATCCTGACGTACTGGTACTTTGAACGCTGTTTCGGAACTTACGAGTTTCTGTCTCAAGAACATTTCTTTGTCTTTCAATTGTTTTTTGTACGCTTCCTCGCGCCTGAGAGCTGCTAGATATTTTAAGTACAGCTCTTCAGAGGATGTTTTGGGGAACGCATTTTCTGAAGATGTCTTTCCTCTGCTAGAGACATCTGAGTCTGTGTTAGAAGCTAATGTCTTCATCAAATTAGTGTTTAATTTTTCGCTACTAGCACTAAATAGATTTGGGGCACTTTGTGATGTAGAAGCAACTACATTGGGGTTGAACCTATCGTTCCTTAGAATTGATTTCTTTGGCTTTTTATTTTTACTGTCTTCTGTATTATTAGCGTCAGACGTACTTGTTGTGGTATTATTTTCTCTATTGCCTATCTTCTTGCTGTCGAAAGTAAGTCCAGACAGAAATTCTGTTGTAGTTTCATCGTCTCTGTATTTTGAATTGATTAATCTACGAACTATATCTTTGATTAACTTTTTCTTTGTGTTACCATCGTCATAACGCTTTTGTAAAGTAACTTTTAGTACATCAACACATTTTTCTAAGTCTTTGGTTAGTGAATGATGTGATCCTTTGCTCGAGTCTGTGGTTATAGGTCCACTGGACTCTAAACTGGACTTATTTCCAGCTGTGCTGTTGTCAGGTCTAGGTTCATTATCTTTCATTTGATTCTGGTGATACATATGTCCAGGCATGTATTCAAAACTTTCTGCTTCCGACAACTGCTCTCCACTCTTTTCTAATGGTGTTACATCGTTGTTTTCTTCAACCTGCTTTTTAGGTCTCAGTTTTCTTCTCATGTTCCTGGATTTCTTTCTTCGTAATCTCTTGCGCAATGTGTTGAGGCTGATCATAACAGGGATCTTCTGATTGTATGGATTATCAGGCTTGGGTGGTTCATCCATACTTTTTGATTTTTCTTTAGGTGTTTTTTCTTTGGTCAACGAAGTTTGTACTTCTTTATCCATACCCAAATATGGAGTCATTTCTACAGTTGCTTTTTCTGGAGAAACACTAATATCATTTTTCACATTATCAAATGTAACTCCGCCATCTCTTTCAACATTAAAAGATATATGCTTTGTAAGATTAACATTGATAGATGGAGCCTGATTAATTTCCGAAGTATGTGGTACGTTAACTTCAACAAAATCAACATCTTTTTTGTAAATCTTTGTACTTTTCTTTCCTAAACCTTTCTTTGCTTTAGATTTGTTATCATTTTCGTCTAGAGGTGTGGAATGTGAGGTAGGGGGTCCGATATCTTGTTTCGAATCATTGTTAGAGTACTGTTGTTTTAAAGCAAGTCTTTCTAAGGTACTAAGGCTAGATGCCGAGTTTTTTCTGTCACTTTCGTTAGCATAGCCTACGTCAGCAAGAGAGTCCCATTCTAGTTTTCTTTGAGATGTGATACTACTGGTTGGAGAGAGTGGCTTATGTGCTGATAAGTCTAACAGTGCATCTAATGCTGAAATGTCCAGAATTATAATGATTAGTACAATTAATTACAATGAATGTAAACAGTGAAGTATCTAAATATTTTTCTCATCTAGCAGGCCATGAATTTAGCAAATACTGAATCACTTAGTAAAAAAAAAACAAGACCTGGGTTAACTCAAAAAGGTTCAAAAGTATTTCTGAGATATTACAAGCCACGGCCCACAAAATATTGTAATAATGACTAATTAAATATAATAAATACATATTAAATTCATGCAAGAAAATCATTACTGCTATTCATGAACCTAAATCCCTTGAAAGAAATACCAAAACATGTTCCAGTTCCAAAACAAAATCATAGTGTAATTCTTGTTTAACCTTCAAGCGGGTGCACGGTCATTATTAAGAACGAAAATTTATTGAGTGCGGTCGATTGGACACTACGCGCCTGCTTGAAGGTTAAAAGGCAAATACTCATAAATGTTTTAAAAATGATAACTTATGTAAGTACTATGTGCAATATATACTAACATTTCTGTGAGTTATTATCATCAAAATTGATGGACTCATCATCCGTGTGCCTCATTGAAACGTCAGCAGGCACTTCCTCGGTGATGATAGGTGGAGATTCAGTGTGCAGGGAGTCAGTCTTAGTTTTTTGATCATCGTCATCCTGGAAATTAAAAGAATATTGAATAAAAAGATGTTTTGAAATTAAAACACCTCGTAATTCGTTAAATATAGATTAAAAAATACCATTGTTTCATGATATTCATGGTATTTTTTTTGATGCTGTAAAATAATTTTGAGAACATCACCTCCCTAGCCCTTTCCCAACTATGTTGGGTTTGGGTTCCAGTCTAACCGGATGCAGCTGAATACCAGTATTTTACATGGAGCGACTGCCTATCTGACCTCCACAACCCAGTTAGGTACTGGATAATACGATACCCCTTGGTAAGACTGGTTGTCAGACTTTCGGGCTTCTGACTACCCGTAACGACTGCCAAAGATCCACAAATGACAGCCAGGACCAATGGCTTAACGTGCTTTCCGAGGCATGGATTAGTCTCGGTATGTAAAGATGGTCACCCATCCACAGGCCAACCGCGGTAAGCGTAGCTTAACCTGATCGATCGACCTGTGCGGCTGTTATTATTTAGCCACGGGCCCCTCTGGCAATTTTGAAAACATGTTTTACGTTAATTAATACCTATATAAAATATTTCCTATGCTGACCTACTTATTTACCTTACTTAGAATTTATTACAAAGCAATTGATGTAAGTTCAAGAGAACTAGATACATGTAATAAACCATTTTATATATAAAATCACCTACACCTACCTACTATGAAAGCACAGGTTTCCAAAACAAATGGTTCAGAGTCACTGACTTGACATGGCAGCGGGAAAAACCAAAATCATCATTATCTGCCTAGCCTTTTCCCAACTATGTTGGGGTCAGCTTCCAGTGTAACCGGATGCGGCTGAATAAACCGGCATAATTATGTATGTAAAATAAAAAAAAAGAAACAAAAGTAAAAAGTAGGAATGCATTACAAAAGTAAGTTTACCTGCGAACTAGAAGGATCAGGCAGTGAACACAGTATAGAGATTCGACAAACTTCTTGTGCAGAATCACTTTTTTTGTCGCCAGAATCCGACGAGTCGTTTTCACTCTTCATTTTACGCCAAAACAAGCCACTCGTGTCTTTAATATCTCTCTGAGCTGTCGATAACGAGAAGAATTGCTCCAAATCCCTTTTCCTACCAAACTTTTTGTAGTAATCGAGTATTGTAGCATTTACAGCGCCACGGGAATCAACATCGTCGGAGGTCCCCAGAACACATGATTTGTCAACTTCATCTCTTTCCATAATTCATTAAAGCCACGGAATAAACGTTTTACTTGTTTTTATAATAAAAACATCACAATTTTATATATTTACGTTGTGTAACGGCTCCGTTAAATGTATGTACATTTTCAAAATTGTTTGACGTTTTCAATTCAAAAAACAAAACAAATGATGACAGTTTTTAAAGCATGGAATCTAGGTTTTTGGGTTAAGTTCACGAACTTTGCGTAGGTTATTCAACTTTCACATAGCTAAAATACGTTTTGTTGCATTATTAATTAAACCAATGGGGAAGATTACCAGAAACGTATCCGCTAGATGGCAGTGGGTGTTTGTCACATCATTTTATAATGGCGGATATCGCGATATTTTTTAAAATTGACTATCCTTTTTTAAAATTGATTATCCACGTTTTATACCTGCTTTTTGTACCTTATATAATGTATTCTACCTGGAATGTTGCTCAATTGAAAACGGAGCTGAAGAAAAGAGCGGCTTCGGTGTGCGGAAAAAAAGCTGATCTAATAGAGGTATACGTAATTCTGGATATTTTAATATTTCTTGACGATATTTAATCCAGTTTTTGGATTCAAAATATTGTGATACAATTTTAATAATAAAAAATATATCATATAATATTTAATTTTTCATAAATAATGGCCTAAGAGACCTATGACTCTAAAAATACATTATAATGATAATTTAATCCTTTTTTCAGATTAGAGGCATATGACAGATAATTTTAATTTTGGAAATGTCTGTTTGGATAATCCATTCGAACCTTCAATGCAATTGCCAGAGAACAATATGTTTAGAAATGTTAATAGTAACACTTGCACAAACTCTCTAACTTTTATAGTAATTATTTCAAAGAAGCATTATGTAAAACTAACTTTCTCTGAAGTGGAAACCCTGTCAAGATAGATTTATAACAATAATAAACGTAATAATGCAAATATTAACATAAAGATAAAATTTTAAAAATTAGGGCAACTTTAACATACCAGCACCCTAATTGCGTAACACAATATTACTCTCAATTTGAATCATTTTGAAGCAAATTGCTAATCCATTGCTCCATAAATGTTCGAAAAACGTGTCTGCTCAACAACGTAAATAACGCAATGAATGTTGTTGAACTGTCAAAATGAAACCCATTGCTACTAATAGTCTGTTACGCAATTAGCCTGCTGTTTCCTTTGAAGTAGTTTGGAAATCAGTATTTTTGAAATGTTTACCTAGAATGATCAGTCGCTTTAAACTTTACCATTCTACTTTTCATCGCTTTTTCCCATTTTTTTCTTATCACAGGGTTCTTAGGGAATTTATATACTTCCATTTCTTGGCAGTGAAAATAAGCAAAACGACCCATTTTTTTATAAAAATTATAAAATAATTATTTTTCTCATATAAGCTAATACCTTCCTTGGTGACAAACACTCAGCGCCATCTAGTTTCAGTTTGGAACCCCATAACAGTGTTGGTTGGTATTACCTACTGATTGAAGGCCTTGTTATTTAGTTTTTAGGGGTGAGTTTTCAATCGACAGATAATTTTTATTCGTGGGATAAAATTGATGTCTGAAAGTTTTTGTATGGTAGAACTGTCAAAAATTCAAAATTATTCCTACGACAAAATTATCTAGGGTTAGAAAAATCCGCCCTTAGTTAACTATAACATTGGTTTTTAGCAATATTTCTTTTGTATCGTAAATACAGAATGTGGCGTTAATAGTGGTGTAGCCACTGCACTCACCGGACTTTTTGATTAAGTTAATATTGAAATATATTTTTTAAATAACGGGCACCGGTGGGCGGTGTCATTATTTTTTACAAGTTTCATAACTATAAGGTTTGAGTTAAAATTAAAAAAAAATCAGTGCAGTGCGAGTCAGACTCACGCACCGAGAGTTCCGTACAAAGTTAACCGTTAGAGTTCCGTAAACTTTACGGTTTTCGGATTCTTTCCTTTACTTGTGCTACATGCATGATATTGCTTCTCGCCAAATTTCATGATTCTAGGTCAACGGAAAGTACAGTAAGCTTCAAAGAAACCGGACCCCCCTTTGATGATGATATCATACGTTTAAGTTTTTCGTAATGAAATGTAAATGGCGTGTTGGTCTAGTGGTTTGGACTGCGGCTTACCAATTCGATGGCCACGAGTTCCAATCCGCGGATGAGATTTATTTTTTTCTTTTTTTTAGTTTCTTTAATAGTTGATTAGGTGATTTTCGTAACTTTATTTCAGAAAACATCCATATTTAAGAAAACAAATGTTAAGTATGAGGTTTGTAAGAACAGCCAGGCATGTTGCATAAACAATATTCATTTATTTCATTAATTACATTTCTAGGAATCCACATATACAGTTATTACGAGTATACAGTTTTCTATCTGTGTTAAATTAGGGTTATTTACTTAAAATATTAACTAAATACAAAATATATACCCTGGGTGAGGTGTAGAATGTTTAACATTAGATAACGGTTCGTTTATAGATATTTCTAGTAACATAACTACAATATTTATTTATTCAAACTTGTAAAAACATTATTTTTTTTTACTCTGTATGATCTTATGGGGAAAAAAGCCTGGTTAAAAAATGAAATGTTGTCATTTGTGCCTGTGAATTACAGAGGAAGAACCAACATTCTAAACTATAACAGTATAGCAATATACATCTTTCTCTTTTATCACAATTTCTGATAACCCTTTTAACACAGCATTAGAAAAGTATGTGAGGTCAGATGGTGCATCGTTAACACATTACAAGACTACTTGTAAACAAGAGTAACTGGATTCATAATAATAAAGGTTGTTTATTTTTGATTAACTACGAGATAATGATCCCACAAATATTGGGAATTATTAACACTTGCTCAAACGTTCTAATGCAATTTTATCAGATAAGTTACACAATCAATCTGCCGAGTAAATTGTCTATTAATAACGCAGACGATGGCAGTCACTGTCTATCACTTCTTGAAGACTTTTCATGCCCGAAACCATATTGAAGCTTGCAGCACTATTTCGAATTAGTTCCCAGGTTTTGTGTGTCCCAAGGTGTCGCTCCGATTCATTAGTGTAAGCAGTTGGGTGAGATCGCATTTCACATCACCCGTCGCTTGATACCTTTGTATCCATCTACGAACTATTTTTCTCTGTAATGAAAACAATAATATTAGAAATACATAAAAAATCCACCTTGTAAGTAATAATGCAACATGGTTGTAACAATAAATATATGTGTATAACGTAAATCTTACCGTTAAGCCCACATTTCTCGTGCTATTTTCTTTATGCTTTGTTCCTGTTCCCAGAGAACAACAATTATTTTAGCCTTCAAAAAGTTGTTAATCGCACCATACTATCGGTTAATAGAATCAACTGTTCAAAAACTTCGTAAATTGGATAATTTTACGACGAAGACATTACACACAAGCTGATCGGCACGAAAACGAAACGATTTGAAAAAGAATTTATACCCTCAATCACAGTTTAGTAAATAGGGCGAAGAAGTATTCTAAATTCAACCTTAACTCACAGTTCATACAGCAGTTAAGTTTCTGAAGTAAAATGACGGTAGTGCAACAACAATCGGAATCAAGCACAATCTATTCAACCAAACAAGAAATCTATGCTAATTTCAACCTTATCTTTTAGTTAATTGAAGAGTTACGTATTGCATTTTGTAAAACAAGGTTGTGGACGGTAGGTGTATCTCACGTGGTGAAAGTTGAAATTTAAACCTTAATGTCTAGAAGATTAGACCGTTATCAAACTTGTTCGATAAAAGGAGTAATGCTATTCGAATTTTCGTTGAGATTACTAACTGAGCCAATAGCCTATTGGTATAAGGCACGGTCTTAATGATCGTCTGGCGCCTTGTGATGCGGGTTCGTATCCTATACGGCACGTAGTGTCTTTTTGTAAGTTATTCTTGGTATACGGTTGGGCCAGAAGCCGAAAAAAATACCACAATACCTAATTATTAAAAACATACAAACAATATTTGAGTCGGATCGGTGGATGCTCGGGCAGAGATGGGTGCGGCGCGGACGGCGGGGAGGGAGCTGCTCGGGGCCAGTCACGTGACGCACCCGCCGTCGCTTGAGCGATTATTCTTTAAGTCTTGGCGGGGTTCGTTTTCTCTGACGCGTACTGTACCATAAAGATTTTGATTCCCTTGCGAGTGTCAAAATATGCGGCATAAACTAAAAATACAAACGCCCGTATTTTTTTATTGCGTTGACTTAGAAGTTTGATTTTTTCAATGTTTCAAGGGATTGCAGCCCTGAGTATTTGTTATTAATTTCAACATGATAGCTCCACGTGTTCCTGAGAACAAAGGTATGGACAAGTGGACCATGAAGTGATCATATTATACGGGTTCCGTTTTTGCTTTTGAGGTACAGAACCCTAAATACATATATTTTAAACTTATGTTTACAAAATTATTTTCATGTATTATACATTCATTCATCAGCAGTTCTAAACAAAGAAACGAAATAAAAAATGAATGTCATTTAAGGAAGAAAACCGTGTCAATTTTCCAAAAAAGAATTTTTAGCATTGAGATGGGATATAACAGGAGATGCCCTGTTATTCTATACACGGTTGTAGGTAGGTGCCAGAGCAGCCATCTTTGTCGCCAAGTTTCGTGGTAGTTCAGCTGTCAAATGGTTGTTTATTTTTTGTATTATTGAGATTTGCGAGAAAATTACGAGGACTTTACCTTTAAAACTGCATGTAAATGTTGAAAAACAGCAATTCAACATGCCTGTGTGTTGTATTGTGAAGTGTGGTGCAAGGAAGAATGAAAATCAACCTCAACTTTCTTTGCACAGGTTAGTAGCCGGTTTTCATGCAATAACACATACAATAATAGACATTCGATGATATAATTGTAACGCGATCATGAATTTATGGCTAAAGTATTGATATTTGGGTGAATTTCCGTATAACAGACCTTTTTATTATTTTGTTAATTCATTCGTTTGTTTACAATAATATGTCATAATAGAATAGTGTTGTACCGTTGCCTAATAGTTTCCGGAACTAGTTCCTCCGCTGGAACGATATCGGTATATTCTGCTATGTTAACATAAATAGTCCTGCGTCTTATTAGCTCCGATTGACCTTGCTAGGTCCGGCCCGTGGTTCACAGCACTAAAATCAAAATATTTTCTTTCACATAAACCTACATGGGCACTTATGAAACGTCAGCCTTGTTGTAGGAACAACAAATTTGTGTTTGTTCCTAGTATTTATATTATATATATCACTGTATTTTTAAACAGATTATATTTTTATGTGCATACAAAAGATTATCATAAATGTACTGAGAAGGCACAGTCATTATATTAATCTCTTTAAAGTCTCTGAGGGAGTGTCTGGGACTTAATTTATAAATGGAACGAATTGCCCTTTTTTGTAAAATTAAAATTGTCTGAATATCGGCGGCATTTCCCCACAACAGAATACCGTATGACAGCACACTATGAAAATAACTAAAGTAAACTAAACGGACTGTCTCTAAATCAGTTAAGTCACGAATTTTCCTAACGGCGTATGCTGCAGAGCTAAGTTTTTTTGACAATTTATCTATATGGGAGCCCCATTGAAGCTTGGCATCCAAAGTTATGCCTAAGAATACTGTGGTATTTTCGGGTTTTAACTCTTCACCCTTTATGAGAACACTAGTTTCTACTTGTCTAACATTTGGTATCGTAAATTTAATACATTTCGTTTTTTTTTTTCGTTAAGAAGTAGATTATTAACATTAAATCAGTTTACTACTTTTGCGAGGGCACTATTTATACTGTCAGTAACCAGCTGTTGACGTTTGAGTTTAAATAAAAGTGAAGTGTCATCTGCAAACAACACTATATCATGTTCATCCTTTATGAGGTAATGCAAGTCATTGATATAAATAATAAATGAAAATGGTCCAAGTATTGAGCCCTGGGGGACCCCCATTCTTACTACAGATCCGGGTGACCTTTTCCCGTTAACATCAACTCTCTGAATCCTATCACTGAAGTAAGAAGTGAGAAGATCCAGAGAGGGTGCCGGATTCCGTAGTGGCGAAGTTTCCTGATTAAGGTTTCATGAAGAATACAATTGAATGCCTTGGACCAATCACAAAAGATGCCCAAAGCATCGCATTCGCAAAGTATTACTTTTGTAAGCCTATTTTACTAATCAAACGTTATATTTGAACGATAATTGAACGTTATATTTGTTAATCATTATCATACCAATAAACAAAGGCAAAAAAAAAATACTTTTATTTTATTTTTACTCCACCACTCATTAACACAATAATATAAGCATCCCATCCCATTCACGGAGAATGTGATGGGAAGTTTATATTATTCATTCACCCTAGTGATTATCTTGTTTTTCACTAGGGTCCGCATACCTAACAGAAACTACTGCTCTCTGGCCTTCCAACCCAAAGGTATAATATGCGAAAGCACCTGTTTTTGGGCATATGGATACATATCTCTTCACGCTGTTTTCCTTCACTTTAATACGTAAACGTGATGCAATTAAAAAGTGTTTTTTAATTCTGTGCCGAAAAAACACTTGGCATTAATTTTATTTTCAGGGAAGAAAGTTGATTGCGATAATTTGACAGTTTCGGGTAGCTTGATGTGCTGGCGTCTGTACCTATCGATAAATAGTTCATATGAGTCTTTTACGCATAACAAAAGATTAGAAATAAAGTATTTTCGCATACTGTATTTTTATGCAAAATTATAAAGTATGTTTATCGAAAATAAACTAGGATACGTTACTATAAAGTAGGCAACCTTAGTTAGAACGGACTATAAGTTAGTATACTATATTATGATCCAAACGTGATAACTAGTACGACTCGTATTTAGTATCGATACTCGTTATAGTAACACCAATGTTCCTTGATTGATACAATCCTAGCAATGGCAGCCATTTTTTGAGACAATATGAGTTGTAGGTAGGCACCCTTTTTTCGTAGGTATTTCCAGTCCATATATATATGTCTATGATTTTTAGGCATTAGAGGCACTTTTGAATGTCAATATTTACAAGGACATGGAATCGATTCTAGTTGTCCCCCTTCCAAAAGATAGTTTCGTATGAAGAATAGGCAAGAAACTTCACATATTCTGAGACCTATAGTAAAATTATTATGTAGTAGGTATGTCTATGGGTTGTTTCGATCCCTTAACGTTGGACCACTATTTATTACGCCACAGCCTATCATAATCTATGGTTAAATAATAAACGAACGAAATAAAACGCAATTGGTTGACACATTATTAGACACATACACAACTTGACAGTGACATTAATTTGTAAATTTTGTGCACGGAGGATAGTTTTGTGATTTGTAAATTGCGAGACGGCGAAGGGGAGTTTCTTGTTGATAATTTTGTCCTAATTTCAATTTCTGCAAATAAAAATCATCCAAAATGTCTAGACAGACTTCCAGACTCGACGCTAAGAAAGTTGTAAGTTGTCATAACTGCCTAAAGCGTAAAATATGCTTACGCACAGGTTTTAAGACGGTTTCACTGAATAAATTACTTTTCCTAGAATTCCGAGCTACTTACGCTTACATACGGTGCTCTGGTGTCTCAAATGCTGAAAGAGACTGAGAATGCGGAAGATGTGAACAAGCAGTTGGAAAGAATAGGCTACAACATGGGCGTCAGACTGATCGAAGATTTCCTGGCCAGGACTACGTCTACGAGGTGCTTGGAGATGAGGGAAACCGCTGATAAGATTCAGCAGGCTTTCAGGTTAGTTACTTTCATATAGTTTGCGTTGTTAAGAGGGAAAAAGATTACCATTAATTCTGTAACTTTCTGCCTACTGTCTTTTTGGCTTTATATGCTCCTCCTGAAGTGAGATTTTGCTTAACATAAAATAAAATGCAACTTCTTAATAAGGTACCAAAGAAATTGTGCATACAATGACATAATGTGTGGAAATTATGACTACATTGTTGTATACATTGTTGTAACAATAAACAATAAATAACTTTCTTCAACTGGATGTAGGAAATCCCATAATACTGTGTAAATATGTTAATATCCATTTGAAAACAATCATGGCAAAGAGCAACCTGAACAACCCAAAAATATGTTTGTATGATTTGTAATCAGGTTGGCTGTTCAGGTTCTTGTTCCTAATTGCACCATGCATCAGTAACAATAAAAAAGGTGATTTTTTTTTCCCACTAAGCCTGCCCAAGACAAAACTCACTTTTGAAGTTTCAAAAAGTCTGTCAGTTACTCAGTTAGTTAAAGCTAGTTGCCTATTCCGAACCATAGATCTCTATGGAAAAGAAGGGACAATCAACTCCAAGGGCACTTTTTAATCATGACAAAATCCTATGATCTTACGAGAACATTGTAATAGGTAATAGGTAACACGGGCTGGTGGCAACTCCACGTCAATGCGCGTATTTTGCGGAAAAGAGAACATTGTAAAAAGAATAAATGGAAGAAACAATTAAAATATAAGACTAAAAATAAGCCCAGGCAAGAGATAACCAGTCTCATCAAACAGCACCTGTTCACAAACACGATGTATGGATCAGCACCATCCAGCTCAACCATTTCGTAGGGAAAGGAATGATTCAACAAAAGACTATTCACACACTACCATAAACATACAATGTGTAATGTTAAATGCGCAAAACCTCAGACACCCCAACTGATTTTTAATTCAATTGACCTATTACACAGACAAAATAACTTATGAAAAAAATTGTAAAGGTTTTATGTGCTGCTTTAGTTTTACTGGCCATTCAGATCGTTTCTTGCATCTGCGACGACGCTTTACCGAGGGAGGAGTCGTCACCGGGCCGCTGCGCCACGCTGACATTGGGTTGCTTGACCTATCAATAAATAGACATGGCAACATTTTTAATGAAGATTTTTTGAAAAATGTGACCTATATTAAAAAGTGGTTCAATTAATTCTGCTCGTTATTCTGATCAAACTATTTCCAGGTTTTGCGCATTTAACGTTACATGTTGTACAAGCTAACCTGTTATAATAAACATTTTCAGACTATACCTCAACATGCAATCCACAGTAACAAGCTGGAGCAGTGCTGGAGACGAGTTCTCTCTGGTCTGGGACCAGTGTGCCCTCAGCGAATGGGTTGAGATGCCCAACAATGGGCTCAAGTACTGTGCCCTAATACCAGGAGCCATCAGGGGGGCCCTGCAGATGGTGCAGCTTGAAGTACAATGCTGGTTTGTGCAGGTAGTTAATATGTATAAATTGTTTTGTGTAATCGAGATGTGGCCAGTGGCCAGTCTCCAAAGGCGAGTTTATCTGTCTGTAAATAAGTTGATTTTTTATGAGTACTTGAAGTTACTACTCATTTTAGGCACTATAAATGAAAAAAAATGGCCAATATTTTTGTGTTATTCACAAAAATCTGAGTGTATTAGAAAACTTTCGATTAACGCCATCTAGTGATTACTCATAAAAAAATGTCGCTCAACAACAAACGTCATGTAACTTGGAACAACTTTAGTACCGCTGCAAAAACACAGATTGCACTGTAATATAATTTCAACAAAGTCTATTTCAATAAACATTTAGTTTGTTAGAAAATTTAATATTAAATATAATATTATAAATATAATAAAAACTTTTTATTTCTAGGACCAGTTGAAAGGTGACGCTGTAACAGAACTGAGAGTGAAATACATTAAGAGATTAGAAGATGCGGTGCCCGCTGGCGAAGACTAGTCATATTCCATTGACACACTTTCCAAGATGTCCTATATAAAATAATATATGAAGACGGTTACTTCTTTCGGAAAGCTTGGAGAGCGTAAAGCTGGCTATCGTGATATTTAGATTCTTTGAAGGTGGAGTACCTTCAAAAAAATCTAAATATCACGATACCCAAATTAATGTATCCTCTTTATATTGGCAACATCCATTGCTTCATAATAACGTGCACTGCTGCTAAGATCTTTTTTAGGCGCTCGAATCACGTTGACAGAGGTGTACTGTTGGTAACATTTGTGCAATTGTATTGAAAAGACAAGATGGTGCGTACGACTATAAAAAAAAGCGGCCAAATGCGAGTCGGACTCTCACAGGATGGGTTCCGTACCACAAGGCGAAAAATGCCGAAAAAAACTCGTTTCTTTTAATTTGTTACTCTATTTTATTTTTATTATCTGTTATAGCGGCAATAGAAGTACACACAATGTGACAATTTCAACTGTACCTATTACAGTTCATGAGATACAGCCTGCTGACAGACAGATGGACGGACGGACGCACAGCGGAGGCTTAGGAATAAGGACCTTATTACTAAGCCTCTGCTGTCCGTCTAACATCCGTCCGTTAGCAACATAATATGGGTATGGAAGCCTAAAAAAGAATTTACAACCATGATTCGAGAAAAACAAAAGTGCTGATTAATTTATAAGAACCGTGAGACTTAGAGTTGTGGACATCAGCCCGTTGCACACTACAATAAAATATAAAAGAACATAATGTTTGTTTTGATAAATCATGTTAAAATCTGTGCGAGTTCTTGATTAAAAGTGGTATGTACACGATGTATGCATCATAAAAAACTATACCTACATGTCTTCATTATTCAGTCTGCAGGATATATTAAGGCGGCGCAGACAGGCGCGACGCGATGTAGCGGCGAGATTCTGGTAGAACAATTTTCCATGAAGTTTTTATAGAATTTTTTCTACTAGAGTCGCGTCTTGCCAGTCTGCGGGAGCCTTTATAAAAACAACGTTCCTGACTCAGTAGGGAAATTACCGCGTCGACATGCTGGCTTTCTCAAGAAGTTGTCCTTTGCCGTTTTGAGAGCAGTGATGGTGCTCCTAGCCATAATTCCATTCATCTTTTCTTTGGTTATTAATTGCATAGTTTAACAATATACACCCTGTATATGGTTTTACTACAAGTTAAATCAGGTAGCGAAACTCTGCAGACGTGATGTGCACCGACATCTAAACATGATAAAAAAAAAAGATTTGTTATTTTTTTAGGGTTCAAACTACGTTCAACTGATTGTGTTGTTACTTTAGTTTTGTCGTGTACCTATCACGTCCGCGGAGTTTCGCTAGCTAATTTGACGCCCAAGATGTATGTACTGTTTCTGATTCGGCTGCTGCCGCTGTGTTAGGTAGGCTTCGAAATAACGAACGTATGTAGGTACTGTTCTGATTTATATTTATACGGATTGTACAACGTCTGTTTAAATCTGATTGTATTATACTGGATGCTATTTTTAACAGGTTCCAAATTTTTACAGGTTGTTCTACTCATGAATATGAACAACTTTCACTATGGGACCAACTCTGAAATTACGAAAACAAAATCAGCTGTTTAATACAAAAGTTTAATACCTACTTGACCAAAATGTATGAAACAGCTTATTTTTTTTCATGATCTCAGAGTTGGTCCCATAGTGAAAGTTGTTCATATTCATGAGTAGAACAGCCTGTAAAAATTTGGAGCCTGTAAAAAAAGAGGACCAAGTATTGTTTGAGAAAATTGAGCGACGTCCACGATGATAGTGGAACGACGACTGGCGCCCCTGGCGGCGCGAAGTGGAGGCGCGGGCGACCGGGCTCGCGGTATGGCTCCGCAGGCACGGCGCGGCGTTAGTAAGTCCTGCTGTGCGTTATCTGGCGGCGGCGAGGCCGTAACAGTCATACAAATTATGAATTTATTACATCGCTGTCAGATATGTTATGATTTTTATAGCATATTGTTAGCTGTAATATGTTTGCATTAGTATTTTTATGTCATACTTAGTTCTGTAAGGGTAGTTAAACATAGTTATTTTATCGCATTTTAGTGTAATACTCTTAAGAGCCAGTTTCTGGAACGAAAATTATCACAAAAAAGCGGCTAAGTGCGAGTCGGATTAGCACACGAAGGGTTCCGTATCACAGTACAATATTTAACAATATTTTCGAACAAAACGCCGAAAAAACACGTTTCTTGTATGTTGACCCTATCCATATTTCTTTATTTGTTGTTATAGCGACTATCGTAGTACACTGTGGCAATTTCAAGTGTCTACCTATTACGGTTTAAAAGATACTGTCCTGTGACAGGCGGACGGACGGACAGCGGAGCCTTAGTAACCCGCCAACGGAACCCTAAAAAAGTGACAATCGCGCGTAAACTACTGCGATTGACGCAGTGCCTTACGCGCCCTTGACAATTTGTCACATTCATTTTGCGATAATTTTCTTTCGAGAAATTGGCCGTAATTGCGAAAATATTTTAAGCAAATTATTAAAAGTGTCGTTTTGTATGTTTTGATGGTTCATCGGCATTAAAAGCTAAATTAAATTAATGTTCTTTACTATTTGAATCTTTGATTTTTTAACGGCACCTGCGTGGAAATTGCGTAACACACTAACAGTAGCAACGGCTTTCATTTTGACAGTTCAACAACATTTATTGCGCTATTTACGTTGTTGAGCAGACAAATTTTTCGAACATATGAAGCAATGGATTAGTAATATCCTTCAAAATGATTCAGATTGTTATTGAAAATATGTAACGTAATCATCTGCCTGCCTTTTCCCAACTATGTTGGGGTCGGCTTCCAGTCTAACCGGATGTAGCTGAATACCAGTATTTTACATGGAGCGACTGCCTATCTGACCTCCACAACCCAGTTACTGGGTAATACGATACCCCTTGGTAAGACTGGTTGTCAGACTTTCGGGCTTCTGACGACCCGTAACGACTGTCAAAGATCCACAAATGACAGCCGGGACCAACGGCTTAACGTGCTTTCCGAGGCACGGAGGGGTCTCGGTATGTAAAGATGGGGTGCAGTCCTGCATAAATACACTAAAATTAGGTGGGCAGGCACCAAGGCAGTCAACCTACATGTAGGTACTTAAGTTCTTAGATTTTGACTTCAAGAGTCAATAAATTATGCTATACTCTGAAACAGCAATCGTCTCATTACAAAACAAGGTTTATCTTCAGACCCAGGTTTAAACCTTAGAGCCATTTTTTCAGCTTCAGTATCGGGCTAATAAGTTTCCTTCATGTACAGACGCCAGCACATCAAGCTACCCGAAACTGTCAAAATTTTCCAATTAATTTGGAACCTTATGATTTAGCAATAAAATATAAAATTTATTAAAGAAATTTGACAGATTGTAGTAGCTTGATGTGCTGGCGTCTGTACTTAAGTTCTGGAGATTTTGACTTCAACAAGATTGATTTGATTTGACTTGATAAATTATGCTATACTCTGAAACAGCAATCGTCTCATTACAAAACAAGGTTTATCTTCAGACCCAGCAGGGTGATTGCGTAACACACTATCAGTAGCAATGGGTTTCATTTTGATAGTTCAACAACATTCATTGTGTTATTTACGTTGTTGAGCAGACACATTCTTCGAACGTATGGAGCAATGGATTAGCAATATGCTTCAAAATGATTCAAATTGACAGTAATAGTGTGTTACGTAATTAGGGTGCAGGTTTAAATCTTAGAGCCATTTTTTCCTACTTTAGTATCGGACTAATAAGTTTTGTTTAGCATTTAGGTTAGGTTAAAACTGGCGCGATGATTTGAAATAAACCAAGTCAAAAGAAAAACCTTGTTTTGTAATAAGATGGCAATTGGTTTATTTTCATAACAACAATATTATATCAGTTTCCTACGCATAGAACCATTGCACATCATAATTCACAAACAAGCCAAACAATTCTGAACTCAATCACAAAAACAATTGAGCTGAAAATAGAACAAACAACGTAGCAATACATAGCAAACGTCCTGGAAATTCAAGAGGGGATATTTGCTGTCTATTTTTACATGCAATACGACAATTGAGAGACTTCAACTGCTCTCAAAGCGCGGATATTCTGCCGTAACCGATTGGATGTCTGTTACACCGAACAATGGGGTTGCTCATCTTTTAAACTGAGCTAAATTATGAGAATAGCTCATGTCGTGGTAAAAATGCTAGCCAGTCAGCAAGATATAGATAGGTATGGATATATCTACTTTTGGAGCTCCGAAAAGTTATTGGAATACACAACTACAAAAACTGCTGCTTTGGGGCAGTTTAGTCTATGTCCCAAAGTATGTTGTGCATTCCAAAACTAGTCAGTCATTCAAAAACCATCTATGTCTAGCCTTTTTCCAACTATGTTAGGATCTGCTTCCAGTCTAGCCGGACGCAGCTGAATACCAGTATTTTACATTGAATACACTGCTTATCTGACTAACAGACTCGGGCTTCTGGCGACCCGTTACGACTGCCAAAGATCTACGAATGACAGCAGGGACCAATGGCCTAACGTGCTTTACGAGGCACAGAGGGGTCTCAGTATATAAAGATGGTCACCCATCCACGAACCGACCGCTGCAAGCGCATCTTAACCTTCGATCAACCTGTGCGGCTGTTATTATTTAGCCACAAGAAATTAATTAAAAATTATAGTAATTAATTAGATATTGGAATTTCTAACTAGCTTTTTACGCCCATCAACCCTAAAATTCACCAAAATAAATATAAAAGACCCCGAAAGCTTGTGAAAATACCTGCAGTGCTATTCTGTAAAAACCTCACCGTGAGAACTTTGGTGAAGTGAGCTCTGTCATTCCCTAATGGTAGGGATTGACACTATTAAGTGCTCACTTCACTTATGATTTCACGGTGAGATTTTTACAAAATCGACCAGCTGGTCCTCTTTTTTCGACGGAGACTTGTTATAGAAACGAACAGAGATAGCTAGGCTCTATCTGAGATAAAAATTGTTTCATGAATGTTTAGAAGTGATTCTATCTAAGAAAAGGACAAAAGATAAACATTAGTTTAGTCCTGTCAAATTATTCAGCGCCTGACATAAATTGACGTATTTTTAGTAGCCAATTTTTTAATTACATCTAATCTTGTCTATGGAGTATCTTAATTTGACAGGACTAAACTAATATTTATCTTCTGTCCTTTTCTTAATGAAATAGAAAGAAAAAGATACTTAGTTTGTGAACTAGGGAATCGGCGCCATTGTTACACAACGGTGTAACAGACATCCAGACTGATCTTACAGCATGTGCAGCGTATCTATCGTTAATTACGATTGTGGATACGAAACAATAGCCAAGTGCAATCACTACGTACGAGGATTGAGAGCCGTTCGATGGGGTGTAGGTATCGGTATCGGTATCAAGTTTACATGGTAAAGGTTTTCCAATAGGTACCTAATTACCTACGTCGAATTTCGAGCATTTAAATGCTCGAAAATTCGCTTAACTGCCGCGTTGGTGTAGTGGCCGCAATAGCGCTTAGTGCTGAGTATACGGCTCTGGGTTCGATTCCCAGGAATTTCTCAGTCGCAGTGAATGGCGTGTCTCAGACGTCAAATGTACCCAATGGGTTAAATGTGGGTTTATGGTGGTGGGCTGCCTAACATGATAATTTTTTTGATTAAAAAAATAAATGAAATTGAAATTGACTGATTTTTTTAATTTTTTTATTGATTATTTTGCTCTTAGCGATAAGACCGCCCATTGTGTCATTCTTTGTAAAATTTCTATATTTATGTCTGTAATTTATATGGTGTACATAATAAAGAGTATTCTATTCTATTCTATAGTTTTGTTATGTTACACGTCAGCTGAGTCGCAAGTTGATAGTGGTATTTATTTACATATTATGTACACACTGGTGGCTAAGTGTTGAGTATCAAGCTCCAGGTGTGCTGCTGGTGGTCTTGACTTAGTAATAAAACTACTACGATATTGCAAGAACTGTATTTTTGGACGCTGAATACGGAGACGACCGATTGTGTGCGCACGCTCAAGGTGTCGGCGAACGAGTGAGAAGGCGGGGGGAATCCCGCGATCGCGGTGTGCTATGTGGCCCGATGTGACGTCAGGAACACTAAGTAATAACAGGCGCACAGGTCAATCGATCAGGTTAAGCTACGTTTGCCGCGGTTGGCTCGGAAAGCACGTTAAGCCGTTGGTCCCGGCTTGTCATTCGTGGATCTTTGACAGTCGTTACGGGTCGTCACTAGCCCGAAAGTCTGACAACCAGTCTTACCAAGGGGTATCGTATTACCCAATAACTGGGTTGTAGAGGTCAGATAGGCAGTTGCTACATGTAAAATACTGGTATTCAGCTGCATCCGATTAGACTGGAAGCCGACCCCAACACAGTTGGGAAAAGGCTAGGCAGACGATGATTATACATACGGAGTAACAGACATACGGACATAATTATATCATATTGGTATCTTACTTGCGGAATCTATGGGTCAATAGACCCATGCTTAGGTACTTACTACTTAGGTACCCAATCAAAACGTAAAGATTGTAAGATCAAACAATAAGGTGATACAGAAGGGTTGTAATTAGGTACCTACACTTGTGTATGTAACTGAAACTCGGGCACTTGGGGGCGTACTCTTTAAGTCCGTCAACGAAGATGTTCATTTATTACGTAAGACAATTATGACCACTTTCTGACCTCCCCCCCTCCTCCCCCTACGTAAGAAAAGATAAGACTTTGATGAACCCCCTCCCCCTTTTTAATCTTACGTAAGATCAGTAGGTATCTACCGAAATTGCAAAAAGTAGCAAAAAAATTATAAACTTATATACCTACGGGCCCGTCCAAAAGTACTTGGTTATATACTTCGAAGTGAACCCAAGACCCGATCAGTTAGCTTTTTCGGATGGGTAAAACACCTCGGAATTAGGGACAAATGTCAAATCATGTTGCCATTAATTTCTTCTACCTATTCTTCTACCTATACTGATGATAAAGCTGAAGAGTTTGTTTGTTTGAACGCCCTAATCTTTGGCACTAACAGTCGGATTTGAAAAAATATTTTTGAATTTATAACCCAATTTTTGAGGAAGGCTAGTTTGGGCCCCAAACTAATTTTATGTTCGTAGTTGATACGCAGTGGGTATCGACCGTATCTTCGGCTGAAACAAGGGATTTCTTTACCGAATGAACGATATAGTTAAACTAGAAAATAATCGTCAAACTCAGCTGAACTGCTGTAATTTTTTAACTGGATTATCAACATCCAAGAGTATAATTCTGTCTAACACAAATCTAGTTGATTTTCGTTTTACAAACCGGCACAATAATTGCGCAACACACTATTACTCTCAATTTGAATAATTTTGAAGCATATTGCTAAACCGTGGCTCCATAAATGTTGAAAAAATGTGTCTGCTCAACAACGTAAATAACGCAATGAATGTTGTTCAAATGATATCCAGTGCTACTGATAGTGTGTTACGCAAAACCATCCCTAATTCAGCTAATTTTTCAATCAAAATATAGCATTAAACTATGTTAATTTTATCGTTCACTTATCGATATGGAAACGGGCTTGTAGTTTCGCCATATCTCGCGTAGAGTAAGGACGGTTACGAAGAAATGAAGGCATACAGTTAGAGACTGCAGTTTGTCATCGAGGGATTGACATTAAGAGACATGCCTAAGTGCCATGCCTCGCCTGGACGCCATGGCGACGCAGCCAGGTCGCGTGGGCAACAAAATGTATGGTTGACTTTGTAACCCAGCGGACGCTAGGTGAGTCACCCTTTATAATATTATAGCTGTACACATGCGTGACCGCGACGTCGCCGCCTCAAAGGATATCGTCCGGTATCCGCGTGCGATACGAATGGCCATTTTCCGCTGCAGTCTATTGACTTTAGTCCTGCAGCGTCGAACGCCTGACAGTCTACCTGTCCAAATAGGCGCCCCGTAAAGGACCATCGATCGCACGACACCCGCGTAGAGGCGGCGAACTTCCTCCCGAGGTTCCCCGAGATTGGGCAGCAGTATATGCAAAGCACCGGGGAACCAGGCCACTGACCGTACCTACCTACATTTACTATTACGGGATTTTCTGTACAATTCTGGGTTTACCGTACTGGTTTCCTGGAAGGGCGGTGGCCGTAGTAACTGTCATGAAAATGATGACAGTGGCAAAGATTAATTAATTCGTTAGTCAAAAGATAGTCACGTTTCTGTTTCGTTTTGACACTTCTGCTGACACACAATGACGCACTGACTTGACTTGATTGTTATGTAAAGGCTATACAGGGTGTTTAGTAGACGGACCGACATAATCTTTTGTGGGATTGAGGACATTTGCTAAAACAAAATTGTTTTATTTTTCATTTTTATTATTCATTGTTAAACTGAATTTTTTCGTTGCTTAACACAATTTTGAGACTTTGGAAGCACCCAAGTCATTTTCTAGAACCAATTGTACTTAAATGTGCATTGCAGATAACACCAAAAAACCATTGCGCTCTATTACAACCACAAACAAAAAAAGTTGTGACAATGTTACGGGTGATTAAAAAGAAACATGTTATTATTTCAATTACTTACCGTGACACTTAAGACAGGTGTTATGGGTGAAAACTAGGATAATATGACACTTCCTATCCCTAAGAAAATTGTGTCGGTCGTTTTACCAAACAGCATGTATAATAAAATGTGTGCTCACTATTCTCAGTTAGTTCCGATCCAGCCTGGCCCTTTACCAGCGACGCCCAAAGCCAAGGTCAGTACCCCACAGGGGGTGCCCTTAGCGTGTAGTCGCTTAGTTTTTAAGTTTTTTAAGCCCTGGTTGATGGCCATAATTTACTGAGGAAACCACAGGCAAGTCCGTTTAAGCAGACGAAAACCTAGGTTGAACTGCGAGACGCCATTCCAAAAACAAAAAAAAAAAAACATTCTTACCATGGACACTTTTTCGCGTGACTAAGTAGGTACGCAATTTAAATCTTTGGGCACTGTTGATATAATTGATATCTTTTCATGACGTCCGTTTTGTTATGACGGAACCGCTCTCCTAAGAAACCAAAGCTTTAAATACCTAGTCAGATAAAAAAACACAAGATTACGTTTATAAGTGTCTCACTATTTACATATCTATGTACCAGGCGAGCAGAATGTACGAAGAGCTAGTTGAAACAGACAATGAGTTCGTTAGGCGTGAGTACCCTCCTTTTGAGGGTG
The DNA here is from genome assembly GCA_949629135.1 of Eremobia ochroleuca. Classification (NCBI taxonomy): domain Eukaryota; kingdom Metazoa; phylum Arthropoda; class Insecta; order Lepidoptera; family Noctuidae; genus Eremobia; species Eremobia ochroleuca. The sequence continues at coordinate 14,583,719 of OX451404.1, read as the reverse complement.
TCACTCCAAGTTTGTTGCGAAAACCACAACAAATACATTTTACTATCCTTTTCATTCAAAACCATCTTTATTTAGAGGAAATAAAGTCTATTTTGGATTAAGATTTGGTATTTGAACTGTGATTTTAACGTGTTTTGTACTTGGAGAAAAACTAAAGTGCTTCTCTAGATGAAAGTGCCTTCCATTTCCATCTATCTAGGTATCATACTTACCTCTTTATGATATGGAAATCTTGAGAGTAAAAAGGAAGTATGTATTAGGCATAGGTACCTTTACGCAAGTTTGAGCGCAGAAGAGTGAAGGGTCATACTTACAGTACTTAAGTAAAATAAAAAATGTTTACCTACCTACCATAATAATATACTTATTACTAGCTGTGCCCGTGACTTTGTTCGCGTGGATGTCGGAAAACAAAGACCCATAGACAAATAACTTAAGTATACATTTAACAATATAACAATAATTGTGTTAGTAAATAAAACTTAAAAACTATGTATCACTTAGTTGCACTAAGTCTTTGTGCGCTCCGGTGGCACTTGTCCGCGAAAGCGTCGGAATACCCATATCCTGTGGCCAAAAGCTCTCGTCCATCACCTGATGCAGGTAGACAGTTGGCATGCGCAACACAAACACCTTAAAATTTACGTTGCGATGCGACTCCAGCAGCTGCACTCTCGGCGCGTACTTCAGCCTTTGGTGTACGTAAGTTCCTTTTTTTAGACATTATTGATTTATTGCAAAATTTTATTAGAAATACAAGGAAAATTCTTTCGTTACTTAATTATATCGAAGGTGGGCACTAAGGAAACCCAGCAGTTAAGGCTGTGTGTTGAATTTAAGATTTTAAGTAAGTAGAAGCATGGGAGTAGCTAGGGGAGGACAGGGGGGCAAGGGGGGGCATTGCCTACCCTAGAAACTTCTTTGCCCACCCAAGAAAAATCGACAGTATTGAAGAATTACTTAATGTGTAAACTCTTTATAGGCTGCAGCTAAAAATTTAGTATAAAATTGTAAAATGTAGTTTTTAAAAATATACAAAATGCCAAATAAGCCTATTACAGCTGTTGTTTAATATACAGGATGAAATTGAAAACATGCGACAAATCGAAATGGGAGATTGTACTCATCATTTTGAACAACTTTTACTATGAGATAAAACCTGAAATCAAGAAAAACAAATCAGCTGTTCCCTACATTTATGTTCGCATAACTCGTCAAAATGTAGGGAACAGCTGATGTTTTTTTCGCAATTTCAGTTTTGGTCGCATGGTAAAAGTTGTTCATAATGATGAGTACAATCTCCCATTTCGATTTGTCGCATGTTTTCAATTTCACCCTGTATATGATAACATAAGTAAGTAGATAGTAAGAACCAGTAGAAAAAAAATTGTTTTGAAACCAGTAAACTAATATCGTATACATAAGATATTAAAAGATAAGAAATAGATGATAAGTTTGTAGTATGTGCTAAGCGTAGAAATATAAGGCAATCCTGAACATTAAATAAATAAATAAAAACGACTTTCCCTCTGACTGATCATGTCAGAGGAAAAGTCGGTAGGATGGCTTGCGCGCCGTGCCTTGGGTCCGGACAGGAATAAAAATAAAAAAAAAAACCTTTATCCTCGTAAGGCCCAATGTACAATGTATTGAACAAAGTGACATACAGTATTACACATTGCAAACATGCATTTAAATTAATTAATGTACATTGTAATGTACATTGGGCGTTTAGGAGAAGGTTTTGTTTTTAGTCTGGGCCGGAATGCCGTATGTAGCTTTGTTCAATACATTATACATTGAGCGTTTAGCTCATCTTGCGAAATTTTGCTTGGGCGTTACGAGGTTATAGGGTAGGAGATCTTGGCAGTATGTTAAAAATAAAACATTGGGATTTTAAAACTAATGTTTATTGAAATTTTTACGGTACTTTCCATTTGACACACTATTTTGATCTTTTTTCCAAGAGCTTTACAGAAGCTGCATTTGTCTAACGTTTAGTTTGGCCGCGAAGATTCAAAATGTTCCTATGGTGTCCAATATGTGGACAGAGCCCCATAAAGTGTTAGGGTGCATTTCCACAGAAGCGGAGCTGGGCGAAGCCGAGCAGAGACGTGCAGGAATCGACTAATCACAATAGTTGAAATACTCATCACGTCACTCGTCTCGTCTGTGATTGGACGATTCCTACACGTCTCCGCTCCGCTCCGCGCAGCTCCGCTTCCGTGGAAACGCACACTTAATCGCTTTTTATTAGGGTTTTTGTTTGGGCCGTACATAGGGAATGCAAATCCATTCTGTTTTAAAATCCGGATTTTTAAGAACGGAGTTTTGGTTCAATCCGGATTATCCGGATTTTACGGATTTTTCATGAAAATAAACAAATCACAAACGCTAAGCAGAGAGGCAGGTTATATTCTTCGGTCTTCTGTATAACCTGTCGCAGCGTATGTATGTGGTCTATCGTGCTAAAGCCTTCACGGAATACGGCTTGTTCGGAAGGCTGGAAGTCGTCAGACCTGCGCGCGAGACGGTTCGTGACGACTCTTGAAAACAGCTTGTAGACATGACTCGGAAGTGAGATGGACCTATAATTCTTAAGAATGGCATTGTCACCCTTCTTAAAGAAAAGTATCACCACACCTCTGTTCCATGCCTGTGCTGTTTTACCCTCGAGTATGACGGAACCAAACAGCTTCTGAACCGGTTTTCCGCAGGCCTTCGGGAGTTCGGCGGTAATTCCGTCATCACTCGGTGCCTTGTTGTTTTTGAGCTGCTTCTGAGCCATTCTAATCTCGTACAGGCTGACGTCCGGGATGTATTCAGTACACTGGCGGGTCAATATAGCTCTTGGGTCGTTTGCCAGATTCGTAACGGAGTTACTTGTTGACGTGTATAACTGTCCATAGAACCTCTCGACAGCTCAGGTTTGGCGGATGCGATCCTGCCATCATCGGTTTACAGTTTCATAAGCCGGCTCTGACCAATAGACAGATCTCTAGCACATACCTTGGAGCCTTTATTTCGCTCTATCGCGTCAGCAATACGGTCTGTATTGACTTTCAAGGACTTAGAGATCCGTCTATTAAGCTGCCGGTACTTGAGCGCATCACGTAAAGACTGCTTCACGAGTTGCAAAGTGGGATCAGATTGCCTCTTTTTTGAATTCTTACGACGGGTCTTGAAGACCTTAAACCCGACCGTATGGACCGTTTGCACGAACCCATCGTTATATTTGTCCACGAGCTGAAAGCTTTTGGGGTTTCGGACTTGGATCGGTGCTGGGCGAAGCGTAAACTTCATCAGTCGATATCTTTCCAGCTTCATATTTAAGTTCAATGTGCCTCTTACCATGCGGTGATCAGTTCCGGTTTTCACCACGTTGATCACAGAGACATCATTGAACATTTGCTTCTTCATCGACATAATAGGTAATAGGTAACACGGGCTGGTGTCATAATGAAGTAATTATAATTATAATTATAATCATAATTCCTTCTTCATCGACATAATGAAGTCAATCTCATTTTAGTTGCACCATCCGGGCTCTGCCAGGTCCACTATCTGTGCTCACATTTTCTGAAGAAGGAATTCATCATAAAGAAACGTTCCTTCTCCACAAAAGTAGCCAGTAGTTGGCCCCGGTGGTTCCGACGTCCAACTCCAAATTGCCCCACTCGCAACTCATCATCGTTTCGTTTGCCTAGTTTCGCGTTTAAGTCATGGGGGACTTAAACGACCACGGTGAAGTGAGTTTTAGAGCAATGCATGGCTCTGGAAATATCCTCATACATGGTCTCCACCTCATCGTCGGGACGTGACGAGGTCGGGGCGTAAACCTGTACGACCTTAGCGAATACCTTGCGGACATTCTGAGCATAAGGTAAAAAAATCTACACAAATGTCCTGTCCCTGGTATTGCTCGTCGAATCGTTGAGCTCCTTAAGTTCTGAGTTGAGCTGCACGGTTACTGACGAATGCGTGCACTGACTGCACAGGTCCACTCAGTGTGGTTCTTTCCTCAAAAGACCACTTCAGACACCAATCTACATGGTCCTCAAAGATTATATCCGGATTTTTATATACACATTGACATTGATGAATTTTATATAAACAATGACATGGATATTTACTTTGTAAAGTATCTTATTTTTATTATTATTACTGTGAGTGTGAAGACTATGTGGGTCATTTCTTTTTTTCGGTTTTCCTTCTTAGTTAGTTTTAATCATGATCTGGCAGTTTGAGTCATTTATGCGGCCTACCCAAATGTCCTTTCATTGGTATTGTTCGTCGAATCGTAAGGCTTCTCAAGTTCTGAGTTGAGCTGCACGATTTTTGACAAATGCGTGCACTGACTGGACAGGTCCGCTCAATCTGTGTGGTTCTTTACTCAAAAGACCATTTCAGACACTAATCTACATGGTCTTCACATTATCTGACCAAGATTATGTCTGGACTTTAAAAGAGACTGTGACCTCTGAGTTTGTTTCGGCCTTTCTTCTCAGAGTAGTCAGATAGGAAACGCCGACCTCATCTAGTTTAAAAAAATATGATTGACATGTAAAAGTGTTTGTACAAACCTACTTACAGAAAATAAATCATTTATCATTTATCATTTAAATAAATAACGCCACCCTTGTCGACACACTCTCGATCTTCACCACTCAAAAGGGACGTAAGTACGATAAACTCGACACCATCTTCTCTTACACTCGCAAGACGCGAAGCGCGAACAGCGAACTTGCTCATTTCGATTTTATTGTTACAATTTCTTATTATTAAAAAAATCCGGATTCGATTTTCTAATTCGGATTTGGAGGTCTAGTGAAAATGTGCGGATATCCGGATTTTTCGGATTACGGATAGTCCGGATTGCATTCCCTGGCCGTACATTTGACTAAGATGTCAGGCTTGGCTCTACATTAGATCTGATAACTTTTCTAACTGTGGTTAGTTCAGCTGGACGTCTGCCCCCCTAGACTAAATTCCTAGCTACGCCAATAAGTAGAAGATTCATAACTTTCTAAATACCGACAAATTCTAGTCAACAGAATATGTGAGGATCTACTTAAAATGATTAACTATTCATTAGAATAGAATATTTTATTTATTTAATACTTCAAGCACATAAATGTAAAAAAAAGTCATCAATTCGTCATTGGCAAATGGCAACCATACCAAACAATATTGAAATACGATACCTATCCGTAATGACTCATTTCTCAAAATATTAATCACTGTTAAAGTTTTAATTTACGAATCAATGAAATATGATTTGTTTTGTGGGCGTTTCAACTATGACACGTACAGACCTACTGATTATTTAAGTACAGTAGAAACTCGATTATCCGGCCCTCAGCCGTGTGATTCTGTAACCATCTCACCGTGAAAGCTTAGGTGAAGTGAGCGTGGAGTGAGCTGTCATTCGCTAGGAATTAACACTATTAAGTGCTCACTTCACTTATGATTTTACGGTGAGATTTTTACAGAAGCGACCGGCAGTTATACGGATTCGCGATTATCTGGATCTGGACTACGAACCACGACCAAACACAACGTCCAATAAGTGCATACATCGTATGTTGAAAAATATATCTTATAATAATTTATTAATAAACGTTAATTTTCGTTGATATGTATTTGTTGTATTTTATTCCCACGAAATAATAATGCGGACATGCCTTTCAGATTCCCGGATCCCGGAATCGTTTGAAATTCCTGAGATTGTTAAAAATGTTACCTGTACACAAAATCTAGTTAGAACTCGTTGTGAAATTTTCATTAAATAATGCTTACATACTTACTCGTACTTTCAAGGAGGCTGCGGCTGTTCCTTTTTAAACTCTTATTGTAATTTTTTTTAGACTTAAAAAGCCGATTCTAATGGCAATTTTAATTTAGAATTTAAATTTTTAGGAGACCTGGTTTAGTATCAGGCCAGCAGCCTTAACTACTTATGGAATTGAAACTTGTTAGATACATAAATCAATTTTCACCACTCGACCACATTATCATTTTTTATTGATATTCCATTTGTTTTGATTAAAATAAAGATAATAAATCAAAATAACCACAGCTATAATTTCATTAAGTTTGTTATAGTTGTTTAAAAAAAAAATCAATTTCGGGAACCCGGGATTACTTATTTATTCAGAAAGGAATGTCCATATTATTCTTTCGTGGGAAGAAGTTTAGGTATGTAAGTGCCACACTATCCGATCACTGCTAATGAGACAAAATTACTTTTTCTATTATTACAGAAGTCAATAGACTTCCCTAACAGACGACCCCGGGATATTAAGCGTTCCATGTTACACAATTTATTAAACATAAGTTTCTGGGCGGGAAATGTGGCTGTTGTTTTAGTACCTTGTATAAGTGTCTTACGACTTCCACGTGAACGAATTCGCAAGCAGAAACTAGTAGAAGGTTTTTGCGCATTTAACGTGTAACGTTAAATGCGCAAAACCTCAGACACCCCAAGTGATTTTTAATTCAATTGACCTATTTCAGAAAGAAAATAAGTCATTAAAAACATTGTAAAGGTTTTATGTGCCGTTTAATTTTACTGGCCATTCTGATCGTTTCTTGCGTCTGCGACGACGCTTTATCGGGGGAGGAGTCGTCACCGGGCCGCTGCGCCGCGCTGACATTGGCTTGCTTGACCTATTAATAAATAGACACGGCAACGTTTTTTATGAAATTTTTTGAAAAATGTGACCTATATTAAAATGTGGTTCAATTAATTCTGCTCGTTATTCTGATCAAACTATTTTCAGGTTTTGCGCATTTAACGTTACACGTTGTATATATAGGTAAACTATACCATAGCCTATAACGTTCCCACTGCTGGGACACAGGCCTCCTCTCTTCGAGAGAGTGGGCTATTCCACAACGCCTACAATATTTGTCTCTCCTTCCCTTTTCAATCCATCCAAAGGGTTGTCTTTAAAATATCGCTCTTAGCGATAAGACCGCCCATTGTGTCACCCTTTGTAAAATTTCTATATTTATGTCTGTAATTTATATGGTGTACATAATAAAGAGTATTCTATTCTATTCTATACTAACAGTAAACTTCATAACAATAAAACTTGTATATAATACAAGTGTAGTTGCAGGTAAATTGTTGATTTATAATTGTTCATTGTTTTAAACACACGCACGTACGATATCGCTATAAACGCTAGACTAAAAGGAAAAATAGCTGCTTTGGTGACGTCATTATACGAATAATAATGTTATCGGTCATTCTTAATTTTGGCGATTTTAATATTAAGGGCCATTCACCACACTGTTAGTTATTTTAAGCGGACGGTCCCGTATGCAATTGTTTCCTAGAAAAGCGGTCCCGTCATTATTATGACGGTCGTCATGAAAATCTGACATTTTTATCAGTATTTGACAACTTAGTAATGGGAAACGCCGTCTTTGTCCGTCAACATAGTAATGGAAAACTCCACATCGTGAAAACTTAAGTTTTTTTTTTCTTTCTTTTTCTTTATTAATAAGAACTAAAGTTTTTAGTAATTTATTACAATCTAACCTAACAGACTTATAATAAGCAATTTAACTCTAACTTAATAATTTACGAGATAGATTATGTTATAACTAAGAGTAGTGTCAATTTGCATTTTTACACAGTTTCGTAGCACTTTCTTAGGGTCTGATAATTGATAAAACACTTTGTTCACGTGTTACAAGTCTAGCACCATTAGCACCGCACTATTATTCATTCACTGTATAAATACTACACTAACTCAAATGGTTTAGTTCTCTTTACCCTACGTACTATGTCCGGGTCGTCTAGCAGCTGAATTGCCTCGACATTCACATGTCGGTGAAGTCTATGTTCGTAGGCTTCAGCAATTTTTTTGTTCCATTTTAAGGTCACGGTGGAGGGGCCCGTGGCTAAATAATAACAGCCGCACAGTTCGATCGATCAGGTTAAGCTACGCTTGCCGCGGTTGGTCTGTGGATGGGTGACCATCTTTACATACCAAGACCCCTCCGTGCCTTGGAAAGCACGTTAAGCCGTTGGTCCCGGCTGTCATTCGTAGATCTTTGACAGTCGTAACGGGTAGTCAGGAGCCCGAAAGTTGACAACCAGTGTTACCTAGGGGTATCGTATTACGTAACTGGGTTGTGGAGGTCATATAGGCAGTCGCTCCATGTAAAATACTGGTGTTCAGCTGCATCCGGTTAGACTGGAAGCCGACCCCAACATAGTTGGGAAAAGACTAGACAGATGATTTAAGGTCACGGTGGAGATCGCCATTTCTCAGGGAACATTTACAGCATCCCTGAGTACTTTATTTGGGAATTGTTGGATTATTTTAACGTTATTTCGTTTAGTACAGTCCCAGTAAGATGCCATATAATATGATTTTATTATGTATTGATATGCAGGATTTTCTTCCGAGTAACCAATACATATTTTTATAACGTATGTCGAGTTCCTGTCTTTTCTTTTTGACGTGAGATTTCCAACGCAGTTTGACGTCAAGAGTTATGGCTGTATAGCATAAGGCACTTGCATACCGTTTATATAGATTGGGTGGTAATTGCAGTGTTTATTAGTGATGTCAATATGAATTGATTTTGACTCATTCAATTTGATCTTCCACTTTTGTGTCCAGTGAAAAAACTTTAGTGAAGCTATTGACAGTTCACTTCACTTAAGTTTTCACGGTGAGTTTTTTAGATGTTGGGGAAACTTATAACTGCTAGTTGATGATGTTTTGGACATGGGTAAAATAAAACCGCTCTGTAAGAATTACTTCTTGATAATTAATTATTTGTTCCACTGTACAGTTAATACCAACATAGTATCCAGTTAATATCTATATAGTACCTACATAATACAAACTCGCTTTTCGTGTCCGTCCGTGTTTCCACTTAGATCTTTTAATACTACACAATGGATTTTGAACCGATTTTCTTTCTAACTTTTATTCCGGAACTATGTGTAAAATACATTTTTATTTAACATAGCACAGAAGTTTCGACGTTAACGCATCATTGCACTCTTGCGAAGCAGGAGTGGCGGAGTGATTGCGTAACACAAAATTTTGACAGTTCAAAAACACTCAATGCGTTATTTAGGTTTATGAGCAGACAAAATTTACGAACATATAAAGCAATGGATTAGCAATATCCTTCAAAATGGGTCCGATTGCGATTGATAGTGAGTTACGCAAGTCAAATTATAATTACAAATGAGAATCCATGCGCACAAAACTAATATGAATTACAATCAAAATGATCAACAAAATGACTCCACTGCTTATAAAATTCACGGATCGCCCGAGCCTTATTCTCTGGTTCCAAAGCACTGTATTTTAAAGAGTTAAGAGCTAAAGTTTTTAACATCCTTATATCTGAAACCCTACTTGCGACCGCCACAAAAGCCACATAAAAGTCATCAGACAGTGGATCAGCCTCCCAAGCACCAGGGTCGTCGCTTGACAAAACAACAGGCAAATTCAAACTCAAGAAAATGTTCAAAGGATGGTTCCTTACATCCCTGACTAAAGACAACACAGTATTAGATAAAACATTCACTTCTAAACCTATATCCTTCTTAATCACTTCTTGTATAAGCACTGGGTGTTTTGCAAGCGCGTACGCATGACCGATTCGTTTAGCTCCCAGCAATACAGCATCTACCAAATTCTCATCAGTCAATGTCCCAAACCAATTTGTTTCACCAGCGTGGAAGAAGAAATTAATGTCCTTGGCTTCAAGTAACTGTGGCACGAATTCTATTAATGGATTCCCTGAATCTTCTTGTCCGACTAAATCGAATCCTGCGAAGAGGTCGGGCATATCTCTCTTGATCTGTCTCGCTGTTCGTATGTATTCGTCGAGCATATCTCTATTCACCTTCCTCGATGGAGCAAATATAAGTTTAGCACCTACAAAATCCGGATGATTTTTCACGAATCTCTTTATGGTTTTCCTGTAAGCTTTTGCTGTTATCAGCTCATCATAAACTGTGCCGTCTAACTCATAAAGTTTCGGCAATATGCTCCTGACTTCCACGTACATAACGTTGTCATTTCTGAAGAATGTGAGGGCGTCGTAGAAGTACTGTTCCCAATTTGGTCTGTAAGTCAGTAGAGAGAGGACTGAGTTGAAATATTCCATAAATTTCAACCATGTTTCTTTGATGGTAGGATAAACCACATCAGGCTTATCACACACCAGGGTGAAATGTTTCCGGAGATCTGCATCGAATTGGGTGACATTAGGAGCAGCAGCCCTAGCTTGACTCATGAGTTGCCACGGGACTTCACACGTAATGTTAGGAACGCTGTTCGAAAACCTGAAGTTGATGGGTGTCCCAAAACAAACGTAAAGATGGTCCATGTAGGTGATGTTCAGCAGATAATCAGGTCCGATGATTGCCATGTCATGGATATGGAGTATGGCTCCTTTGGGCATGCTCTTGATGATCTTGTAAACCTTGGACTTCTGAATCTGGTCCTTGAAAGAGAAGAAGTGATGTGACAGGTTGTAGTGATCGGGGTGGCTAAATCCATAATCAATCTCGTCGAACTTATGCTGCATTAGACAATTGTTCACGATATTTTCTTTATCATTGAGCGTCAGATTCCCTCCAAGAGCTGATCGTAATTCAAGTTCAACTAACTGGCTTCGTCTCACACTGTAACTGTCGTCACATTTTGCGTAAAAAAACAGCAGTGTTAATATTAAATGCCACATTGTATCACACGTTCGCCACTGTTCGGCGTCAAATCGCTACTGAGGAGTGCTGAGGAGCGTCGACCTATGACATTGCGATAAGCCAGCCACGTTTGTGTTAACAACAATGGCATAATAATTGATATCAATTTATTGTATTGTAGCCACTACGTGAGAACCAGAGTGTTATTGTAGCTGATAGCTGTTCGGATGGGTGTCGCTAGGCTTATTGTCAAGGACAAATCGGTACATCTATACTATGCATATACATATACTGGGTGTCCGGAAAGTCATGGATTACCTTTTACCTGCTGATGGGCCACATTGAGATATACCAGTAAAAGAAAATGACCTACCAATATTTTTTTTTTTCACCTGGGCCGATCAAAAATAAGGTAAAATTTTTTTTGGTGAAAATTTTAAGTTTGAACCTAAATTTTAGGTATTTAAAAGATGATATCTGTAACTTTCTTGTATTCAATCGATAGTAGGATGATTCATGATGAAAATAAAAAACCTGTACTCGGAAAAGTTTTTATTCGTAGAAATGGCATGGAAAAAACTGATCAAAGGTAGAGATTTTCCAAAATTTAATTAAACACCACGCAACCCGGAAACCATAAGACTTTTGATATGGTAAATTTTTTTTATTGGTGTATACCAATGTGGCCCATCAGCAGGTAAAAGGTAATCCATGACTTTTCGGACACCCCGTAGATACAAATAAATAAAATTGAAGTGCCTGCTTGTAATGTCCAAAATAACAGCTTTTTATTAAATACATATGTATGAAAGTATATACGGTACATAAAACAAAAAAACAGCTGTTTAAATTTTTGTCCGTCTGTCTGGTTATTCCGGCTAATCTCCAAAACGGCTGCAACGATTTTGATGAAATTTGGTATGGGGATACTTTGAACAGTGGGGAAGGACATAGGGTATCTCCCTCGTCCTCGACATACAACGCAGGCGGTGCCGCGGGTGGAAGCTAGCAAATAAGTACTGAATTCATAGATAGGGAATATCTGTGTATTACAGTGTCTGTCAATAGCAGACTGCACTCGCTAGTTATGAAATTGATACTCGTTTTGTTTGGTGTAATTAGATACGATTAGGTTACACTACACATGGTACCTATTATAAAATATACAGCGTGTAACGGAAAGGGGGTATCAACCCTGAAGGAGGTGAATGTGCTCATGAAACTCAACAACTTTCCCCAAAGAACATAGGTCGAAATATGAAAAAAAAATTTGGCCCTCCCATAGTAAATCAATCAGCTGGTAGTCAGTTTTGTAAGGGAGGGCCAATTTTTTTTTCATATTTCGACCTATGTTCTTTGGGGAAAGTTGTTGAGTTTCATGAGCACATTCACCTCCTTCAGGGTTGATACCCCCTTTTCGTTACACGCTGTATAAGGTCCCATTAAATAGATGGAAAAACTTTTAGAAATCATTCAGACCAACAAAATAAGGAAAGTGGTGAAAACATATATGAGAAAAAACACATTAGATACTTACAAGATAAATAATCAGGTAACGAAAATACATTAATGTGCCGACAATTTATTATTTTAGGTCAAAATAAAATCACTTAAATCAGTGATTTTTTTGCTTGGATATCTTTGGTTAGACGTACTGAGCGCTGTGTTAAAATTTGTCCATCTATTTTAATGGGACCCTGTATAGAGCGCTATTAAAAATAATGCTTTAAAATACTGGTATTCAGTTGCATCCGGTTAGACGGGAAGCCGACCCTAAAATAGTTGGGAAAAGGCAGGCAGATGATGATATTAAGAATAACGCTTTCAATCTGAAAAATAACGCCCCACACGGTGGTAAATCTATGGTAAAAGCTTGGATTGATATGTACCTTAGCTTTACGTAGGTACACAATAATAAAGAAAGAAAGAACGAATAAAGTTTATTTGAAATAACAATAAGGTTCATAAAAGCTTGTACTATGCTATTTTGTATTGTATTTTCATCGTTATTCAAGTACCTATTGGTATAGGTAACGCGGAAGAATTGTGAAACGGCAGATTTAAACAAGTCTGCTTCGAAATATTCATACATTATAATTTACTCCTAGAACATCGTAAAAAGAAAATTACTTACTTTATTTTCAAAACCAACTCTTTTAAAATCCACGAAAGACACTAGGCATATCTTTGAAATATTCCTAAAACGGCAAACATCTAACGAACTGCGGCAATTAGAAGATTAAAGGGATAGGTGACACGGTCCTCGTCTCAACAGTTTGAGGCCGCCATGTTTTTTTTCAACTGCAGGGCGGTACTATAAAGTGCCACTTAATCCATCCAACCCTTTCGCTGGGAAATCAGTAGGCGCGCAATGGCGGGCTTTAGCGTTTCTTTTTTTCCCTCCACTTTGAAAGCGAACCCCCTGTTTGCGATACCGATTTCTGTAATGTATACCCGAGTTGTAGGATTCCTTTTTTTTCTTTCTTTATTAATGTCGTCTCGTGTATGTTTTTAAATGATTGCGCGAGGGTCTGTGAGAAACTTAGCTTAGAGTTTGCGCTTTTAGATTTTAAGGCGTTTGTTTGTGCGTGTGGGTATAATGTTTCTTAAAATGGGGAGTGGAAATTTTGAGTTCGTAAAGTGAAGTAAGTAATTACGACGATTCTGGATAGGTACAAAAATAAGCTTGACTTTGTATTGTGTATCAGCTATCTTGTATTTTCTATGGAACAATGACATTTCTTTTTAGAAAGAGCGCTTTAGAATAGTGATATCGGAGGTGTGAGTGGAATCTTTGTATATAAGAGTTCAGATAATTTTATATGGGCGATATTTGTACGAAGATGAACATCAAACTGCATTAAAGGTTGGTTGATTTTTAAATAATGAGTAAATATTATTATTGGTATTATTTTTGTCTTTGATAATATAATATCTTGGGACCTTGGGGTAACGGACCTTTGGAAGACATACCAGCGGCCAAAGCCAGCTCACAGAGGCCCCTTAGACAAAAAATGATAAGGAGGCACCAACCGACGATTATCCCTGTATGCACTATGCAAGTGCATCCAAGGACGTCCCCCGGTTGGTGTTTTATTATTGTTAAAAGCCTGTGATGTCCCACTGCAGGCTAAAGGTCTCCCTACTCTCTTTCCACCAAAAAAATAATGGCGCCGATTCTCCTGTTCACAAACTAAACAAAATTTAAGTTCAGTGTATCTTTTTCTTTCTATTTCATTAATAAAAGGACAAAAGATAAAATTTAGTTTAGTCCTGAAAAACAATGAATTTTTCCTCTTTATACACTAAATAGTTTAGATGATCCCACCAAAAACATTTCAAACAAAGTAGAAAGAAATCTGGAACGTTCACCCTCCAATCCCCGTAATAGCGGGTGCTGGTCTGTATATTATATTAAAACATCCAGGGTATTTTCCGAAGACCTAGAAAGCTGAAATTTTGATATGCAGCCTTAGGACTTGCACAAAGAAACAAAAATATTATGCGACAGTAACTCTATCTGTTTGTCTGTTGACTTTTCACACCTAACCCGATAACCGATATTTCTGAAATTTGATAGGTAGATAATTTTGATCCTGGATATTTGTGTTAAAATTATGAAATACCTTAAAAATACACGCAAAGTCGCGGCCAAATGCTTTACCTATTATGAATAGGTGTTCGGTAATCTAATTGCGTAACGCACTCATCGTTGAGCTCCTTAAGTTCTGAGTTGAGCTGCACGGTTACTGACGAATGCGTGCACTGACTGCACAGGTCCACTCAGTGTGGTTCTTTCCTCAAAAGACCACTTCAGACACCAATCTACATGGTCCTCAAAGATTATATCCGGATTTTTATATACACATTGACACTGATGAATTTTATATAAACAATGACATGGATATTTACTTTGTAAAGTATCTTATTTTTATTATTATTACTGTGAGTGTGAAGACTATGTGGGTCATTTCTTTTTTTCGGTTTTCCTTCTTAGTTAGTTTTAATCATGATCTGGCAGTTTGAGTCATTTATGCGGCCTACCCAAATGTCCTTTCATTGGTATTGTTCGTCGAATCGTAAGGCTCCTCAAGTTCTGAGTTGAGCTGCACGATTTTTGACAAATGCGTGCACTGACTGGACAGATCCGCTCAATCTATGTGGTTCTTTACTCAAAAGACCATTTCAGACACCAATCTACATGGTCTTCACATTATCTGACCAAGATTATGTCTGGACTTTAAAAGAGACTGTGACCTCTGAGTTTGTTTCGGCCTTTCTTCTCAGAGTAGTCAGATAGGAAACGCCGACCTCATCTAGTTTAAAATAATATGATTGACATGTAAAAGTGTTTGTACAAACCTACTTACAGAAAATAAATCATTTATCATTTATCACTATCAATCACTATTTGAATAATTTTGAAGGATATTCCTAATCCATTGCTTCGAATGGTCGAAAAATTTGTCTGCTCACCAATGTTAATAACACAATGAATGTTGTTGAACTGTCAAAATGAAACCCATTGCTACTGATAATGTGTTGCGCAATTACCCTTCTGTTCCTTACGAAACTATCATCGTTTACTTATCGTAAAGAATAAACAATTTATCACAGTTTTCTTTAGATTATACTACTATCTACTTCAATCATCACCTTATCGGTTATTTCTAACACGTTCTAGATTTCGACATTCCGTTTTATAATTTTGATAAGGCAAATCCCGAATTTTATTACGGAAAATAATTGTTGTCGTTTGTTTGTTCGTCGCCTGATCAGAATGTTGGGCCACAAAAGGGATGAATGAAAAGAAATAGCATGCAGCGGCGATGAGAACGGTAAGAGGGATGTATGGTGTTCCAAGAATAGAATAAGAAATGAGTAAATAAGAGAGTCTTAACCCGGGCCTGATGCCTGATGATGAGTTTCGAAATCGGCTGTTAAAACTTTGTCTCATCTTTTACTGTGTTGTGTAAATCACATTATAACAGTTGAATCTTTTGTTTACTTAAGTTTGCTTCTGCCGGTCGATTCTGTAAAAATCTCACTGTTAAATTATAAGTGAAGTGAGCACTTAATAGTGTTAATCCCTAACGAATGACAGCTCACCCCACGCTCACTTCACCCAAGCTTTCACGGTGAGATGGTTACAGGATCGCACGGCTGTTGTTGTTGTTTTTTTTTTTTTTTTGATTTGCTATTTTATTTTAAAACCCTTGAATTAGCATTAAAAGTATTATTAAAATCTCGATTATGATTGTAAATGTATGCTTGGTCAATCCCTAGTACTTACCTATCAGTGGGATGACACTGACAGCTCACTCCACGCAAGTTTTCACGGTGAGATTTTTACAGAATTGACTAGCTGTATTTATAGTGAACGAAGTGATAATCACACGCTCGGGACCTTAGATGAGCTTTAGAGCGGCTAGGGAACTCAAAGGTGAATAAGTTTGTTTTATTAAAACAATTACCTACAACAATGTAAATAACACAAATGTTCGAGTGTACAGAAATCAAAAACATAGTATAATTTATAAATGGAGGGATGGAAAAAAAAAGTTTGAAATAATCTCTCGTAAAGTAGTGATGTAGGTACCTAGTCATTAGTACTGTGACTGCGAATAATAAAGGATTCGACACATTGAACATTGCTGGAATTAAAGGTAGATTAATCTCTTCCATATTATTGTTATTAAAATAACCCCAATATACTTGAATACGACATTATTTATACACGTTTTTACGCAATGACATATTTAAAAATATTCTGGCTATACAGCGTGTAACAGAAGGGGGGTATCAACCCTGAAGGAGGTGAATGTGCTCATGAAACTCAACAACTTTCCCCAAAGAACATAAGTCGAAATATGAAAAAAAAATTTGGCCCTCCCTTACAAAACTCACTACCAGCTGATTGATTTACTATGGGAGGGCCAAATTTTTTTTTCATATTTCGACCTATGTTCTTTGGGGAAAGTTGTTGAGTTTCATGAGCACATTCACCTCCTTCAGGGTTGATACCCCCTTTCCGTTACACGCTGTATACGGGCGTCCGTGCAATAAGGGTCCAGCAGTGCTATGCTGTAAAAATTTCACCGTGAGAACTTAGGTGAAGTGAGCGGGAAGTGAGCAGTCATTAGGGATTAACACTATTGACACTGCTCACTTCAAGCTTACTTCACTTATGATTTTTATAGAATCGACCGGCAGTTCTCGGCCTTTAGTTTCCAAGATATACGCAATGAACTTTTTTTTACAGACTACATATAACAGTCAAAGGGTTTACGAAATAATCATATTTCTGAACTTGAAATCGAAGTATAGTATACCACGCTTGGCTATCGTAGGATTCGGCAATATTTTAACGATGGAATCAGCGATAATTGTATCAACATCTTCTATTATATGCCATGCGAAGGTGTTGTGTCCCTTGCGTCGTACAAACTTTACCTCCCAACGGCTGTCTCTCTGGTTTTCCACGAAGCCTTCGTAATATTTATGGCCTTTTACTATAGATATAGAACTATAAACACAACCTAATGCTTATACCTACCCCGCTATTGTAATTACCCCACCTGACCCTACGAGGAGGAATTTATTTTTGTCCAAAACCTAAGTTAGATCTAAGTAAGATTCCCAGCTAGAATAATTTTTGTGTTTAATTTTGGCTACTGGTTATGTAATTTCATAAAAGGTAGCAGTAGCCAAAATAATCAGTATTCTGTTCAAATAATAATAAAAAATCTGCTCTTGTTATTTTGTTTGTTCCTAAATAGATTAAAAAACTTAATTTTAGTTTTTTATTGCATAAGTTTGTTGTATTTACTCACTTTTTTTACTAAATACCGTGGACCTTACTACTAAACTATGTATCAGTCTTTTATTTCCATTGTAATTGTTTATTTTGTAATGATGTTACAAATATAATTATAAGTTAATTTCATGGAGTCTGTCTCAATCTCATCATCTGCCTAGCCTTTTCCCAACTATGTTGGGGTCGGCTTCCAGTCTAACCGGATGCAACTGAATACCAGTATTTAACATGGAGCGACTGCCTATCTGACCTCCACAACCCAGCTACTGGGTAATACGATACCCCTAGGTAGTCTTATCTCAATCGACAATAATAAATCAAAATCTATGTAACAAGCAAGTAGAAGTGTTTTTTTTTTCAATCAAACTTTAAAAATGCTTTTTCTCAAATCAAGCCTTTTCAGAGTTTCAACTGCCAGGTTTTGAATATTTCTTAATCCTAATTAGGTATATCAATTGACTATTCTAGATACCGAATCTAGTATTAATACCCCACTACACTGGACCCTTTTTGCTTGGAAGTACATAATGATTATATTGTTATGAAGTCGAATATTGGCAAAAAATTGTGTCACGTTTCTAACGAGTTTTGCTTGTCGTCTATACCGCGCACCGCGATATACATATGTCGCAGATTTGTCAAGGTCTTGCCTATTTGTTATGGCGCAACTATAGGACTTATTACTAACTATAGATTGCTGTTGATTTAAGGCCGTTTGTTCACCACCACCGTCAACGGGACGTCAACTAGAAACGAGATTATTCCTCCGAACGTGACGTGCCGGTGACGGCTTTCGTTTGTCCACCGCGACCGAACCCGGCGGTTTTAGGGCCGATCCTCACTATAAAGCCGTTCACAGTTCGTTCTCGGTCAAATCTCGGTTTGATAAAATATTATCAAGTAAAAAATATATGTGTGCATTCATACTATCCGTAACAGTCAAGTTTCGCTCGAATCCCATTTCAATAACGATCAGGGCCGATCCTCACTATAAGAACTGAGTCAGATTGTATAATGTGAACATGATACGACTTTATCAGGCCGATATCGGATCGAGAACGAACTATGAACGGCATTATAGTGAGGATCAACCTTAGGCTTTTAGTATGTTATTACAGGCCCGTGCCTCGGATTCTACGCCTGATCTCTCTCCGGTCATGTTAGATTGCGTGCGGTCCTATCGGACTATGAGAGTGAGGGAAGAGTAAGTGCACCAATGTCTGCGCACACAATTTTGCACTATAATATCTCCTGCGCTGACGGTTAGTCTCTGCTGGAATTGGCGCGCAGGCGCCGGACAAGACCAAACGTGTTTTGTATTGCCGGCACATCGGCCCGTCACAGTCTCGGGTCGAGTTTTAGCGGTCGCGCTGAACCACTCGATTTGGGGACCGAAAACCCTCGGAGCTCGGGTGTCGGACGTGCGGTAAACACCGCGGCCTTCGTAAATGTATGTATCGTCCTTCTTTCGTCATCTCGTGCTCGTTGTCGTCCCTTTCAGAGTACGGTGGACCAACGGCCTTAGGGCTGTCTTCTGCGACTCAACTCAAAAGTAACCAGTTGCAAACTCAAACACCATTGTAGTACCTACTGTACGGAGAGAAAATTCTTAGAAACTGTAAAGTGAGTGCAAGTGACATCTACAGAAAATTTTCTAAGTGAGATTGGTAAAAATTCACTACTTGTCCAATAAGTTTTACTGTAGAGCATAAGAATTTTTACTGTGCTAGCATGGTAATTTTTCCATTACCACTCAAATGCACTCAGATTATGAGACAGCACAGTAATATTTCTAAGATTTTTCTCTCCGTGTACACTAGTGCTGTGGCATTCCGTTGACTCATTGGTGATTGCAGTTTGTAACACGTTAGGTACTTTTGAACAGGCGTCCGCGTCGTAACGTGGCTGCCTTTCGATCATAGATGTGCTAAGCTACGTTAAAACATCAACTTAGGTTTATATTCCTCATCAGAACTTAAATAACAGTTCACTTAAAATTAGCTGCAAAGTGCTTACATCCACATAATGATATCATATCGATGCCTCCTAAGTATAATGAGTCAACTGACATTATAGTTATTTTATAGGAGAGCGATTTGAAGGCAAATCGTTTATATTTTAATGAAATCAAATTAATTCGAAATAAAGTAAATGTTTTTTTAATAAAAATTGTAAGCTCTTCCTTTGGTATAAAATGATTTTGCTGATTTTTGTTTTTAAATGACATTTTATGTACATGACTGGGTATACGCCGGCGGGACTCAATAGTGAAATGGTTTAACTACCAGTTATATTCATGTACGTTGTCCATCAAAATCCATCGTTTACATCAAAATCACATGAAATATGATTGTCATTTTATTAATATAATTTTACTTTTGTTTGTTTTCGGGGTTTTCTGTCTCACATAATAATAAAATGTTGAAATTATATCACTTGACTCATTATACTAGGAAAGTACTTAGCAATGTTAACATTTGAAACCTCAACGTATACTGGACCAATGTAATTTACCGAGGTTTTTTATTAGTATTTTTTTTTTTGTAATACCTTACGATATGTGGGATTAATAAAAGCTAGGAAGAAGAACAAGAATCATAAACCAAAAACAACTCATTTTGAAGAATCACAATGTATTTTTCGCCATAATTAAGTAGGAATTTCTTTTTAACATAATAGCTTTACTAAAAGCTACAACGTAAACAAATCACTATTAAAAACTAAAACAGGTACTTCTCCAGTACGTCAATAAAAGTAATAAGAACTAAAAATGGTAACTTACGTTAAACAATATTAATAAAAATAATAGAAATTAATAACACAACAGTCTAGGCATTTCTAATGCTCAAAAGATATAAGGTTTAACAAATTAGAGATCAGTCAGAATCGCTATTGTTAGCTGCATTAGAGTTCGTTGAAATCAAATTATTAAAAAATAAATGATACTCCCACGGACTAGAAAAAATCTAGTCCGTGGATACTCCTTAGGAATTACCAGTGTCTTACAAAGATCCATCAAGTCTTTGTGCTTATTTTGGTCAATAGGAATGGGTGACTGATAAGCTAAAGAAATATTACAATATCTATATCAATATTTAACTCTCTTCGATTTCGTGTAGCTTTAGGTTTCTTTACACAATCTATCCACTTGTAAGCATCATCTTGGTAACTCGTTTTATAAAACAGCCTAAATGGATATTCCGCTTTAACTGGTACTTCCGTTACTTTATTCCAAGCCATTTTTTTTATCCATCGTTGGTAGTTGTCCAGTTGTTTATAAGTTTTACCTTTGATTTAAAGTCTTTAATTAATTTATCCTGAATTCCTGAGACACTTCAGTAACTTTGTATGGCTTTTCATCGGATTTGGCAAATCTAAAAGCTGTAGACCATTGATCAGGCGTATAAAGCATCTTATCTTTCGTCTGTCTTTCAATTAAAGCGTGCATACTGTCGCCTTCATTTTGAGTGTGACCCACTACTAGAAAGCGATGACTAATATCTATAACAAACTGCGAACTAGCTAACATATACATCAAGTAAATTTAAAATTTTTCGCGCCCTGTTTGACTGCATTCTGTTACTAATAAGTATTAATTTAACATGTACAACTATATTATCAGACACACTAGTGACCCGCCCCGGCTTCGCACGGGTGCAATGCTGATCACTATCACTACATAGTATAAAACAAAGTCGCTTCCTGCTGTCTGTCTGTCTTTATGTATGCTTAGAACTTTAAAAATAAGCAACGGATTTTGATGCTGTTTTTTTTTAATAGATAGAGTGATTCAAGAGGAAGGTTTATATGCATATAATACATGCATAATATAGTAGAGAAACACTGATAATTTTAGAGCCATTATTTCTCTTAAAAAGTATAGGATAAAAAATGGTTATTGTGGGTTATCCCTAAGAGATAGACATATGCCATCGTAGACTTTTTTATAGACCTTTTTATGATGTACAATACTGTAGTACATTATTTTGATCTATCGCGTAGGGTTAAGCCAGCGTTTGCAATGTAAGCGCAAAAAAATGTGTTTATTTACGACATCACATTAGAAACCTCTAAAATGTACAGTGTTTCTCTACTATATTATGCATGTATTATACATATAAACCTTCCTCTTGAATTACTCTATCTATTAAAAAAAACCGCATCAAAATCCGTTGCGTACTTTTAAAGATCTAAGCATACATAGGGACAGACAGCGGGAAGCGCCTTTGTTTTATACTATGTAGTGATGATACATCCACGATATATTATATACGAATAATAGTAACTTTACGAAACAGAATTATTACCTAAAATTGCGTGCGCACTCGCCGCCATTCATCGTATACTGAGCCGCGCAATAAACTTGTATCAATGCGTCCCCTCTCACGCCCCGCGTACACTGGTACGATGTTATTTAGATCAGTTTACAATGTACGATTTTTACTGATGTTGAAATTGATTTTGTATACGTGAAATTATCTCGGTAATTATTGTTCTTTTTTATTTTTTTTTAACACAAACGTTAAGATCACGATTTATCATGTACGTTTATATAAAAATATAAAAATACCTAAATTTGTTAGTTGACTCAGTATACTTAGGAGGTATCGATATTTGCTTCTGGGGCGTTGGCGACGCTACAGGGTACATACATCTTTTTTAAGTTATGTTTTAAATATGTGTATACTAAACAGTTGTGCTCCTTCAACCAACAGGTATTATGTCCGTGCACGTGCACGGTCAATAGTTGAAACTTGTTTTTACTTCTCGTGTTGTTTATTATTGTTTTTATGTTTTAGCGGCTGATCCCAACAGTTCAATTAAGTATTCCAAGGTCAAGATTTTATTAGAGAGTTATACAAGGTGTAACTTAAATAACGCACAACCTCTTAAGGGGTACTCATCATTATGAACAACTTTTACTATGGGACCAAACCGGAAATCGCGAAAAAAAAATCAGCTGTTCCCTACATTTTGACGAGTTATGCGAACATAAATGTAGGAACAGCTAATTTTTTTTTCGCGATTTTAGGTTTGGTCCCATATTAAAAATTGTTCATAATGATGAGTACAATAATCCCTTAAGAGGTTGTGCGTTATTTAAGTTACACCTTGTATATGACGGAGAAGGTACGTGTCTCACATTTTCATCAGCCATATTTTTGGACGTACTATGAGTAGTGTTGGTTATTGCGCAATAGAAAAACCGTTTGCAGTTGAAATCGAATTATAACTTCACGAACAAATTAATTACACTAGCGAATCACACACTGTAAGTACATGACACAACTAGAATATACGGAACGCGAGACAGTTTCTGAGCACATGTTGTCCGTACGATGTCCAAGCGTCGCTCTGTAGCGCTCTCGTCGACTCCCCCGAACTCAGGCTAGGCCTTTGCGAAGCGCCACCTGGTGCTTGCGTCCCGAATCATCAAATGAATGAGTGACGTACTTCCGACAATAATTAGTCGTAGGTACTTTTTTCACTCATTTCCTAAAGGTGTGTCTAGTCCTGGCGAATGCGCCGGTCGTGAACCGCTTGCGAAAGACGTACATGATGGGTATCGATATCTAAACACGATAAAATAAAAACAAAAAAGGGTTTTTTTTTTGGAATTCTTTGGCTGCTGGTTATATTGATTATAGGTACTTGAAATATGAGTTGAGAAAATCTGTATTTTTTAAAAAAAAATTTCATGTATTATGGTATACAACGTGTAACGTTAAATGCGTAAAACCGCAGACACCCCAACTGATTTCTAATTCAATTGACCTATTTCAGAGAGAAAATAAGTCATTAAAAAAATTGTAAAGGTTTTATGTGCTGTTTTAGTTTTACTAGCCATTCTGATCGTTTCTTGCGTCTGCGACGACGCTTTATCGAGAGAGGAGTCGTCACCGGGCCGCTGCGCCGCGCTGACATTGTCTTGCTTGACCTATTAATAAATAGACACGGCAACGTTTTTAATGAAGACTTTTTGAAAAATGTGACCTATATTAAAAAGTGGTTTAATTAATTCTGCTCGTTATTCTGATCAAAGTATTTTCAGGTTTTGCGCATTTAACGTTAAACGTTGTACGAGTATATCGATTCCCATCGCGTCTGTGACGTTTACACAATAAAAAGCTGATTTTTACACAGATATTTCAAGTGAATGCACTAACAGCGATCGGTGACCCCACAAAAGAATCGTTAATTTTTTTATCGTGTTTGTTTGTCGATACCCCTCACGTCCGCGGAGTTTCGCTAGCTAATTTAGTGTGACCCTGTATACCTTTTCACCTTGTATAAGTAATTTAAAACCAGCCTTTGTTGTGGCCACTTTTCAACCTAACCTAACCAACCGTATAATTGGTTCAAGTCTAAAGCTGCTTTTCCACCAGAGATGCTATAATAATAATAATAACGTTTATTGGACAAAATCAGAACTTAGCCTACTATAGTTTCATTACTAAAAACATAACATAGTTTTGCTGCGAGGATGTAAAAGCTAAGCTACGCAACTCTATGCGACCGTTTCCGCTAATGCTAAGCTGTGTAGCAGAGCGTGTAAGATGTGCTATAAAGATGCGCCGGTAGCTGTCCGAGGAAGTTGCGCAGCTCGAGCTATGCGATGTATCTGTCGCAGGATTATGAAAAAATCAGGTTTTTGATCAAAACACGGTACAAGACTAAATTATTACTTTATGTTATCATAAACAAATAAATCATTTTTTATTGTCTCTTAATTGTTTTATTTATTTAAAGAAATAGCAACCGACATTTTTTTATAATAAAACTAATCCAGTCTAAGTTTTTTATTAAAAAAAAACTGGATTTTCTCAGGTTTATAACATAAAGTAGGTAATAATTTAGACTTCTTCCGGTAAAAGCCTATGTTTTTGATCAAAAACCTGATATTGTTATAAACCTGCGACATATCGATAGTAGGGAAGGCACGGGAAGTACTCTGCTCTGCACATAGCTACACCACTCGCGCATCCATAGCTCCCATCCACGACACGCATCCTTCCGTATAAACAAACATAGCTTAGTTGAACCCGTTTCCACCAGCAGGGTAATTGCGTAACACACTATCAGTAGCAATGGGTTTCATTTTGACAGTTCAACAACATTCATTGCGTTATTTACGTTGTTAAGCAGACACTTTTGTCGAACATATGGAGAAATGGATTAGCAATATGCTTCAAAATGGTTCAAATTGAGAGTACTAGTGTGTTACGCAATTAGGGTGCAGTGCTATGCTATGTTGACCAATGAATATGATTGGTGGATATCAATTGCATCGATAGAAACGTAGCATAGCACATCTCTAATGGAAAAACAGCCTTATTGTGAATTCTTAACTGAATCTTATTAAACTTTCACTTCAAACCAACACGACCATTATTGATTTGTTTGTAAAATAAAGAATAGTAAAAAAAGTACATTCAAAATACTTGAAAAACTGTCTTTATGGAACCGATCCCGAAATATAATATGACATAAATCAGCTTCTCCATATACATTTTGATCGTATATACTATTTTTGGTTAGAATACTTAGCTGATTTTTTTTCATATTCTAAAAATTCGAACAATTTGAATAGGTTATCCTAAAAAAGTAGG
Source organism: Eremobia ochroleuca (assembly GCA_949629135.1). Classification (NCBI taxonomy): domain Eukaryota; kingdom Metazoa; phylum Arthropoda; class Insecta; order Lepidoptera; family Noctuidae; genus Eremobia; species Eremobia ochroleuca. The sequence continues at coordinate 14,558,599 of OX451404.1, read as the reverse complement.
TGTGTGTTTCGTAAATAATAACATTTGAAATGACGTCTAATCCTTTGTTTTAGATTCTGCTGATCTCACTTCCACGTGCCGACTAGCACTTTTAAAATCTCCAAGCAAATCAGCAGAACAAAATACTGCTCACAATACAAGTATAACCATATTATGTATTAAAATCGTTGGCACTGAGCGAATTGACTATTACGTCATATCTCACCTACAAAATAAACTTTATCTACTAAGGTATCAGTTTCGCCATATCAATCTTGTACGATAGTATAGTACGGCGTTCGAACGCGGACCGTGACAATGTGGCCACTAGTCATATTCTTGCTATCTCATGGCATACTAACTTACTCCCAAAGTATGGACAAAGTGCTAGAAGAGAGAAATTACCTCATCGAAAGAGAACTTGCAATGATGGTCGGAAACTCAATAGAACTTAGTGACAGTGAACTGAAGGCGAATGAAATTATCATGAACTTTAAATATGAAGAGGTAGCGCGGGGATTTGCTCACCCAAAAAGTTTTAACCTGACGAAGCATTTCTTCGAGTATAAGGACGCGGTGAAAGATACGAAGTTGTTCCAGATTATAAAGAGTATGCCTAAGGGGGCAGTGCTCCACGCACATGACACAGGATTGTTAAGCCCAGATTACGGGCTGCGTTTGACTTACTTGGACGACCTGTGGGTTTGTTTCACAGAAGACAATTCGGATATCCAGTTCCGATTTTCTAAAAGGATTCCTGTTAATCCTTGTCCTTCTACCGCTAACTGGCAACTTATGAGGGACGCAAGAAATGCCGCCGATGACGTTGCAAAATTCGATGCGGACCTGCGAAAACACTTCAGTTTGGTAATTGACAATCCGAATGAAGTTTACACCGATGTGAATTCTGTGTGGCAAAAGTTCCAGCACTATTTTATTTGTACCGGAAATCTGTTCACTTACAAACCCGTCTGGGAACAATACTATTACGACACATTATTGGAGTTCAGGAAAGATAAAGTGATGTACCTTGAAATCAGAAGTGTGTTGCCACCATTGTATGACTTAGAAGGGAATGTTTACGACGCTGTGGCGACTGCAGAAAGTTACAAACGTGTTACTGAAAAATTCATGAGTGATTATCCCGATTTCTTTGGAGCGAAATTGATTTATGCTCCATTAAAACTAGTAGATAAAGCTACTTTGCAAGAGTATATCAGAATTGCCATGCAAATCCAGACTTTGATGCCAGATTTTATAGTAGGTTTTGACTTAGTTGGTCAGGAAGACTTGGGAGTACCGCTGAAAGACTTTGTACATGAACTGGCCGAAGTTCGACAGTCCCTGGACTTGTATTTACACGCTGGTGAAACAAACTGGTACGGGACGAGTTCGGACGAGAATTTATTCGACGCCGTAGCTCTAGGAGCTAAAAGAATAGGCCATGCATTCGCTCTCCCAAAGCATCCCCTGTTAATGGAGGAAGTGAAGAAAAGACAAATAGCTCTGGAAATTAATGTTGTATCAAATTGTGTTCTAAAACTAGTAGACGATGTGAGGAATCATCCTTTGGCAATTTTCTTGAGTCAAGACATGCCTGTAGTGTTGTCAAGCGATGACCCAGGAGTTTGGGAGGCTGATCCCATTTCTCACGATTTTTATGTCGCATTTGTGGCAGTTGCTAGTCGACATGCAGACATCAAAGTATTGAAACAATTAGCTTTAAATTCTCTGTTTTATAGTTCATATCCCGAAAAAGACAGGTTAGTGCATGAGTTTCAAATTCGCTGGACAAAATTCATCGATGCCATTGTAAAAGATAAATGGTAGGCAATTAGGAATCTCACCGTTTTGTAGTACTTATCTGGTTATTTTTTTATTAATCATGTTGAATATTGTTTATATAAACATTTTAATTTTTTAAATTAATTGTTTTTTTTCTTACACTGCCCAAAGATAGATTTATTTAATTAACTAGCTGTGCCTGTGACCCTACACGCGCGCGCTTGCGTTCGCGTGTATGTCGGAAAACAACAATGTGTTGCTTAGGAAAGGTGTAAAGTACTCCTTCATTGAAAAGGAAGAATCTCCCGATTTTGCCTGGTGGGAAGCGTTACCTGAGGTTCTCCACCACAGCCCTTTCGACTGCAGTCACTGCCTCTTCAGGGTTCATAATGTCAATGCGACGAAGTGTCACTTTGATTTTTGAGACTAACAATACATAAAAATGAAAACGCCTGGTCATCCCACTGATGCTAGGAATTGACACGACTAAACTAATATTTATATTTACATGACAGGACTAAACTAATATTTATCTTCTGTCCTTTTCTTAATGAAATAGAAACAAAAAGATGCACTGAACTTTTTAGTATGTGAACAAGGAAATCGGCGCCATTTTAGAACATTTTAAACGAGTAACTGTGGTCCTTGTCCATTTGTCTCCGTAGATACGAAACTATCTTTTGGAATTGGAACTATTATCAATTCTATTATCTTGGTTTGGACACCATATAAAGATATCGTCATCATATATTTAATTTATATAATGTAGCATTATATAATTATATATGATGACGATATCTTTATATTGTGTCAAAACCAAGATAATAGAATTGATTGCGGTATCTATACAAAATCATGTAAAACATTTTAAAAGAGAAAGTAAGTGTGGAGTTTCTTCCGCATTCTTCTCCATACGAAACTACTTTTTGGAAGGGGCGACTAGAATCAATTCTACCTATTTTATTGTAAATTGTGACGTTCAAAACTGCCTTTTATGTGCCTCACCATCTGCCTAGCCTTTTCCCAATTACGTTGGGGTCGGCTTCCAGTCTAACCGGATGCAGCTGAATACCAGTATTTTACATGGAGCGACTGCCTGTCTGACCTCCACAACCCAGTTACTGGGTAATACGATACCCCTAGGTAAGACTGGTTGTCAGACTTTCGGGCTTCTGACTACCCTTAACGACTGTCAAAGATCTACGAATGACAGCCGGGACCAAAGGCTCACCGTACTTTCCGAGGCACAGAGGGGTCTCGGTATGTAAAGATGGTCACCCATCCACAGACCAACCGCAGCAAGCGTAGCTTAACCTGATCGATCGACCCGTGCGGCTGTTATTATTTGTTATTTATTACTAAACTAATATTTGTCTTTTGTCCTTTTCTTAATTAAATAGAAAGAAAAAGATGCACTGAACTTAAATTTAGTTTAGTTTGAGAACAAGGGACTCGGCGCCAATACTGACCATAAGACAGCAATTAAAACCCACATAAACCTTAACCACATAAACAAACAAATAAAACCTGTGTGGTCTATATCCCTGCTCATAAATCTTACTGGCCACTAGCGGCTGACACCAATTAGTGTGAACAGCCAACGATTACGAACGCAAACGGCCCAAGACCGCATCAGTGTGAACTTAGCTTAATTAGTTCAACAGCCGTGCGCGGGAGTGAAGTAAGATTGAATTTGGAATATTGGGTGAATTTATTTATTTTAAAGACGATTTGATGGAAAAATAAATCGAACGGTAGGCTTATTTGCCAACTTGTACACCTAGATGTAAGCAGTAGTATAATAGTGTAACAGGAAACTCACTGTATCACGTACAGAATTTCGATTTGTCGATTGACTCTTTTCCATATTTTTATTTGATGAAAAGATACTTAAGTATATTCTATAAATAAAATATCAATCGTTCTAGTAGGTTCCTATAAGGTTTGTCTAGCTAGGGTTGCCAACTTCTATTAGAAGAAATAGAGTATTATCTGATAAATAGGATACGGACTTATAAAAAAGAGTATAATTTATTAAAAAGGTATTTTTTTGCACTTTTTGCACATAACTAATTTTCATTGTTTTTAAAAGAGTACAATACTCTATTTTAGAGAACGGTTGGCAACGCTATGTCTAGCTGATGAGTAGGAACATGCGACGTATGTCTATGAAACTTTGACGTCACACAAAACTTAACTAACTAGGTAAGTATGTATTGTTTCACCAACTCCGGATACCTAAACTCTGAACTTTTCTGAATACACTTTTTTCTAGCCTATGTTGTGTCCCACAGCTGGGCAAAACCCTCCCCTTTTTCCTTTTATACCTCTCTTTTTGTGCGATCTCTGGCCATGTTAGGCCAGCAAACATGATTAGATCGTCACACCGCTGCCTCGGTCTACCTAGACCGATGTCCTCCGTCATTAATGGATGAATTAGACGGGCAAAGATCGTTACTCACTGGATATTCTAAGCTTCGAAAAATTCTGTTTACTTTACCTTTTTAGAAACGTTTGTGGATTCTGTGCAACTGGCCATTATTTGAATAAATCCGTTGAAAATCACGATATATGGGATATGTAGATGTACGTCGCAGCAAATGCAACTAATTAGGGGGTCGACAGAGATCTAATGGTGCTCAACTGTGAACATTCACGCTGCGATTGCGGCGCCGACACTGACGGTGTTATAAAATTCACCACGCAAGAGGAGAATGCAGAAGTTATACACGATAAACGTAAGCGCTCGTGAACGCGAGGCCAATAGACAAACAAGAAAAGCATTAGGTAAGTTTAACCCTCAAGCAAATCATTATCTGCCTGCCTTTTCCTAACTATGTTGGGATCGGCTTCGACTCTAACCAGATGCAGCTGAATACCAGTATTTTATGGGTACACGGAGCGACTGCCTATCTGACCTTCAAAAGCCAGTTACTAGGTAACACGATATCCCTTGATAAGACGTTGTCAGACTTTCGGGCTTCTGACTATCCGTAACGTATCCTTCGAGCAAATCTAGGTTAGAATCACATGAAAATAGATATCTTTACAATCAGTATGGAATGTTGTAATAAATCACATGCTGTCTACATCTCTTTATCTATGTGCTTTGCTAACGCAGGCATCCTGGAAGAGATTTCTTTAGAAATAAGCATCATCTTTGTACCTAGTTAGTTATTTTCTTCTTGTCCGTTTATATTATGTATGTACAGACGCCCGCATATCAAGCTACTACAATCTGTCAAATTTCTTTAATACATTTTCAACTTTATCGCTAAAGCATTATGTTTAAAGTTGATTGAGAAAATTTGAAAGCTTCGGGTAGCTTGATGTGCTAGTGTCTGTACATAAATGTTTGTAGTAAGGATGGTTTTTTGAGGTTGTTTTAGATTTTTTGCTGGAATGGACCGGTAAATATGTGGCATTATTTATCCGAGGGACAGACACGGGCAACAAAGTTTCTTTCACAATTATTTGTTACAACTTTCCCTTCTGCAGTTTCCTGCATTATGTTAAAATACTTCTCATCCGTGAATAGAACTAATTGTGTTATTTATACGCAGCCATTAGTGATGTTAATTTTAGGATTTCATTATGCATAACAATTCCTGTGATTTTAACTCTCAATAAGTACCGAATATAATCTTTCGGCGGATTGGGAGTAAAAATGAATTTGCCTAACCTTTTCCCAACTATGTTTGGGTCGGCTTCCAGTCTAACCGTATGCAGTTGAATACCAGTATTTTACATGGAGCGACTGCCTACCTAATGTCCACAACCCAGTGTCGGGGTAATACAATAAATACAAAAGTTATTTATTCAAACTAGGCTGAAAATCCGCACTTTTTGAACGTCAAAAATTACATAAGACAGTCCTCCAAAACGTCCGCCCTTCACCACTTTGTAGTGCTTTAGCTGGGAAGAATAATTATTGGTGCAACAAACTACCCAGCAGCATAGCTGCCTTTACAGTTGCAAGAACTTGATTATACAACATGTATCGTTAAATGCGCAAAACCTCAGACACCCTAACTGATTTTTAATTCAATTGACCTATTTCAGAGCGAAAATAAGTCATTAAAAAATTGAAAAGGTTTTATGTGCTGTTTTAGTTTTACTGGCCATTCTGATCGTTTCTTGCGTCTGCGACGACGCTTTATCAAGGGAGGAGTCATCACCGGGCCGCTGCGCCGCGCTGACATTGGCTTGCTTGACCCATTAATAAATAGACACGGCAACGTTTTTAATGAACATTTTTTGAAAAATGTGACCTATATTAAAAAGTGGTTCAATTAATTCTGCTCGTTATTCTGATCAAACTATTTTCAGGTTTTGCGCATTTAACGTTACACGTTGTATTCAATCTACTTCGATACTCCTTGGTAAGACTGGTTGTTATTCGGAGTTAAATTGGTATTCGAAGTAAATATTAGTATAATCACTGGCCACTTACTTACATAATAATTGATTATTAGATTTAAGATTCCATAAAAATGTGTTTTACCTCAGATCATTCTCACCTACTCTTAGGTCCTTTGTACAGACGCCAGCACATCAAGATACCCAAAACTGTCAAAGTTTCCCAATCAACTTTGAACCTTATGCTTTAGCAATAAAGTTGAAACCTACTAAAGAAATTTGGCAGATTGTAGTAGCTTGATGTGCTGGCGTCTCGTATCGCAGTCAGTGTAAATTATCCGGGAGGGAGAGGTCCCGATCTCCAGCATTTATCTGTATCCACCCGTGTCTTGATAATTATCTCATTAGTCACCACCTTGGATGGTCGATAAAGTGAATGATTTCAAAATTTTCATTTCGCTCCGCTCACCTCGGCGTCAGTAGAAATGCATTCTAACATCTCATCATCTGCCTAGCCTTTTCCCAACATAGTTGGGGTCGGCTTCCAGTCTAACCGGATGCAGCTTAATACCAGTATTTTACATGGTGACTGCCTATCTGACCTCCACAAACCAGTTACTGGGTAATACGATACCCCTAGGTAAGACTGGTTGTCAGGCTTTCGGGCTTCTGACTACCCCTAATGACTGTCAAAGATCTACGAATGACAGCCGGGACCAACGGCTTAGCGTGCTTTCCGAGGCACGGAGGGGTCTCGGTATGTCAAGATGGTCACCCATCCGCAGACCAACCGCGGCAAGCTTATCTTAACTTGATCGATCGACCTGTGCGGCTGTTATTATTTAGCCACGGGCACCTCTAAAAATGCATTCTAACATCTGGTGTACCCTAATTGCGTTATACAGGTTGAAATTGAAAACATGCGACAAATCGAAATGGGAAATTGTACTCATCATTATGAACAACTTTTACCATGGGACCAAACCTGAAATTGCGAAAAAAAAATCAGCTGTTCCCTACATTTTGACGAGTTATGCGAACATAAATGTAGGGAACAGCTGATTTTTTTTTCGCGATTTCATGTATTATCTCATAGTAAAAGTTGTTCATAATGATGAGTACAATCTCCCATTTCGATTTGTCGCATGTTTTCAAGTTCACCCTGTATACTTCCAAACACAATCTGAATAATTTTGAAGGATATTATTATTACTAATCCATTGGTTTTTATGTTCGAAAAATTTGTCTATTCAGCAACGTAAATAACGCAATGAATGTGGTTGACCTGTCAAAATGAAAGCCATTCCTACTAGGTATTAGTGTGTTACCCCATTAACCTCTCCGAGCTGTCAATCTTGCTATACCGATTTTGCTCACTGGTCAAAGTATTACCATTCAGGTAGTCGCGGATATGTCATACTTTCATTGTTGATCAGCTGGGATCCACTGTAGTATCTTCATAAAGGCTGTCTTTATATTTTGTAGATGCTTCGAGACTATTTTGATCCAAATTTTTGCAAAGGCATTGTCTTGCAAACAAGCAGGTGATCAAATCAATGTTAGTATAACTTATATTTGTATGGATTTGCCCTGCAAGAGTACACTTAAAATAATCAGCCTATAATAATCCCACTCCTGGGACACAGGCCTCATCTCGGTGAGAGGCAGTGAGCCGTAATCTACCACACGGGCCCAGTGCGTATTGAAAAAAGAAAGAAAGAAAAAATATTTATTCTGCACAAACAAAACGCATGTTACAATTAAAAAAAAAGACATAAAATATAAGGGTCATATTCAAAATAATTGTAAGTTACGGATAGGAAACAGATATGAATATTGTTTGATTGTAACAGAAAAATAACAGAAAGGAATTATTTGGGCAAGTTTAAATAGCACACGTTTATAAATTAAATAATTAACGTTGAGCTAATTAAAACATCTGGAATAGTAGAATACCATCATCACTATCACTACTTATGCATACCTATTACAGTTCACCTACTAAGATTAAGTATAACAGGCTACGAGTGCGAAGCCGGTGTGGGTCGCTAGGTGGGTACATAATGAAACAACATTTTGATGATCGTATTTTAATTGGTATAATTGCCATAAATGAATAAACAATTCGTAAAGCAGTTTAAACTGCATGATTTTAATAATTAGAGTTCTATGTGGATGTTACTTTTTTGCTAGCTGACTAAGCACTTACAGTATTAACAATTTAGTTTTTTAATGAAAAAGAGTTTCTCAGATATTAATTTAAAAAATACTCACAACATACAACTTTACACTGACCTGTAAATTGCAAAAAACCTGAGACATTTTGAATTTCGCGGGCTACCTTGGCGCATCCCCCTTAACTGATACTGAGACGGCCAACGAGAGGCTGGGTACGCCTCGGCGAGGCTGCGCGGTTAGTACAAACGGCTCAAGCGGTGAGGACTGAGCATACGCAGTAAAACATGCACACACAGACAATACATGGCACAGCAATGCAATACATGCCACATTATACGCAAACTTTACATACTTCAAATAAATTTAAGTCAGTAAAAAAAAAAATGTTTTGGCTAACCTGCGGTGCAGTAAATATTAATATTTTATTTTCATTAATTCATACAACATGAGACAATGTGAATAACGCCTAATCATTCATATCTGTTGCGTAACAGAAAAAAGTGACAGATAAAATAACGGATATGAATTAATTGCACGTGTCTAATCTACAAATCTATTTATTTCTACAACAATTCGAAATGTTATACGAATATTTTATAGTTATAACAAATATCACAATACAGCCATTTCCTAGTATGAGTATTATAACAGTAATTACTTACCGCTATTGTAAACGACTCACATTGGATATTTACTTTTAAAAGTCTAATTTTCTTCGACAACGAGACGAGCTGAAAAACTATATTGAACAAAATCCCCGAGCGTTTATTCTTACGTTGTGTAGTGACAGCTAGTGAACTCATGTTGCCAGTATATCAAATTTCTTTATTGCCATGGAAATAATGTTAAAATAGCATAACAGAGAAGAATAACAGATATGATTAAAATCAGGAGACTCATTAATAAATTAAATTTGGAGAACACTAAATAGTATTTTATATTTTGTTTAGTGAAGTGTTGAAAGTTTAAACAATATTCTCTGAAAATAGTTTTTTTTTAAACTTTTGTGTAATGGTTAATAATTAAATTATTTTTTTAAGTTTACCGTCAAATACGTGGACATTGAATACTTGTATAAAACGGAACCTACGCAATGACTGGTTTAATTTTTTTTAAGTTTAAGTTTTTTGGGTAGGACATTAAGACAATAGTAAATATACAATTATTTTGAATATGACCCATAAAACGTAGTCTAAAGCCTGTCGGTGGATGTCACATGTCTTCGAACGTTTGGTTCTAGGACATGCGGATTATCTCACGATGTTTCGCTTCACCGTCCTTCGTTCGTAATCATCACTACATAGTATAAAACAAAGTCGCTTCCCGCTGTCTGTCCCTATATATGCTTAAATCTTTAAAACTACGCAACGGATTTTGATGCGGTTTTTTAATAGATAGAGTAATTCAAGAGGAAGGTTTATATGTATTACATGCATAATATAGTAGAGAAACACTGATCATTTTAGGGATTTCTAGTGTGATGTCGTAAATAAACACATTTTTTTGCGCTTACATTGCAAACGCTGGCTTAACCCGACGAGATAGATCAAAATAATGTACTACAGTATTGTACACCTAGAAAAGGGTCTACAAAAAAGTCCGCGATGGCATATGTTAGGGATAACCCACAATAACCATTTTTTATCCTATACTTTTTAAGAGAAATAATGGCTCTAAAATTATCAGTGTTTCTCTACTATATTATGCATGTATTATATGCATATAAACCTTCCTCTTGAATCACTCTATCTATTAAAAAAAACCGCATCAAAATCCGTTGCTTATTTTTAAAGTTTTAAGAATACATAGAGACAGACAGACAGCGGGAAGCGACTTTGTTTTATACTATGTATGTAGTGATAGAGATCAGCATTGCACCCGTGCGAAGCCGGGGCGGGTCGCTAGTTATATATATTTCATCACATCTGAGAGCAGCCGTGTGATTCTGTAACCATCTCACCGTGAAAGCTTGGGTGAAGTGAGCGTGGAGTGAGCTGTCATTCGCTAGGGGTTAACACTATTAAGTGCTCACTTCACTTATGATTTCACGGTGAGATTTTTACAGAATCGACCGGCAGTGCTCACACTGCTCTCAGATGTGATGAAATAATCTACACAAAGTAAAGCCGCTGTCTGGGAAGAGAACACTTACAAGCTTATAATATACTAGTGACCCGCCCCGGCTTCGCACGGGTGCAATGTTGATCACTACATAGTATAAAACAAAATCGCTTCCCGCTGTCTGTCTGTCTCTATGTATGCTTAGATCTTGAAAACTACGCTACGGATTTTGATGCGGTTTTTTTTTATAGATAAGAATGATTCAAGAGGAAGGTTTATATATACATAGAAGGTTTATAATACATGCATAATATAGTAGAGAAACACTGATAATTTTAGAGCCATTATTTCTCGTAAAAAGTATAGCATAAAAAATCGTTATTGTGGGTTATCCCTAAGAGATAGACATATACCATTTGGATTTTTTCGTAGACCTTTTTAAGGTGTACAATACTGTAGTACATTATTTTGATCTATCGTTCTATGATATCGCCTCTTTGCAACAACAACGTGGCATCTTTAATAATAGTAGTTTTCGAGATATCACGTTGTCATTGTAAAGAGGCGATATATCGTAGGATTCAGCCAGCGTTTGCAATGTAAACGCAAAAAATGTGTTTATTTACGACATCACATTAGAAACCTCTAAAATTATCAGTGTTTCTATACTATATTATGCATGTATTAAACATACAAACCTTCCTCTTGAATCACTCTATCTATTAAAAAAAACCGCATCAAAATCCGTTGCGGAGTTTTAAAGATCTAAGCATATATAGGGACAGACAGACAGGGAAGCGACTTTGTTTTATACTATGTAGTGATGTAGGTACCGACTTACCTACCTAATGGAAGCTTATAGTATTCTGCACTAACAAAACAACTCACTGGAATCCGTTTACAAAGATATTATGATTACGCAGGAATTTGAAGCGGATCAACTGATGAGTGGCAACGTTATTACAGGCACATGAGACTGGCTTTGTTTCTATGGCTCCGGTACCTATACTAGTGTAGATACAGCCAGATCTACCGTGCGATTCTGTAACCATCTCACAGTGAAAACTTGGGTGAAGTGAGCGTGAAGTGAGTCGTTAATAATGTCAATCCCTAGCATCAGCACGACTCACAGCTCACTCTAAGCTCACTTCAACTTAGTTATCAAGATGAGGCTGGTGGTTGGTTAAATGACAATAGGTATTGTTTTTATGATTTAAACGAATTTATGTCAAATCGTGCAGAAGGTCAATCTAAAAATATTGTATAGACACCATTATAATAATTAATTATACTTAAGATTAATGAATTGTGACATTATAAGGAGTTATGGACTTTGCATTATATTCGTAATTTGACATTTTAATATGATTATTATTATTATTTATTTTTTTCTTTAATTGATTTATTTTATTTTATTTATTCATTTTAACATAAAACGGCCAAGGCCAATTACATTAGTTAAACACAAACACATTTTAAAAGCACAGTAAACAAAAGTATATAACTAATCGCCAGTCATACGCTCATCTCACAATACCCCAGACACAAGATCTTCTTCCATCCATCCGCGAACACATCACAGTCAGGCTTTGCGTCCAAAAGCGCGTTCAGCGCAGAGAGCGTGCGAGGAACAGGAGACTGGGCTCGCGCAACAGTTCGACTCCAAGGCACGGCGAACAATCTATGCCTCCTGCCACGGTTGTAATTTACCGGAGCAAAAAGATGGGACAACTCATTAAGCAGTTCGGGAGCATCTGTTTTACCGTGAAAGATCTTAACCATATTAATAATTTGGTCATTATTTCTTCTGACCTCGAGAGAGTTGTACCCTAAGCAGCCTAAGAGAAAGTTTGAAGGGTACATAAACGGATAATACCCATTGAGGCGTTTATAAAGGTACCTAAGATAAGCCTTTTGTACTTTTTCCAATAATAAAGTGTACTTCTTTTCGTACGGGTTCCAGACACATGCACTGGACTCCAGTTTACTACGAACAAGTACATTAAAAATAGATTTAATTGCGCCGATGTTGCTAAAATCTTTAGCATTGCGCAGTATGAAACCTAAACGTCTAAATGAATCTTTTGCTACCGATACCATATGATCATGAAACGTAAGCTTGTTGTCAAATGTGACACCTAGATCCTTAATTCCAGTTGTTCTGGTAATAGTACAGCTATTAATTTTATAAGGAAAGGTGATAGGGTTTCGTGCTCGAGTAAAACTCACCACGAAGCACTTGGAAGAATTAAATTCCATTTTGTTCCTAACACTCCACTCAAATATCGCCTCAATATCACGCTGCAGCGCAAGACTATCGGCTTCAGAGCGAATTTCGGAAAAAAGTTTTAGATCGTCTGCATACAATAGACTTCTGGCGTGATGAATAACTAAAGGAAGGTCGTTGATCATTATCAAGAAAAGAAGCGGTCCCAGAATTGATCCTTGACTGACTCCAGAACGCGTATAATAGGGCTGGGATTCATAAAGGCCCAGTCTGACAAACTGCTGACGATCGCGGAGGTAGTCAGCGAGAAGCCGTAATAGACCTGGCGGAAATCCGATGGCACATAATTTTTCCAGAAGAATATCGTTATTGACCCTATCAAACGCCTTCCGGAAGTCAAAGTACAAGACATCGACCTGGGCTCCACAGTCCAATCGTTTAGATATATAGTCTACTAAGGTAAGAAGGTTAGTATTTACTGATCTTTTTGCTCTGAAACCATGTTGTTCGTCACATAAATACTTTCCAACCTGGGAATAAATATAATTATGCAGTATGTTTTCAAAAACTTTAGCTGGTGATGACAAGATGGCAATGGGACGGAACTCCTCCACTAAAGCTTTATTCAAACTCTTGGGAATAGGTGTGACCCTAGAGATCTTCCATTGTGGCGGGTATATTCCGGTTTTTAAGGATAGGTTATATATATGCAATAAAGGTAACCAAAAGTGTTTTTTACAAGTTTTCAAAATGTCTGGCGGAATGTTGTCAGGCCCTACTGAGCTACTAACTTTGAGTTTAGCTATTCCTGACATGACATCCTCAGGAGTGAATTTAAATATATTTACATAATTACTATTTACATTAGTATCGCAAGCGGCAACCCTTTCAACATCAAGTCGCGGAACATCGGGAAGATAAACGCTAACAAAGTAATCAGCGAAGGCGTCAGCCGCACGGACCCCTGAGAATTTTTCACCGTTGTAGGTAACACTCGGCTCGAAACCACCTTTTGAGCGTAAACTGGCAATATGTTGCCAGAAATTACGCGGATTGGTTCTTAAATTATTTTCGATCCTTTTGGTATACGATGCATAAGCAAGTGCTACCCGTGTTTTAAGGCTGGCTCTCAAATCTGAAAAGGTTTTATGGGCTACTGTACATTTAGTGCACTTCCACTCAGTGTGCCACTTGAGCTTAAGTCTAATATCCTGAATTATTTCTTTGGTGAACCACACTGGATAACGCCTACTTGTAGTTTTACAACGACGTTTCTTAGGTACACAAGCGTCAAAGATGGAATAAATTGATTCATAAAAGTATTCAGTAGCCAAACATACATCCTCAGACTGCACTACCCTCTGCCATGAATTTTTCGAAAGTAAATCAAAAAGCTTATCTCGGTTACATTTTTTGAAATTCCAGTCTTTACTGGTGTCAATGTTACTTGGGTCAATGACATCCGAAATATGAGAAGATTTAATTTTAACATCAATATCTAATGGTGGGTGATAACTGTCAGGTTTAACGATCCCATCCGTGACAGCGACAAAAGTATCAATCATGTCAGCAATATCTTGGACCAACACCACATCTAGCATACCTCCATTCGAATTACTCACCACATTCCTCTCATTCAGGCTACAAAAAGATAAAAAGTAGGAATAATAGTTAACAATAGATAAAGAAGCACTATTCAGATTTAAATCTCCTAAAATTAAAACAGTTCCATTTAAGTTAGATACAAAACTTTCGACTTTACAAAACCAACGCATATAGTCTGCATCTTTGGCACTTGGTTTAACGTATACCGCACACAAGTAAATGGTACGACCACACCACGCAAAAATTGATATATGTTCCTGAATATCTCACCGTGAAAACAAAGGGTTTTCACGGTGAGATATTTACAGAATAGATAGGCAGCACGCTAATTGCGTAACACACTAAGAATCATAATCTGAATAATTTCTTAAAGATGATTTCTAATCCATTACCTCTTATGTTCGGAAAATTTGTCTGCTCTACAACATAAACAACGCAATGAATGTTATTGAACTGTCAAAATGAAAACCATTGCTGTTGATAATGTGTTACAGAATCACCCCGCTGTTTTAATGGCGTGCTTTGTGACTATCATAAAACCATATAATGCGACTTATAACGTGATTAATTAGGTTAACCTAAAGTCGTTTGGAGTTTCCACCGATTGAGAAATCATTTCAGATATTGCACGACACGGTTTTTGAGTTGGAAAGTAGGAATAGGAATGGTGCCTATATTTTTTTTAATTTTGACGATCGACATACTATTGTAGGTTATACAAAGTGTAATTTATATAACGCAAAACCTCATATGGGGTAATTTTATTCATCATTATAAACAAACTAAAATCACGAAAAAAAAATCAGCTGTTCCCTACATTTATGTTCGCATAACTCGTCAAAATGTAGGAAACAGCTGATTATTTTCCGCGATTTCGGATTTGGTTGTAAAAGTTCTTCATAATGATGAGTACAATGACTTCTTATGAGATTTTGCGTTATTTAAATTACACCTTGTACCTATAGGGTGTTAAAAGACACATAATATAGCAGTCAATTACGCATTCTGTACATAAAACTAAGTGAGATTGCATAACAATAATTGCTGGGACGTTTCCCAGCAATTATTGTTATGCAATCACACTTTGTGTGAAAATTTGGTGTGAAAAATTGCCGTTTACGGTAGAGCGCAATGTAACACACGCAAAAGATTGTGCTTATTTAGGTCCATGTGTTGCAGTTATGTTATAACATTAAAAACTTGTTTTCGTAAAACAAAACCGTCAGTAAATGTTGGAATTTTGACCTTTGACATATCCGTAACTAGAGGGATCCCAGCATAGCTATTCACAACGATCCGATAAGCTATCGTATCGAAAATGAAACATTTCGATAAACTGATTTACTTTGCCCCTGACAACCAACAGCTGTCGGAAGAATAGCAGTCGTTTATATGTTTTAAACTGAAAAAAAAAACGGGTTTTGACAAAATGCATGTTTATTAACCAATTCGGCAGTAAAGGCTGAGCAGTAAAGGTCACAGCTCCTCCTGCGGCTAGTATTCTTTAATGGACTTGTGTGGGTATGCGCTCACTACCTCAACTCCGTAGCGTCACCGGATCGCCTCGTTCGTAAGCCCTCCACGCGCGGACGGTGGGTGGACCACTCGGTGACAACTCGCTGCTCGCATGCTTGCCTTGCGTTGACTGCGCATTGCCAACGCGCGGGTCCCGAGTGGACCGCGCGCTGCCCGCGAATGATTCACGCGAGGACGATACGTTGGCTTTATTTATTTTTATTTTTATTTAGGTATTTATTCATTCCTTTATTTCAGGCAACTATGGCCCATAGAAAAAACAATACATACTACTACAAACAAACTTATAAACTAATACATACAAAATTATCACAAATACAATACTATAATAATATAACTTAAAAATATTATAAATAAATACAACATAACACAACTTATACTACCAATGCGCCGCTCCCCACCCTGCTTTCATTCAATTCACGGTTTGTAAAATTTGACATTACGAAACACACGTATAGACCTAGTGCCAATTGTTAATAGACTACTCGAAAATTCGTGAACCAAGCGACGTCCACTCGTTGACCACGCGGCGTTCACTCGTTGACCGCGGGGAGTCCACTGGTTGACGACGCGAGGTCCACTGGTTGACCGCGTGACTTTTATTGGTGATAACGCGGCGTCCACCCGTGGACCACCTGTCGACAACGAGTGGACGCCGTGCGACGAGGCGGTGCGGGGTGGGTGCCGGGTGGCTGTAATGAGCTGTGACCTTAAACTTAATAAAAATGAGTTATAGCAAATATTTAAATGCGTAAGTAAATAAATATTTAAGTTAAGCCATTTTACTGCTAGATTATGTCGGTTAGGAATCTAACTTGGAAGTAGAGCTCGCCGGTCGCTGTCGCGGCACCGCTCGCTGCTTCGCTCGGCTCGCACGCGTTTGATCACAGATCTAACTTAACCTAACCCAGCAACAAAGCCAGGCCATACCGATCAAATGGCTGGGATGGCCTGGCTTAACCCTTTACTGCATGATATATTAAATAAGTGACATTTTTTTTTTTTTTTTTAATATAATTGTCTTTATTAAAGCTTCAGAATTAATTTTAGTGTATTTTTTTTTAATTTTTTTTATTTCCAAGTGGTATGTGATGATAGACAAAATAGTTGTGTTTTATTATTGCTAATGATATGAAAAACAAACCCCATTAGGATTTATACGCTAGTTTTTTATTTTTTTAGAGTAAAATAAACTGTAAACATGTCAAACCATATAATGGTTTCCTATGCGGTAAAGGGTTAATTACTGCGACCAATGCGGCTCGCGCGTGGTTGATCATAGTTCCAACGTAACCTATGAACTCCCGAACTATTTTCCTAACGGCCCATTCCAACATGTTTACTGACCATTCATTTATTACGATACTTGAGTATTTTTGTACTGACATTGTAGGATTACATAATCAACCAGTTTTCTTTTATTACTATAACGGCCCGTTATGTTTTTCGACTGATTTTTATAACTCCGTTAATTTTTAAATAACAGTTGTTAAAACGATTCCCACATTTTTTCCTCACACTTTCTCCCTATTATAATATAAATGGCTTAAGCATCAGCCAGCCAGTTCATTAAATGTTGTATTAGACGATATGTCTGAATATCATTCAGGCCGCTAGTTGAACGGCGCCTTCTAGTTAAAAGGCTAGGCAGTTAACTGAATGGCTGATTATTCTAGTTGACAGCGACATATATGTGAGTTCAAGGGGTCTGATGACCCCATGAACTGATAGCCGAGCGAATGACATAAAAAGATAAAATTACTTACGCATTTCTAACAACATTTTATAATCAGAACTTGCGGCAGAGATTAATGTTTTGAGCAAAATACAAGTCCTCTCATCTTACATCTTACATTAATATTTATCAAATCGTAAACAAACACAGATTTCCCTACAAATAACTTGCTTTTCAAGCTGCATAAATTGACGTGTTTATGCTAATAATGTTATAGGTACCTAATAAACTAGCGACTCCCCGTGTGGGGTAGTTGCGTAACAGACTATCAGTAGCATGGGGTTTCATTTTGACAGTTCAACAACATTCATTGCGTTGTTTACGTTGAGCAGACAATTTGTTTGAACATACGAAGCAATGGATTATCAATATCTTTCAAAATGATTCGATTTACATATTTTATAGTGTGCTACGCAATTACGGTGCTGCTTTGCATTGTTTTTGCGACTTGACGAAACATACAGATTTCTGTATTATATGTAAAATGTTTTAAAATATGCAAATAACACTCAAAAAACTTAAAGCAATTCAAAAGTGCCTGAAAATAGTTTTATTGAAACAAATCAATTAAATCATTTTCTGGCACTTTTGAACTGTCAAAGACTCGGTCAGTTAGTCAGAAAATTGAAGTTAGTTGCCCGATCAAAAACGTAGATCTCCATGGAGAAGAACGGGCAAGAAACTCCATGGACACTCTTTTATATCATCATCATCTGCCTAGCCTTTTCCCAACTATGTTGGGGTCGGCTTCCAGTCTAACCGGATGCAGCTGAATATCAGTATTTTACAAGGAGCGACTGCCTATCTGACCTCCACAACCCAGTTACTGGGTAGTACGATACCCCTAGGTAAGACTGGTGGTCAGATTTCCGGGCTTCTGACTACCCGTAACAACTGTCAAAGATATACGAATGACAACCAGGACCAACGGCTTAACGTGCTTTCCGAGGCACGGAGGGGTCTCGGTATGTAAAGATGGTCACCCATCCACAGACCAACCGCGGCAAGCGTAGGTTAACCTGATCGATCGACCCGTGCGGCTGTTATTATGTAGCCACGGGCCCCTCAACACTTTTTTATATCAGAATATTATAAAATCACTTCCATAATAATTCTTGTAAATGATGTCGAAGACTGCATCAAAAGCCTTTGCGTACTCTAAACGAAAAACGTGGTCACACAGACAGGCACGAAAATCAACTTTAGTTTATAATACGTATAGTTATACTTACATAAGTAGAAGTATCTAACTTGATTGTCACGGTCAAGTAACAAATCAACTTAGAGCTTCCAGAACATTCTTTAAATTAAAGCAATAATAATAGTTCTTTTATAACATTCGTGAATTGAACATTATTAAGTATGACTACAAAAAACTGTTTCACTTTTTTAGGGTTCCGTACCCAAAGGGTAAAAAGGAACCCTATTACAGTCGACTCTCGTTAATTCGAAACTCGAGGGACTCTTAAAATTTATTACGAATTATCGAGTGTTTGAAATATTAAATGGTTCGAAACATAAAGAAATTTTGTAGGGGACTATTGATAACTTTGAATTATAGAGAGGTTCGAATTATCGCAGGTTTGCATTAACGAGAGTCAACTGTACTCCCGCTCCGCTGTCCGTTCGTCCGTCTGTTACCAGGCTGCATCTCATGAACCGTGATAGTTAGACAGTTGAAATTTTCACAGATGATATATTTCTGTTGCCGCTATAACAACAAATACTACAAATACTACAACAGGCTCCCATACAACAGGCACGATTTTTTTGCCGTTTTATTGATAATGGTACGGAACCCTTCGTGCGCGAATCCGACTCGCGCTTGGCCGGTTTTTTTTAAATATTAAATCACGTAGAATGTTGTAATGGGTATATAAGGTCTATCTATTCATACATGAAATCTCTTAAGGGGTCATTGTATTCAACATTACGAACAACTTTTACTAAGGGACCTACACTGAAGTTGCGAAAAGCAAAAAAATCAGCTTTTCCCTACATTTATGTTCGCATAACTCGTCAAAATGTATGGAACAGCAGATTTTTTTTTTGCGATTTCACGTTTTGTCCTATATGTATTATAGTAAAAGTTGTTCATAGTTACAATGACCCCTTCAGATTTTTCGTATATGATATTATAGGTACAGGCGCTAAGAACTGCACCTTAATTGTGTAACACAAATTCAATCACAATCTGAATTATTTTGAAGGATATTGCTAATCCATCGCTTCATATGTTCGAAAAATGTCTGGTCGAAAACGTAAATAACGCAATGAATGTTGATTAACTGTCAAAACGAAAGCCATTGCTATTGTTAGTGTGTTACGCCATTACGCCTCTGAGCTTCAATAGAATAAGAGGCCTGCCTATACAACGTGTAACGTTAAATGCGCAAAACCTGAAAATAGTTTGATCAGAATAACGAGCAGAATTAATTGAACCACTTTTTAATATAGGTCACATTTTTCAAAAAATCTTCATTGAAAACGTTGCCGCGTCTATTTATTAATAGGTCAAGCAACTCAATGTCAGCGCGGCGCAGCGGCCCGGTGACGACTCCTCCCTCGGTAAAGCGCCGTCGCAGACCCAAGAAACGATCAGAATGGCCAGTAAAACTAAAACAGCACATAAAACCTTTACAATTTTTTTAATGACTTATTTTCGCTCTAAAATAGGTCAATTGAATTAAAAATCAGTTGGGGTGTCTGAGTTTTTGCGCATTTAACGTTACACGTTGTATATTCTCTAAATATCTCACTGTGAAAACAAAGGTGAAGTGAGCGTGGAGTAAGTCGTCAATAGTGTCAATCCCTAGCATCAGCATGACTCACAGCTCACTCTAAGCTCACTCCACCTTAGTTATCACGGTGAAATTTTTCCAGAATCGACCGGCAGCTTATAATACTGGTTTTGTTATCAGTGACGTGCGTCCTACTGTCTGTCGTACTCCTAGTCGTCCTTCCACAGAGTGCGTTCCAGACGTGGGAACGTTATAGGCTGTTTATGATTATGCTACGTTTCACAGTGAGTCGTAAATTCTTCTAACCCCTGCCGGTCTGTTCTCTTATAGTCTCACCGTGAAAACTTAGGTGAAGTGAGCTGTCAATAGTGTCAATCGCTAGCAAATGACAGCTCACTTCAAGCGCTTTCACGGTGAGATTTTTATTGAACTAGCGACCCGCCCCGGATTCGCACTGGTGCAATGGAGAAACACTGATAATTTTAGAGCCATTATTTCTCGTAAAAAGTATAGGATAAAAAATGGTTATTGTGGGTTATCCCTAAGAGATAGACATATACCATCGCGGACTTTTTTGTAGACCTTTTTAAGGTGTACAATACTGTAATATATTATTTTGATCTATCTCGACGGGTTCAGCCAGCGTTTACAATGTAAGCGCAAAAAAATGTGTTTATTTGCGACATTACATTAGAAACCTCTAAAATTATCAGTGTTTCTCTACTATATTATGCATGTATTATACGTATAAACCTTCTTCTTGAATCATTCTATCTATTAAAAAAAACCGCATCAAAATCCGTTGCGAAGTTTTAAAGATCTAAGCATATATAGGGACAGACAGACAGGGAAGCGACTTTGTTTTATACTATGTAGTGATGAAGCGGCTGTTCTCATTATTTTTGCTAGCTAAAGGAAATCAATTGATGATGGATGGCAAACATGACAGGGGACTGGGTTTTCTCTAATCTGATATATTATTAATAATTATTATTATGGGTCTGTATGAGATAAGGCGTGATCATTGATGACCTTTGCAAATGGGTTAAATGGTTAGCAGATGAGCTCTTGCATCATGTTTGATAACTGCAACTTAAAACAAATAAGTAGAACTTACGTAGTTGATAATGGCTTTAAGTACTACTAATTTTGAAGATGTTTTATAGTTCAAAATGTTCCTCGCTTGAAGAAAGCATCGTGAGAAAAATATATTAGACTTTAATGGTCTGAATTCGCTAATCAGCATTTATTTATTTATTAACTAGCAGCGCCCCGTGGTTTCACCCGCATAAGTTTCGATCCCGTAGGAATATCGGAATAAAAGATATCCTATGTGTTAATCCCGGTTATAAACTATCTGTCTACCAAATTTTATCAAAATCCGTTTAGCCATTTGAGCGTGAAAAAGTAACAAACATACACACACGCTCACAAACTTTCGCCTTTATAATATTAGTGTGATTTAGGATCTCCAACAGACGATGTCCACAATAAATTACATAAATAAAGGCAGCACCAGAAAATAACATCATAATTAAAGTAGTATCCACGGAATTTAGGAACACACAATACTTGCGGGACTACTCGTATCTACTTGTGCATGCGAGATTTTAACCCACAATACTGGAGACATTCCTTGTCGAGGTAAGGTATTAAAAAAAAAAAACTTATTATTCAATCTTTTCCAAACTGGTTTATCTATTCATATACGAAATATCTGAAGGGGTCATTGTACTCATCATTATGAACAACTTTTACTATAGGACAAAACGTGAAATCGCAAAAAAAAAAATCTGCTGTTCCATACATTTTGACGAGTTATGCGAACATAAAAGTAGGGGGAATTTTTATTCACGATTTCAGGTTTGGTCCCATAATAAAAGTTGTTCGTAATGATGAGTACCATGACCCCTTAAGAGATTTCGTGTATGAACAGATAGATATTTTATTTAGTGTTCTGCACGCACACGATTATTTACAAAACAAATCAATCTGATTATTATCTTATTACATTTTAATGACTTATCATATAACATATATATTTGACGATTACTGACTAAGTAGTTACTATTTTAGTCAGAAAGTTACTTCCGTTTCCTGCACCCTAATTGTGTAACACACATCCATTGCTTCATATGTTCGAAAAAATTCTACTCAACAACGTAAATGACACAATGAATGTTGTTGAACTGTCAAAATGAAAGTCATTGCTACTGTGAGTGTTTTATGCGATTACCTCGCAGGATTCCGTAACCTTAAAGTACTTTAAATAAGTCTAACTATGACACATTTATTGTCTAAACTTAGCTTAGTATTTACAGAGCTTAGAGCATTTTTTTTTCTAAAATTTACAAAATAATATGTCTGAGAATAGCAGACTTCCACTAAGCCTTTCACACTATCAATTTTAACAAACACTAAACTAAATTACGAAATACGAGTATCTAATAAAGATTCATCAGAAATCACATCTTTCACAAACTTGTCCCATCGATCGTTGAAAACATTGAAAAGTCTCGTTTTACCTTCATCCTCCAACGCACTATACGTTATAGAGTTGAGAGCAAGTTGTTTCAGTAATCTCAAGTCAGCATGCTTACTTGCAACTCCCATGAACGCCACGAAAAAGTCATGAGACACAGGCTCTGCACTCCACGCACCAGGGTCGTCACTGGACAACACTACAGGAAGACCCAAAGCTAGATACGAAGCTAAGGGATGATTCCTCACATCGTGCACTAAGGATAACACCACATTTGATATCACATTCACTTCCAAAGCAATGTCTTTTTTAATAACAGCTGACATCAGACTAGGATGTTTCGTCAAAGCGTAGCCATGTCCTATCCTCTTTGAACCTAGAAGTATTGCATCGACTAAATTTTCGTCAGCTGAGGTTCCTAACCAAGCAGTCTCTCCAGCGTGTAGATAGAAGTTTATCTCGTCTTTAGCCTCAGATAATATAGGAAGGAAATCTGTCAATGGTCTACCAATGTCTTCTTGACCGACGAGGTCAAATCCTGCTATCATGTCTGGCATTTCTGCTTTAAGTCTTCTTGTCAGATTTAAAGCTTCTAGCACCTGGTCTATACTTAAAGCCCTGTGTTTTGTGACAATCAGTTTCACACCGATGAAATCTGGATGCGTCTCGATAAATTTATCAGTTACATTCTTAAATAGTTCCACTAAATACTTCTTGTCGTGTTTTGTGCCATCTAATTCGTACAAGTTTTGTAAACCTGTACGGATCTCTAAATACATAATGTTGTCTTCGTAGAACTGCTTCAGCGTTTCATACCAGTACTTTTCTCTTACCGGTCTGTATGATATCAAAGATTTGATGGCATAATAAACTTTGTTGAATCTCTTCCAAACTGTGTTGATGTCTACAAATTCATAGTCTTCTCCGTCATCTTTGTAAAGTGTGAAATAGTTCTTCAATTGAGAATCAAAAGCGTCTGGATCGCCGGAAGAGTTCCTGAGATCGCTAACAAGATCCCACTTAGATGAACAAGGTCGGTCTGGGGTCGACTCTGAGAAATGTAATTTTAAATCATCGTTCGCGTAACACGCATACAAATGGTCTTCATATGTCAACTGCACTAGCACATCCGGATGTAACATCAAAGAGCTATGCACATGCAACACTGCGCCCTTCGGCATTCTTCTAATTATTTGATACACCTTCGAGTTTTCGATATCTTTCTTGTACGAAAAGTAATGTTTGGAGAAGTTGAAATGCTGCGGATCGATGTACGAAGGGTTCAGTTCTTTCATCTTCCATCTCATCAAGATATCGTTTGCTATTGTTTCATCTTCGTTGAGATGTTGTTTCCCACCTACAGCTGTGAGCGTTTCTTCGTCCAATAAAGCTCTTCTTTCTTTACTGTAGTTGTCTAGAATGAGGCGTGCGTCAAGCGTGATAACAAGACACACGATAGTGTAAGCGGCCAGTGTATTCATTTCTGGGCGTTCGTCACTTAGCCGGTAAGTGTTCGCGTCTCGACCGACACTACAGCACTGTGTGTGGCGGTCGTATATATATATGTCGTTAAACGTTTATTGTTGGGTGGATAAGTACTGGAGTTAATGAACGTTTGATTTCGCAGAAATTATCGTTTATTCAGATTTTTAAATTTGGTAAATGAATCGAGATACCGGAAGAATTGGTGACTAAAATTGTGCTGCTAGAAACTAAGTTTATTTCTTGTTTGTTTTGTTCAGTATGTACAAATCTCGATGATATAACCGTGACTTAAATATTTTTAGTGGACATTTTAACTCGTCGACCTTTATAGCAAGTATTTGAACTTCTTTTAATTGACGTCACGCATTATTATTCATAAATATTATTTATCGTCAGGTATATTTAGGGAGGTCTATTAGGGTCAGTTGTTTTCTACATGGAAGTAATTTGTGTTTATTAAGAAGTTTTTCCTCTGTCGCTTAGTTATGATTACCTAAATATAATTTTAATTATACAATCGCATATTAAATTTGTGTATATACAGACCAAAGCAGGTTATACTCATCTTTATAAAAAGAGAATAAGAACACACACATTTACTTAGTGCTGGTTGAGGTTTTCGCACACTCCAGCACTTAGGTACTAAGTTAGCTACAACGAGGTACAGACGCCAGCACATCAAGCTACCCGAAACTGTCAAATTTTCCCAATCAACTTTGAGCCTAATGCTTTAGCGATAAAGTTGAAAATCTATTAAAGGAATTTGACAGATTGTAGTAGTTTGATGTGCTGGCGTCTGTACCTACTATCAAAATGCTGGACAAAAATAATATGTCCTTTTACAAAATGTAACGTATACCTACATATTTAACAACAACTACATTCTTGGACACTGTGTGATGGCATGATACTTACCTGATGCAAAGAATTTTATCAAATAAAATTAAATAAAAAAAAATCTAAAATAAAATTTCAAGAAATAATCTGTAGTTAACATCGTATTGAGAACAGCCGGTCGATTCTGTAAAAATCTCACCGTGAAATCATAAGTGAAGTGAGCACTTAATAGTGTTAATCCCTAGCGAATGACAGCTCAATCTACGCTCACTTCACCCAAGCTTTCACGGTGAGATGGTTACAGAAACGTACGGCAGTTAACGACATACTCGTAATCTGCGGGGTAACACGTCTAACAGTAGGTACCAATGGCTTTCATTTTGACAGTTCAACAACATTCATTTCGTTATTTAAGTTGTTGGCAAATGTTGCAGACAAATTTTCGAACATATGAAGGTGGACTAGCAATATACTTCAAAATCATTCAGATTGAGATTCCGACATTGTGTTACGCAATTAGGGTTCTGATTTTTGGCCGCATCTTCAGCCACAAAGACTTATGTAATTTATGTATGACAAATTCTTAAATAAATTAAAGACATCTAGGTATAATTTGACAAGAAGTCAGAACATGCACCATAAATTCTCTTTTATGGGAACCATAACCATTGTGCTACGTTAGGTCATTTTGACTTAGGTATATTTATCACGACAATTATCTGCACAATTTGCGATGACTGACAAAGTGACAAATGACAGAACTATTAACTTAAACACTATAATTTAATACCTAACAATTCAGTTAAATAATTCTCGTCTCATCCGTCAATTGAATATTGTGTGAAGCGGGGATTTAACTTATTCGGTTAAACTATGATAACACTTGACACTTGACAGAGGCCTTTTCTCTGTGAGAGGAACTGAGCCGTAATCCAGGACGCGGGCCCAGTGTGGGTAGATGTCACATGTCTTCGAATTTTTGGTTCTAGAACATGTCGGTTTCCTCACGATGTTTTCCTTCACCGTTTCGCGAACAGTGGTGATGAAATTACACAGAGTAAAGCGTCTGCCGGAGGTCGAACCCACGACCTACATCTTGTAAGTCGGGGTCGTTAGCTCAAGGCCACCGCTGATCCACGGTTAAATTATATTCCGACAGTATTATTACTATTTACCTACTTATGTTTCGTAGCTGGACAAATCTCATACGCGAAGAAACGATGCTTTCGTTTACCCAAAGTCAGGGAATAAAAAAAAAACTTCGGATGGGGAAAAGTTGAAAAAGTGGCCAGTTATAAGCAGTAAATAACAGTTCAAAAACCCTCCACAATGGCGCTAGCGTTGGGCAAAGGGTACGGTATGAATGTAGCAGCTGTTGACGGATTGAAGTATACCGAGTTAGCAAATTTTACGTTTTTAGTACACTAAACCCCAACCATTTACGTAGTCCAAAGTTCTTCTGTCCTATTTATTTTTCTATTCTAATAACTTTTCGCGCTTCCCTTGAAATTCACTATGGCGCCACCTTAATTTATCGCAGTTTGACGGACACTTTTTCACAACAAAGACAGTTCTCCTTACCTCTCCATACATATTGATTAAAAGCAAAAATCGCATTCATACCTACTTCTACAATCTATAGTCTGTTCCAAAAGTAACTGATGAAAATGTAAACAAAAGGAAAACATACCTTTGGATGCTTATTTGAACTGCCACTTGCTAATTGAATGCTTTGATATGATAATTTGCATCGCATAACGCAACAGTTTTTGGAAAAAGTGGTGGGATTTAAAGTTTAAACCATCTACGTAAAGTGCCAACTAAACTTGAATGGTTTGTTTACACTTTCAACAGATACATTCGGAACAGACTATGCGACCTTGTTTCTAAAACGAGGTCGGTCAATAAACCTAGTACGGATTCCAGAATATTCTTAAACCAATTTAGTTCAGTTTAAACAAACTCACCGTTAAGCAAGACTCGATCGAGGGTGAAATTGAAGGTGAATGAAACCAACTTTACGTAAGGAGGTGTGATGTTATTTACTATGAGTTTCTATAATTATTATCAGCCTGATTTTTCTGTCCTTTATATTTTTTGTTGAACGCAATTTTTTCTTTTCCTTTATTTAGGTTAAGGTACCCACACTACCTACGCTATGTGGCTTTGGTAGGAGCGAAGACGTGAAAGAGCTTTTAAACAATAACAAACGTAACAATACCTTCATTGTGTGGTCCGACACTCACTTCGCCGGTTTTTTATTTAAATTTTCTTTTAATTATTTTCATATTTTCTTATAATTATTTTTAATTATTTTCTATTTTCTTTTCATTATATTAAATTTTCTTTAAATTGCTTACCTACTTATTTTCTTTTGTTTTAAATTATTTTTAATTTCCTTTTAATTGTTAAAAAAAATACTGTAAATTATTGTTTTTAATTTAGTCTAGAACTCTTCACATGCTGATCCATGAAGCTGGGGAAACCTCGACCCTTTTCATACTGGATGTCCTAATTCAGGGGTCGAGACCTCAATCATGTAACGTGTAGGTATTGCAGTTTTGTTATTAATACTAAAAATTTGTACTTACACATTTTATAAAAAAAAAAAAAATGCTAATATTTTAAGTATATTTTCATAGTACTTATAAAAAATGTATACTATTATAGTATACCTACTACAAAAAATACACTTAAAAGATAACCATTTTTTTGTTATGTTTTTCATGAATTCTATTCATTTCGGAGCCCATCACAATAGATACGCAGTAGCAGGTTTTTCTGTGTGCCAGATAAAATAAGCCAATATTTTAATGACGCTATGATTGACACACAAAAAATGTTGTTTCCGTGTAAATATTTAATTCATATAATTTAAAATAAAGAGTTTTTCATGAATTCTGTCTTTTACGAAACCCGCGTTTTATAATACTCGGTAACGCGCTTGGTTACATAAGTACTTACGTTTTTTATGTGCCAAATAGTGACGCACGAAAATCTATGTTGTTTATGATTCACTTATTAAATAGTGTCTAAAGATTCAGTTTTTACTTAGAATAAGAAAAAACATGTACCTTGACACACTCAAATGATGACGTTTTCATAAAATTCTTACAACAGATAATGACGTTCCTACTGGAAAAAAAAAATAAACAGTAGGTAATTAATTGGTAGGTTAGCTAGAACCATATCTTTTTCCCGACCACAGTCTGTATCATCATCATCATCTACCTGCCTTATCCCAACTATGTTGGGGTCGGCTTCCAGTCTAACCGGATGCAGCTGAATACCAGTATTTTATATGGAGCGACTGCCTATCTGACCTCCACAACCCAATTACTGGGTAATACGATAGGTACCTACCCCTTGGTAAGACTGGTTGTCAGACTTTCTGGCTACTGACGACTCGTAGCGACTGTCAAAGATCCACGAATGACAGCCGGAACCAACGGCTTAACTTGCTTTTCGAGGCACGGAGGGGTCTTGGTATGTGAAGATGGTCACCCATCCACGGACCAACCACGGCAACGGTAGCTTAACCTGATCGATCGACCTGTGCGGCTGTTATTACTTAGCCACTAGACCCTCTTGACCCCCTTGACCGTATCTACTTATTCTACAACGTTTAACGTTAAATGCGCAAAACCTCAGACACCCCAACTGATTTTTAATTCAATTGACCTATTTAAGAGTGAAAATAAGTCATTAAATAAATTTAAAGGTTTTATGTGCTGTTTTAGTTTTAGATACTGGTCATTCTGATCGTTTCTTGCGTCTGCGACGACGCTTTATCGAGGGAGGAGTTGTCACCGGGCCGCTACGCC
This sequence comes from Eremobia ochroleuca, assembly GCA_949629135.1. Lineage (NCBI taxonomy): Eukaryota > Metazoa > Arthropoda > Insecta > Lepidoptera > Noctuidae > Eremobia > Eremobia ochroleuca. The sequence goes on along the minus strand of OX451404.1, from coordinate 14,529,765 downwards.
GCGCTGACATTGGCTTGCTTGACCTATTAATAAATAGACACGGAAACGTTTTTAATGAAGATTTTTTGAAAAATGTGACCTATATTAAAAAGTGGTTCGATTAATTCTGCTCGTTATTCTGATCAAACTATTTTCAAGTTTTGCGCATTTAACGTTACACGTTGTATATTCTAGCTATAGCTGAGAAAGTACCTACCTAATGTCACAGTAGTCAAGTACATAATAATCACCGGTTCGCTTGGATTGTGAGAATTGTATCTGTAAATAATAGATTCTATGTCTAAAATGACTGTAAACATTTCTAGGAAATTGTGACAAACAGTGTGTTCTGAGTATTGCCAGATTCTACGAACGTATGTATGAGCTGCCTCGTTGGACTGGTTGTCGCAAAGGCACGACTACCGAGTAGGTACTCGGTCCTGCAGGGTAATTGCGTAACACACTATCAGTAGCAATGGGTTTCGTTTTGACAGTTCAACAACATTCATTGCCTTATTTACGTTGTTGAGCAGACACATTTTTCGAACATATGGAGCAATGGATTAGCAATATGCTTCAAAATGATTCAAATTGAGAGTAATAGTATGTTACGCAATTAGGGTGCAGGTTTCGCTCCTGGTTTTACGCATCGAGAAAAGTAGCATTTACCTACCAACTTATTGAGTTTCCCACTAGGCTGGCGAAATATGAAAAAAAAAAAACTTTCGGGTATAGACGCCAGCACATCAAGCTACCCGAAACTGTCAAATTTTCCCAATCAACTTTGAACCTTATGCTTTGGCAATAAAGTTGAAAATCTATTTAACAAATTTGACAGATTGTAGTAGCTTGATGTGCTGGCGTCTGTACATGTCTTTGTGTGTCTACCCCTTTGGAGAGTGAATCGTGATTATTTTATGTTGGTCTGAATTTTGTTTAATAAAGACTAAAATACTTATTTCTTGAATTTGGGAAAGCAGGGATGAATTATTGGGCAATCTATGTATTGTCTATGATTTAATGTGCATGCTAACTTCAACCTACCCCCTGTTTGTACAGCTTAGGGGTGAAGTTTTGACAATAAAATCTTGATGCAAATATCAATTAATCAGAAAGTTATGGTTATATTTAAGTGTGTGGTAAAGACCATCAAAATGAACAAGTTTCTCCAACATAATCGCGAAATTAAAAATTAAAAAAAAAATATCATCTGTCCCATTCAAAACTTCAAAGCCTAGGTACAGACGCCAGAACGTCAAGCTACTACAATCTGTCATGGCTGTATAGGTACTTACGCTCTATATTTCCGATGATTCAAATTTTAGGTCAATGAAGGCAATTGTACAGAACTCAAGATACTCTAACTTCAGAAGAGTCAATAGCAAGTCACAAACAAAATTGGACACTTACATCAGCGCCATCTAGTAAAGTTTTCGCGTACTTCACGCAGTGTTACATGAATGTGTCCGTAGGTAGTGGTCTAGTGGTCACTCAAGTTCCGTTGAATGCTACTTGAGGCGCCGCGAGCGCCACCCTACGGAAAGTACGGACGGCCACAGAAATGGTCGCGCGATCGAATTGCTGTTACAAATACGCTACTGCACCAAAAAAACAAAAACATTTACCTCAATAGTCCAGCAGGCTAACACACTATTTAGCAATGGGTTTCGTTTGACAGTTCAACAACATTCATTGCGTTATTTACGTTGTAGAGCAGACACATCTTTCGAACATATGAAGCAATGGATTAACAATATGATTCAAATTGAGAGCAATAGTGTGTTACGCAATTAGGTTGCAGTTCCTGTCATGAAATAATTAGTTCCCACGGCAATAGAATATTATAATAAGGAAAAATATCTCCTATGCTATCTCAAGATATTTTGCTCTGGAATATTTTAGATAGTTTCTTTTTTTACCACAAGATTATGAGGATAAAAAACTCTAAAACCTAATGTACAGACTACTTACAAAGCGATAGGTAATCTGTAGGTAAACCGGTGACCTCTGATTCTACAAATATCACACGTGTTCCACATCATTAAAAACAGCTAATTATTACGATAATGTCAAGTACTTTTAGTATCAGCTATGACCACAGTAAAATTGTGTCAGTCAAGACGCGAACACATACCGACGAAGCGCTGAAAAATATAGACATGAACAAACTAATCTTTATCACTATCATGTGTCTCTATCTCACACTCGAAGCAAGAATCATCTCAGAAAACTATTATAGAGAAAGAAGAGCTTTATTGGACGAAGAAACGCTCACGGCTTTAGGTGGCAAACAACATTTAAACGCAATTGAAACGATAGCAAATGATATCTTAATGAGATGGAAGATGAAAGAACTGAACGCTTCATACAACGAGCAACAACATATCGACTTCTCCAAACAATACTTTTCGTATAAGAAAGACATCGAAAAATCGAAGGTGTATCAAATAATCAAACGAATACCGAAAGGCGCAGTGCTACATGTGCATAGTACTTTAATGTTACATACAGATGTGCTAGTGCAGTTGACTTATGAAGACTATTTGTATGCGTGTTACGAAAACGACGGCTTAAAATTATATTTTTCAGAGGCGACCCCCGAACAACCCTGTTCATCTAAGTGGGCTCTTATTAGCGATCTCAGGAACTCTTCCGGCGATCCAGACTCTTTTGATTCACAATTGAAGAACTATTTCACACTTGACAAAGATGACGGAGAAGATTATGACTTTGAAGACATCAACACAGTTTGGAAGAGATTTCGCAAAGTTGGTCACGCCATTGGATCTTTGACTGCGTACAGACCGGTAAGAGAAAAATATTGTTATGAAACACTGAAGCAGTATTTCAATGACAACATTATGTATATAGAGATCCGTATGGGCTTGTTCGGCTTATACGAACTGGATGGCACAAAACACGACAATAAGTATTTAGTAGAACTCTATAAGAATATTACTAATAAGTTTATCGAGGAGCATCCAGATTTCATCGGTGTGAAACTGATAATTACACAAAGCAGGTCTCAAAGCATCGAACAGGCGCGAGAAGCTTTGAATATGACAAGAAAACTTAAAACTGAAATGCCAGACATGATAGCAGGATTTGACTTCGTCGGACAAGAAGATACTGGCAAACCATTGACAGATTTCCTTCCGATATTATCTGAGGCTAAAGACGAGATAAACTTCTATCTACACGCTGGAGAGACTGCTTGGTTAGGAACCTCAGCTGACGAAAATTTAGTCGATGCAATACTTCTAGGTTCAAAGAGGATAGGACATGGCTACGCTTTGACGAAACATCCGAGTCTGATGTCAGCTGTTATTAAAAAAGACATTGCTTTGGAAGTGAATGTGATATCAAATGTGGTGTTATCCTTAGTGCACGATGTGAGGAATCATCCCTTAGCTTCGTATCTAGCTTTGGGTCTTCCTGTAGTGTTGTCCAGTGACGACCCTGGTGCGTGGAGTGCAGAGCCTGTGTCTCATGACTTTATCGTGGCGTTCATGGGAGTTGCAAGTAAGCATGCTGACTTGAGATTACTGAAACAACTTGCTCTCAACTCTATAACGTATAGTGCGTTGGAGGATGCAGGTAAAACGAGACTTTACAATGTTTTCAACGATCGATGGGACAAGTTTGTGAAAGATGTGATTTCTGATGCATCTTTATCAGATAGTGTTAGTGTTTGATTTTGGAATTGTGAAGAACACGTAGAACATTTTTTACTTCTTACAGCTTTGTATACAGGGTCAAATTAAATTAGTTAGCGAAACTCTGCAGATATCTAAATACGATAAAATAAAAATAGATTTTTTTTTTTAGGGGTCGACCGCTGGTAGTTTTGCTACGAACTTGAAGTATGAGTTGAGAAAATATGATTGATCGTGTTTGGATATCGATACCAATGAAGTCTGTGAAGTTTACGAAAAAAAAAAACAGATTTTCAAACTGATATTTCAAGTGAATACACTAACTGCGGTCGACGGCCCCACAAAAAAAAAAACATCAAATTAATTTCTTTTTTATTTTATCATGTTTAGATATCATACAGTTTCGCTAGCTAATTTACTTTGAACCTGGATAGGAAGTTAAGTAGGTAATGTTTTCTGTTGTATGAAACGATAAGTATTTTGCTTGTTATTTTCCTAATATATAATACGTCACAAAATGTTTAGTTAAAAAGATGTACTTGGGTGAATATTTCATTTCGTGCATATTATGATATTTTGGAGAAAATAAAATAAATGTGCCTAATCATGTTCATTATACGTTTTTTTGAATGTGTTTATTGATAATAAGTGAAATTTAACAAAGGGACAGTAATCAGACTTTTAGTTTTTAAGATATTACCGTTTGTTTTTTTTAAGGAACGGTAATGAGATTTAACACAAACGGAAATTAGATATCTGTTTATGGTAATGAGGTAGAAAAAATGGTAATTAACAATACAACAACAGTTTGATAAATCAGTCTTTAATTGCAATAAAACAAACCTATAAATTAACTTCAAAATAGGAACACAATAATAAAACTATAAAATAATACAAAAATAAAACATAATCATACAGAAACTCTAAAATAATCTTTGATATTGTAGCTTGATATGCATTTCAAAATAATAATTATGGTAATCTATAATTTAATATAAATAATCAATTTACATTGACAGAATAGCATAGCAGCTATAATTATTCTGCAACTTTAAAAAATCAATCACATCTGGCTGCTCCGTAGCTTATTTACTTCGCACTAACTAAATAATTAACATATAAACATAAAATAATTAATATGACAAATAATAATAATAAGTAATAGATATATGTACAGACGCCAGCACATCAAGCTACCCTAAGCTGTCAAATTTTCCCAATCAACCTTGAACCTAATGCTTTAGCGATAAATTTGAAAATATTTTAAAGAAATTTGACAGATTGTAGTAAGTAGTTTGATGTGCTGGCGTCTGTACGTATTGGAAAATTGTTATTTATAATTGTTTTTTTGTTTTGGAAAAATTTCCATGTCACTATCCGAACTGCTGTCGCTTAAGAGTCGCTTTCGCAAATCTTCAGTCGGTCTATGGAGTACAAAGCTGTCTTCAGAACTATTATCCTTGCTACTATCTTTATCATTCTGTAAAATTCTGTGTGCTCTGGCTTGTAGCCTCTCGTGTGACACTGTATGTGGTTGATTGATCGGCGACGCTTCAAGTGTGGAGTTAGCTTCAGAAGTCTTTTCAATTATAGGCTGTTCTTTGTATGAGCTTCCACTAGATCTAGCTAACGATGTCAGGGATCCACAATCATCTTCAAGATTATTTGGTTCAAGTTCTTTTAGCACACTTCGGCTAGATTGAACAAAATCTTCAAATTGATCAGAAAAATTGGCAGTAGTACTAGAAATATTGTATGTTCGTACCATTTCATTTATGTTAACATTCGGATATAAATGAAGTTTATTATCCGGCATAATATCAGAAAGTCTAGTTACTTCAGAGTTGCATTTACTAGCTGGATTTAGCAAAATATTAGAGTGGATAATCACTGCTGGTCTTTCAATATGAGGGCTGTCATTTTCTTTGTTGTCAGCATTCTGTGCTGTGTATTGTAACTTTCCTACCAATTTTGTATGTGAGCAATTACCATCGATACAAACAAAACAACTTGCTTCCCTGAATATTAATTCTTCTCTTCCTTTTTGCCATATAACTTGATGCACGTTTAATGTACCCTTCAATGCCAGCAGCTCTGTTTTAGGAATTAGAAAATCTTTTTCATGTATTTGGTATTCATCAACCACTTTCACTATAATATTCTGCGTATTACTTGTAATAACCTTGACAAAAGAATCCAAAGTTGCAATATCTTTGCCTTGAGCAACCGCAGCATCAGCTGTTCGTTTTATAGTACCTCCAACACCGTCAGCTGCACCCTTGCCATGGCCAGATTCGGAATAATTCCATGTGATCTGCTTCAAGCCACTAATATACCAGCATAACTTTGTAATTATGAAAAATATGGTCTTGTTTCTATATTGACTACTGGGTGAATCAGACAAAAAATGTAATATGGTGATCTTTTTACTCAAAGTTTGAACATGTTCTAGTAGTGGAACTATATGCGCCCATACTGCTGCGGCGTCATGGCGCAGATTTTCACTAACTGTACAGAGAGACTTAGCAGTACATTTTCCTGCCTCAACATGGTATATTACTGCTGTATGAAGAGTCAGTTCATCTCTGCTTCCCCCAAAATGGAATGCTTGTACTTCAGAGGCGTACTTTAGGGCGTAATTCTCACTAAAGTCAATGTGGATAATTGCTTCATGTTCTTTTAAATTATTTTTAAGATCGTTTATGGCAGAAAACTGCCACCTTCGAGTTCCTTCATGTTTTCAAAATCCAGGAATGGTTTTTTCCAACTCTGCAATAGCCTCTTTCGGAGGCATAGTCACTTCAATTTTTTCTACGATCCTCTTTTCCTTTTCCGTACCTTTAGACACATATGTGGTTTTCTTACTTTCCCACTTTTTAAACTTTATTGGTTCTTCGTTGTTAAACTCCAAATAATTTAGAATTTTGTTTCGGCATTCTTCACATCGTTTTAATAAGCATTCCGTTTTTGGGCAACAGAGACTTTTAATTACGTCATTAGGTGTTTTTTCTGATAAAATTCTTTGCTTATTAAATCCCTGAATCAAAAATTCTATATTTGCATGAATTTTACAAACGCATGTGTCTCTTTGATTGACATCGGGAATAAGAACCCAGAATGGTCTTTGCTTACAGAAAAATGAGTAACTGACCTTACAATATTGTTCTTCAAAGATTTTGCGAAGATTTTTTAGTGAATCCAATAAATACCTTTTCTGTTTTTGTACCTTGTCCCGTGTGATTATTTCTTTTCTTCCAGCCGTAATCCTTGAAACATCATCGCGTTCATAAAACTCCTGTATATTTTGTTTAACGATTTCGTAGTGTTGATTAGATTGTACAATTGGTTCCTTTTTGCCTCGGACACAAAATTTTTTTACTTCTGTTAAAATTCTATTATCTTTTAATATTGATTTATCCCCGGTTATTGCATCGCTAAACTCTTTTTTGCCTTTTTTAGACTGTTGCTTGTAGTTATTTTCCAACGTCTTTTTCATTGCTTCACAAAATAATATTTTCTTTTTCGCTTCTGGCAGTTTTGATTTATCTTTCAAAAGTTCATTTACTTTCGAATTAGGACTTTGCAGCCGTTTTTTTAACCTCATAATACGTTTTTTATAACTTTCAACTTTTTTCTCCAAAGTATTTATCTTACTTTTAAACGCCTTAGTCTTTTGTAACATAATGTATCTTAATCTTCTTACCTTCTTTCTTAATTCTGCTTCAGTGGATATTTCTTGAGCTGCTTGAGATGCAGATGATTGTGGATCTTCCATTACGCGTTGATTTTGTGAACGAGTGTATCTCTCTTCGGCGTCTATTTCAGCATTATTTACTCCGCGTAAATCTTCACTATCACTGCAAATTGGGGTATTTGCATTCATCAATTCAACACCACGGTTGCGTAAATTTTTTTTTTTGTAAAATTTATTGAAGTTTTCCCTCCATTTTTTTCTTTGCTGTCTTCTGGCTCTTGGGGTCATATCGCTTATTGACAGAATTTTTTTTCTTCCTTTCTCTTTAGGTATCTTTGGTGTTCTTTTTCTTTTTGTAAAGCATAAAGGACAGGGTCTGATTTAATATTTTCATATCTTTTTCTGCGTGCTATTTTTGCCCTTTCTAGTATTTCTTCTCTTGTGCTTCTTCTTCGAGGCATTACGGTCTAAAAAAAAAATATTGTTTATATGGAGACGTATAATTATGACGAAGGACAAACAATCACAATATGCAGGTAAGTCCCTTTTAGCCCGTTTTTAATTAAATTAATAAAGCTTGTGCATTTTATCTTACTTGTCTTACTTTGAAAAATATAATGGTGTGCTGGTAATCAAAGATAACTGATATGATTAGGAAATTATTGAATATAATGTCTGAATGAATATAATTTACCATATTGTAAGTACTCGTTATATCCCATATAAGACTAGTAAGGGAAAATACAGTGTATACAGAATTGAATCACTGACTATAATCATTACCGTTCGTTTCTTCTCATTACCATTCGACTCAAGAAGAACGGTAATCGATGGTAATTAGAAGAATGGTAATTAGATTCATAAATATTTTCGATAAATTACCGTTATTTGGAACAGGTACAACATTGTTAAGTTTATCAGCGGAAAAAGAGACTTATACCGAATACATCTGGCAAATTATTATTTGATAAAAAGAAATATAACTACCTTTCATAAGACGAACGGTATGCAGAAATATTGTGAACCACGTCACTTTTCGGGCAGGAGAACTTTAATTTACGTAGCTAAAATCACTCTTTCACGCGTGTGTTCGGTTCGGTGGGCGAGCGTTGACTGTCGTCGAATATTTTGTGCGAAGCGCGGTGCTCAGAGATGCGTAAATATTAAAATATCGGATCGAACATACCGTCGAATGGTAATTATGGAAAAGTGTAGGGACATTTTTCAAAGTTGTATGACACCACTTAAATATGTTCTTCCTAAAAAATAAATCGTCTGTCTGAATAGATTAACTATCCTGTTATCCTTATAAGTAATAAAAATGTCGTTCTTCAAACAGAGTTTTTAACAGGATGTGCCAATTTACTAAAATTTGGTAAAAGGGACACAGATGGTAATTAGATTTTAGATACTTTGTTTTAAATTTAGTGCATTTCTAATAAAAAAATAGATGTTCTAATGGTTGTGCCTAATAGAACACCAATTTAACTATACAAAAACAACGTTAGGTTTAAATTATTTCAGCGTTTCATATATTCTTTATCGTCTGCCGTGTAATATGCACGAAATGAAATATTCACCCACTTACCTATTTTGCGTGTAATTTAATGATAATTTATAAGTATTATATTTTATTATAAACAGTTGTCTTTGTTTTTTCTTGTACCAAGTTAAAAACCTGAATCAAGTTGATTTAAAGCTGCCACAGTACGAGGGCTGCCTTTTAAGTCGTGACGTTTGCAAACCTCCCGCAATTAATTTAAAAAAAAACTTATGGCTTTTTCATCTTTTTGAATTTAGAATTCGAAAACAAAAGAATGTTTTTTGACCGGACGAATAGTTTTATTGTAGCGTCTATTCAAATTGACAAGTCGGTTGTAAAAATAGAATTATCAAAGGAAAATATGCGTGCGATAATTTTCTACAACTTTCAAAGGGGATTAACGTGACTTCAGTGCTTTGAGGAGATCACTTCTGTGTTTAGTGATGCAGCACCATGTGTTAGGACTCGTATATTGAATTGTGCTGGACACGTCTGCCGCATGTCAGACGACCAATGGACCAAACATAAGAACCAATGAGTTTCGCTTAATGACAAACGACATTGCATCGCGGCAGCAAAAGATTGGTCCTTGGCAGCTCTGGAAAGACAGTAGGAAAGCCTTTTCCCAGCAGTGAGACATTAATGGCTAGTAAAAAAAAATGTTAATTTTATCAAGAATTTAATTAGATCTTTGTAGAGGGCTCGTTAAGTAATGTCAGAGGAAACCCAGCGACGGTCACCATTTTTTTTTTTTTTTTGTGCCCCATATTAGGATATACACTATTATAAGTAATTTACTTATAATATCATTGGTAGTCACCCCTTTTCTAGCAGTCCATCCATCTTTTATTTGGTCTTCCCCTACTCTTACAGCCATCCACATTGTAAGTACAGATGCCAGCACATCAAGCTACCCGAAACTGTCAAATTATAGGGTTAAAGTTGAAAATCGATTAAAGAAATATGACAGATTGTGGTAGCTTGATGTGCTGGCGTCTGTACCTACTATTTGTTAAATTCAGGCATGCGGGGACTCTTTATAAATGACGCACAGTGATAAGCTTTTGTTTTGGCGCCACGAAGATAAAATACCTACTTACAGGAGATCAACAATATCAACAAATGACGCACAAAAAATTGGAGCAAGAATCGTATTTTTTCGACACAGTCCTAGTGAAATTGTCCTCTAATAATTTTATTTTATACCAGCGACCCCACCCCACTTTGCACGGGTGCAGTGGTGAAACGTCAAAACATCGAGACTTCTTTGCTAAGTTAAATATAAATGTAAAATAAATGCTCCAAAATTATAGTGAAAACTGCATCAAAAACATTGTGTACTTTAGAAGATCTAAGCGGCTACACAGACAGACACGAAAAGTGACTTTGTTTTATCCTATGTACAGACGCCAACACATCAAGCTACCCGAAACTGTCAAATTTTCCCAATCAACTTTGAACCTAATGCTTTAGCGATAAAGTTGAAAATCTACAGGTAAAAGAAATTTGACAGATTGTAGTAGCTTTATGCCCGGCTCCTAAAGGTCGTAGCGTGATGGTAAATAGCCTTTTTCAAGAATTAGGGTATCAAATGCAAAAGAAAAAAAAAAACAAAATCCGACTGGTGGTTCTAGACATTAGCGCGTTCAAACAAACAAACTCTTCACTTTTTAGTATACAACATCATCTGCCTAGCCTTTTCCCAACTATGTTGGGGTCGGCTTCCAGTCTAACCGGATGCAGCTGAATACCAGTATTTTACATGGAGCGACTGCCTATCTGACCTCCACAACCCAGTTACTGGGTTATACGATACCCCTAGGTAAGACTGGGTGTCAGACTTTCGGGCTTCTGACTACCCGTAACGACTGTCAAAGATCCACGAATGACAGCCGGGACCAACGGCTTAACGTGCTTTCCGAAGCACGGAGGGGCTCGGTATGTAAAGATGGTCACCCATCCACAGACCAACCGCGGCAAGCGTAGCTTAACCTGATCGATCGACCTGTGCAGCTGTTATTATTTAGCCACGGGCCCCTCGGCCTAGTTTTTAGTATACAACGTTTAACTTAAATAACGCACAACCTCTTCAGGGGTCATTGTACTCATCATTATGAACAACTTTTACTATGGGACCAAACCTGCAATCGCGACAAAAAAAATCAGCTGGTCCCTACATTTTGACGAGTTTCGCGAACATAGGAGTAAATGTAGGGAACAGCAGATTTTTTTTTCGCGATTACAGGTTTGATCCCATATTAAAAGTTGTTCATAATGATGAGTACAATGACCCCTTAAGAGGTTGTACGTTAATTCTGGGACATGTTGTAAATTCAGCTTTATTATTATAGTATAGGTAATAGATTAAATTAATGCTTACAGTATTCGGTCACATTTCTAAGTTTTAAGTTCAATAGTTTATCAAATTAACATAAGTGTTAAGTGTATCATTGATGATATCACCTAAGTAGTTTATCTCTCACAGTTTGAATTATAATACCTAATATAATAGTTAGATAGTTTTGCATCGTTCATTTATTGATAGGTAGCTGTATTCTTGCTGAACAAAAAGTTCAGCAAGAATACAGGTAGCTATAGAGTATAATTTTTAGGGTTCCGTACCAAAATGGTAAAAAGGAACCCTTATGGTGTGACTCAGTCTGTCTGTCTGTCCATCTGTCATAGCTGGATATCTCAAGAACTACTAATGCTGTCAACTTGAAATGAGGAATAGTTTTAGATGACGTTTGCCCAAGTATTAAGAAAGAAATAAAAATATATTTGTTTTTTGCGACAGGGACTGAAAGGGGAGGATCTTAAAAAGTCGAAGTGGGGCTACTAGGGCATGTGGGGTATCTTAATTATGGAAGAGTGCTGTTTGCACATTCTCAAACATTTTTTCTTTTTTTTTTTTGTGGCCGTCGTTTTCGAATTTTGATGAAGAATGTAAAATAAAATACCCCCCCCCCCCCTTGTCTCCCAAGTTTGACATGATAATAATTTTATTTTTGAACCGTAAAAAAATTCACCGACATTCTCAGGGTTAAAACGTTTGTAAATGACCTTGCCCACGCCCCTATTCGATTTGATCCATACTTCCAGGGACACCCTGTATACTTTAGTAACAAAGGGTGCAATGATGACTGAATCAAATTCTATATACCTATCATATTTAAAGAGAAAAGCTTAGCTACCAGAAGTAGGTAGATTATTGCTATAATTGAAAAATTACAAAACGTAGGGTACCTATTTACTGTTTATAATTTAAAATAAAAAAATAATTACGTGTCCATTTTGTTTTATGTGGTGGAGAATAAAGTCTTTAAAAAATAGTAAATAAACAACCCGTTTGTACCCTTTGTTCCTCCTATTCCTAAAAAATGGTCCACGTTTATATTTCTCTGGATTTGCATCTACTTATCACTAGATGTCGCTACTATACCAAACTTTATTCAGGTTTACGCGTACTTAGCGCCATCTAAGTGCGAGTAGCGCGTACTAGTAAACTGGCAAGCTAGGGGAATGTTGAATTTTGTTACAAACCCAATACATTTTTAATGTTATTGTCCGAGCTTGGAAAAAAATAGTAAACATACCTATAAACAATTTGTAACTGAATAAATATAAGTCCTGAAAGTAGTTTGTTTATAATGTAGAATCGAGATCTGCCGGTCGATTCTGTAAAAATGTCACCGAGAAATCATTAGTGAAGTGAGCACTTAATAGTATATACAAATTCAAGGAAGAGAGGTGTTGAGATGACTCTACGCTATTTGTTTTGAAAATAACATTGCAATACACTGAGTTAAAAAGTACCGTGAATTTACAATATTCATAAAAGTAGGTACAAAACTTATCAGAAACCAAAATCTGAGATTTCGTCGTCCGTCTCCCAAAAAGTGCGTCACGACGGAGCAATTCTTCTGCCCAATTATAGCTCTTACACTGTTGTAATAAGGGCTATATCAGCGCGGGTCATCTCGGGTCAAAGTCGTGACAATGATGTGACGGTTCAAGGAGATGCGTTGGGACTTGGAACCCTGCTTACTACAAAAACGTGAGTGATTTACGATATAGAATGGTAATCCAGATAGTCTGTGCATCTAGGTACCTATGTTTAAGGAGTTTAAATGTCTCCCTGGTGATCGTATATTGGGTTTAAAGAACTTTATTCCTCACTAGCTGTACCTCGCGGTTTCATCCGCGTAACTTTTGATTCCATGGGAATATCGGGATAAAAGTAAGAGCTATGTACCTACCAAGTTTCATCGCAATCGACTCATTAGATTTTGCGTGAAGAAGTAACAAACATATTATATATTTCCCGCTGCGCTGCGTGGGGCCACACCGGCCACTCTTGTTTAGATTGACATTTTTTAATTCGTAATATCTTTTTAGTGGAATGAGCAATTTGAATAATTCAAAAGTAATCTACACTTCTACAGGTATTAATAAAGTCTTGAATACGAAATGATTTATCTCGATAAGGACTTATACAAAGATATGGATGACATGGTCTGATTTTGGTCGGCATTTCTATCAACTTTTAAAATCTAAAAAAAGTATTGTAGATAACTAGCATTATCTTGGTTTTTCCTTAAGACTAATCTCATTGCTTACCCACCAATTGCAATATTTGTAAGCATATTCACTTCAATAGACGACCCTTCAACATTCAAGACTCCCTGACATTTACAACAGGATCACTCCATCCTAGAATTTAAAATAATTGTCACAGGATACATTATTCAATTCATATCATTCATTTCATTTCGGTACGAGCCACTTATATCAAATTGTTTGGTCCACAAGCAAATATTTTCAAAACAGGGGTCCAGCTGCCATTGTCAAATTGACCGAATGATTGTCGGGGGACCGAATGAATGAATGGGATGTATGTATTGCTGGATTAAAGTATTTTAGGGGAAACTACGGTTGACATTCGTTTTGGTTTGTGATGTTTGTGTAAGCTTTTGATTTTTGTTGGTTGGTGCCATTTCTTTGTTGGCTGGATCAGAAATTGTGAGATATTTTGGGAGCTGTCTTGAATTATTTTCAAATCGATGGAAGGGATCTCTGCCTCCTTTAATAATGCGGCTTTAATAAATGTAATGCTTGCAGAGTAAGCAAACTGAAGTGGCAGTGGGTTGGCCATGTTTGTCGAAGGACCGATGGCCGGTGGAGCAGACGAGTCCTGGAGGGGACACCGCGTATCAGCAAGCGTAGTGTGGGACGCCTCCCATCTAGAGGCACCGACGACCTTAAGAAGTTGGCTGGGGCTGATTGGATGCGGAAGGCGGAGGACAGGTTGTTGTGGCGCAGCCTGGGAGAGCTCTGTGTCCAACTGCGATAGATTGAGTTGATTGTTTTTTTGGCGTGGTAGAAACGGTTGAAAGACTGATTGCCAGCATTACACGTCAGCTAGGTACACACATACACACACAGGTACACATCAAATAGGTACACATCACATATTGTTCCACACTTAGACCAAGTTACCAATCGTGTCCGCTTGATTGTAATACGCTCGCCCCGTTACATGTGAGGACATAGGTGTACAAATAGCTACCTACACCTCTGGAATACAGACTTGATGATATTTTAGACCAAATAACACCTCAAATAAACATTTATCATTATTCACAAGCAAATTTCAAATTCCGATTTCGACAACACAAAAACAAATGCCAGTCGAGACAATAGTCTTCCAAATTCAAATACAGCCCCTCTACACACGAGTACTTTCAAATTGATGGACAATCTAAACGCGAACCTACAGCTTGAGTACCCGAAAACCCATTCATCAGTGTTTTTGCTCCCAATAAAGACGGTTGTCCCCACACAATACGTTTGTGGAAGACGCCAGTGATAAATCTTCGAGGCACAGGTGAGAGCGGTGAGATCAAAGGAAGCGGCGCCCTTTGTAACGCCCCCCACCCCGCAAAGGCTTGTCAATATTTGCATACTAAGTAAATAAAGTTAAAAGATCCTAAATTGTGTTGATTGAGATGTTCAGATGGGAATCACTTACTGGTTTTTAGGTTTGGTGGTGAAAAAGTGATATAGGAGCATCTTGGACCTACAATTTGTAGAAATTGAAGGAATGTAAAGACTAGCGCGGACTAACAAGACGATCTCTGAGGATGTTTTTCTTTTCGCAGTCGAATGTTTAGGGAACACAAAAAAAATCTAGAATGTTAGGGAATTTTCTACGTAAGTGCGATCGAGTCCATTACGAGCCGTTTACGTTTCTTTTGTTTTGAACCCGCTAATCTCTGGAATTAGGTACCTACAGGTTGGCTTTCATTTTTTTTTGCATTTCCTTATTTATTTTGCATAAAAATGGTGTAATAAAAATGGTGTACATGATAATGTACACCATTTTTATGCAACAACATCTTTAGACAACAACGTCTCCATTGTATCCAGGATAGTAATGCTATACCTACAAAAAAGTTATAACCCTTACCTAAATGCATGATTTATTTTATCGTATTGCAAAAAATGCTATTGTATAGGTATTTATCTATAGAATTTAGATAATAAATATACAATAATTATACAATAATATTAATATTCATAGAGTATATATATTGTTTTGACAAAAAGAGGTGCGTTCAGAAACTCACAGCTTTCACATTCTTAAAAAAATAAATGACGTACTTTATTGCCATATGGCAACATTATGCATTTAAGGGCTAAGTCATGTTCAGCCGCATATCGTGGCGTACAAATTGGTAGGGAGAGATGCATAGGTAAACCGTGATAATATTCATAAAAATTACAATTCATCATTATTAATTAAAGAATAGTTATAATTACAATTCAATAAGCATATTTTTTAGATACAGTTCAATGTCAAAGTAGTCATTAAATAAAATGGTTAGTAATAGTACATTATGATATAAGTGCGGTAAGTTGAAAATTACAGCTGAGGCGATATTGCTAGCCCGAGCCGTAGGTGAGGGCTATAAGAAAGCAGAGGCTGTAATTATCAAACCGCACGTATGTCATACGACGTTTTATAACACATTTGTGAGGAAATAAATAAAACTCGGACTTTCTTAAACGAATAAATCTTTAATTACTTGTCAAAACAGTTATTAAAATTCGAACAATTTGTAAAATTAATTATTACGTAGCCAGTTGGCATTTTTAATGTTGTCAAGCTATTACTCGTATTATTAGTTGCAATTTCACCAGTCTCTCTCTCACTCTCTTGAATGAAAGTAGGAGAAACGAGACCACAGAGTTCTGCAGTCGGTGGCGATTACTAATAAAGTAAATTAATACTTTTGTGTTTTTGTTACAGACAAATGGTTGTAACTAATTGGCAAAATTAATTAAATTAAAGAATTAAATGTTTATTTATTATATTTTATCTCCCAAAGTTAATTTTATTCATAAAATGTTGACCACTTTTCTGACATAAAAACTCTTTGCTAAGATTTAAAAAAGTACCGTTCGTTTTAGACGGAGCATCTTGATAAACCGTGCGCTTTACATTACAATTACGCACAAGTACGTAATGAGATACATTACGATATTGAAATTGGTGCAGTAAGAGACCTTTTACGAGCAAATGTGTTATAAAAATATAAATTACTTAGTAGAACTGTACTGCAGTGCTATTCTGTAAAAATCTCACCGTGAGAACTTAGGTGAAGTGAGCGGGAATTGAGCTCTGTCATTCCCTAATGCTAGGGTTAACACTATTAAGTGTTAACCCTAGCATTAAAAAAAAAATTTGGCCCTCCCTTACAAAACTGACTACCAGCTGATTGATTTACTATGGGAGGGCCAAATTTTTTTTCCATATTTCGACCTATGTTCTTTGGGGAAAGTTGTTGAGTTTCATGAGCACATTCACCTCCTTCAGGGTTGATACCCCCCTTCCGTTACACGCTGTATATCAAGATCTGTGTTTGTGTTCAGGAGAGCGTTAATAGCGGTTAATGTCCGAGGAGTAGGAGACTTGGAGTGTGCAACAGTACGGCAAGTTGGAACAGCCAGTAAGCGGTGTTTTCTGCCACGACAGTAATTGTCTGGGACAAATAGGTTGCAGATTTCATTATGCAGATCGGCAGTGCGATTCTGTAACCATCTCACCGTGAAAATTTAGGTGAAGTGAGCGCGGAGTGATCTGTACACATCTCTACACTGACAGCTCATTCCACGCAAGTTTTCATGGTGAGATATTTACAGAATCGACCGGCAGGAACGTCAATAATTCCTCTAAGAATATTAAATATTACAGTCATGTGATCGCGGGACAAACATACATAAAACAACTATTTAAAAATACATATTTAAATACGCATCCGGAAATGGCGGGATTGTATCTACTTTTACAAAAGATGGATTCAATATCAGTGAATATATGTTAAATTCAAGTTGGTATGTCTCCATCCGGTTTTAAAAATGGAAGCCGACCTCAACACAATTAGAACAAGACAAGCTGGGTAGATGATGACGGATTCGATAATCAGTCCTATTTATAAAACTGTTATTCTTCCGATAGTAATAACCACCTGACATCAAGGAAGGGTCACCTCAAACCATCGCGTGCACGTCAAACGAGCCGCCTTTGACACGGAGTGACGATACAATGATCACGAAGCATCATCACTGGACCACATCCTCTCAAAGCGCCCTAATGAGCCCCAATAATTGACAAAAAAACGAGCCTTTTCAAGCGATTTCAACCGATTTGTTACTTTGGGAAACACAACTTTATTTTTTACCCCAAATTCGTAATCACAAACCTTATGTGAAAGCAACAGGGTCTGTTTTCGAAGTGTTGTCAGTTGTCGATGAGTATAAAATAAGTTGGTGATTGGTAAGAAATTAATCTGTGAGCTCCCGTTTGCAACATGTCGTCATTGTGTTGTTGTTGTAATATAAAGAAACTGTGGTTTTCATCTGTTTTTGTGTATGTTCTGGTAATTGGTAGTTTTAATCGGATTTGCAAATTATAGACTCGATTTGACAGTGTAGGAATAAAGAAAGAAACTCCATCGTATTATGGAGTTTAAAAAAGGAATAAGTGTTGAGTAACCGTTTTGTAGGATGGCTGTTCCATTTACAAAATGTTGTCATGCGACTGCATACCTACAGTAGGCCAATTCCCGTTTTTAAAAACGTTGAAAATCTACTTAGTCGAAATCTGATTTTAGCGACAATCAATGCCAAAAACTTGTCAAAAATGTAGAGAAATTAGAGGTGTTTTTGACAGAATGAGACTGAGATCAGACTGTAAACGTTCATAAAATTACGAGAATTGCCCCCCTTCAGTGCTATTCTGTAAAAATCTCACCGTGAGAACTTAGGTGAAGTGAGCGTAAAGTGAGCTCTGTCATTCCCTAATGGTAAGTATTGCCACTATTAAGTGCTCACTTCACTTATGATTTCACGGTGAGAGTTTTACAGAATCGACCCGCAGACTTCTATTTCCTTCATTCTATTTTCTCATCCTATAATTACTTCACCCAAATAATATACAAAATAATAAGACCATCTTAAAGCGACGACATTTGTCAAAGGACTGTTTTATTTCTTGACGAACTATTAATTCCTGCAACTAGGGGGTCTTTTGTGCCCCTTGATAATTGTTAGCAACTGTCTCCTGTTGCTGTGGTAAGGACAATAGGGTCTGTCCGTTATTCTCCTTTAAATATAAACAATAAGTAGGTTGTTATAAGAATTGTGCCAACTGTCGTTGTTGTATTTGATTGGCGAAGATGACACAGATATTATTTTATAGATCTTGATACATTTATGGGTTTACTGTTTTATAGATTTAATGTGTATTTATTTTGATGTAATGCCAATAAACGCATTTTCTTTCTTTCTTTCTTTATTATATTAGGAGCAGTGGTGACCCAGTGGTACCGGCCGCGACTGACGAGTTGTAGGTCGTAGGTTCAAACCTCGACAGGCGTTTTACTTTGTATGAAACTAGCGACCCGCCCCGGCTTCGCACGGGTGCAATAGAAATACCGATAATTTTAGAGCCATTATTTCTCGTAAAAAGTTAAGGATAAAAAATGGTTATTGTGGGTTATCCCTAAGAGATAGACATATACCATGGCGGATTTTTTTGTAGAACTTCTTAAGGTGTACAAAACTGTAGTACATTATTTTGATCTATCTCAAAGGGTTCAGCTAGCGTTTACAATGTAAGCGCAAAAAATGTGTTTATTTACGACATCACATTAGAAACCTCTAAAATTATCAGTGTTTCTCTACTATATTATGCATGTATTATACATATAAACCTTCCTCTTGAATCACTCTATCTATTAAAAAAACCCTCATCAAAATCCGTTGCGGAGTTTTAAAGATCTAAGCATATATAGGGACAGACAGACGGGGAAGCGACTTTGTTTTATACTATGTAGTGATATTTCATCACCACTACTGTCAAAACGGTGAAGGAAACCATCGTGAGGAAACCGGCATGTCCTAGAACCAAAAATTCGAAGACATGTGACATCTACCAACACGCACTGGGCCCGCGTGGTGGATTACGGCGCACTCCCTCTCACAGAGAGGAAGCCTGTGTCCCAGCAGTGGGGACATTATAGACTGATTATGTAAGGGATTATTTATCAACAAACAACATTAGTTTATTACAAGCACAAAGACTACAAGTTTATTACAAACACAAAGACTTTTACACTAAACGAGAAGACATACAAACAAGATACACACTCAGACACAAAACATGACTGAACATACCTACATCCCGCTAAAAAATAGACTCAACAAGCCCTCTAATTATGTCAATCAAAATTTACAATATGTTACCCGAATATATATATTAAAAAAAAAAAAAACTCCATCTATTCACGAACAAATTAAAAAAAAG
The DNA here is from genome assembly GCA_949629135.1 of Eremobia ochroleuca. Taxonomy (NCBI): domain Eukaryota; kingdom Metazoa; phylum Arthropoda; class Insecta; order Lepidoptera; family Noctuidae; genus Eremobia; species Eremobia ochroleuca. Next base: position 14,510,023 of record OX451404.1, on the reverse strand, counting down.
CTAAAAAGAAAAAAAAAAAAAGAAAATGTTATTATAGCATCAACGAATATTTAAATGACAAATCCTTAAAGCACATAAGCATATAATAAGCAAAATGTCAAATTTTTATTATTATAAATTCATTATTTTGTAAAAGTGTATTTAGAATAAGTTAGATTATAAGGTACGTAATTGATAAGTCCTCTTCTCCACATATCTTTCTTTTGCTGTGCCCGACAGGGTCCATGATTCTTTCTTTTGGCAAATATTTACCATCTAAGCCTACATTGTGGAATGCAATAAAGAATTGAGTATTGAGTATCTAGATTGAAGGTAGGACACGTTTAAACATCAAACACGTATGATAAAAGTCTGTTTACTCAACTTCTTAAAGTTTCGTCTCTAGAATTCGACAGCAAGAAAACACGATTTAGGCACAGAATGCCCAATTCTCAAAATAAACTGTGACAAATTCTAAAAATTCCTAATTCCATAAGCAACGAATTCGTCAAACGGCCAATTCAAAAATAACTAGTTAATTCTTTTAAAACTGAAAACCAAATTCAGAAACAAGTGGAAATAAAATATTGGAAGCAGGACCTATTTCTTTCCTCTGTTTTAGTAACTTTGTATTTTTTTTTAAATCTTTGATCGTTTGTTTTAATAATTTCCTTTATCGAAGAAACATTTTAGTAGATACTATTGTATAGTACTATTATATACTATTGTATTGTAAAGGAAATCCATAATATCTACATTATTAAGAACACCATCACTCATGGGGAACCACTTTTTCTGCCACCAAACCACCCTACAAATCTATACTTAATCAATTTTCTCAACAAAAAAAAAAGCATACAAAAAATCTACTAGCACGCGATCGTATTATTTAAAAAAAACAGCCTAATGCTGGGGTAAAGTTTTTTTTAACTATAATTAGTAATTGGCACGTATCGTGTGGTCGCAAGTTTACGCTTGCGCAACACAAATTGCGGTTGGAGCCATCATTTTGTTGAACATATGGTAAGTAACGGATCCCGGACTATTGTCTGGTGGTGGTATTGTCTGTTGGCTCCTTAAATTAACGGTAAAGTTAAGGATAAGCACTTTGCCATTTAAGTGGATTTCGTACAGAAGCCAAAATGGACACGATCACTCTACCTGGCATCGCACTCATGTAAATTATAGTAAAGACATAGGGTAGGTTTAGGAAGGACCGCTATGGAGCTTAGTAAGTCGGTAGGTAACACTCTGGAGTGTTACCTACCTTCGTCAGATCCATACGGATGTTCTGATGAAAATTGATGGAATTTTTTTTCATTGGTGTATCGACCGGGCACACGACTTCTGCGAATGTACAGACGCCAGCACATCAAGATACCCGAAACTGTCAAATTTCCCCAATCAACTTTGAACCTAATGTTTTAGCGATAAAATTGAAAATATGTTAAAGATATTTGTGTGTGTCTGTTTTTACTAGAAAGCGAGAAAGCGTTATAGAAAAGCAAGAGATCATAAAAGAAGAAATCGAGGTTCTCCTGAAACTGAGACTACTAATATCTGTCTATTTATTTATTTTATTACTCACTACTTTATTTTTATTATTATAATTATTTTTTTTTCTTTATTTTTGTTTTTCTACTATCTATTTTACTATTCTGTGACTTCGAACCTCACTCAACTGACCGCACACAATTCGACAGTAAACTAATTTATTTTAAAAATAAATCTTCGCGGAACTCACAACGAGACACCGTTTTAAGATGGAATATTCGATGTGTCCAAGTTCATAGACCTCTGTAATTGCCATGTTTATAAAGGGAATCCAAAAATAATCGTGTTACACAGACCCTTTGCAACTGATACCAAGAGATATATAAAAAACAAATCACATTTTTCCAATAATGAGACCAAATCAGTGTACCTATGAACTCCATAACCCAATCTATGTAGACCCCATCCCAAACGACACCGCCTTATTTACCTAGCAATAAGGTTCAAACTGGCACACAAAAAGAGAAAATTAACGATATCCCGTGGGGATTCATTTGATAGGCGCTGATTTACCAAACGAATTACGAATGGTTACTGAAGTTCGTTACAGTAATTCGATTTCATACAATTTGCTCGGAAATCATAATATTGAGTTTGTATTGGATGCAGGTTAAGCGTGTGTTAGTGAGGTTGTAATTTAGATGGGTGAACACCAAACAATATATGTTAAGGTGCGATGTATTGGAAAAGCTTCCAAGATTCATTGCCGATTCGTTGTCACACCAGATTATCACACCAGTATGAGAAACAGACGGTCGATTCTGGAAAAATCTCACCGTGATAACTAATGTGAAGTGAGCTTAGAGTGAGCTGTGAATTATGCTGATGCTAGGGATTGACGCTATTGTCAACTCACTCCACGCTCACTTCACCCAAGTTTTCACGGTGAGATGGTTACAGAATCGCATGGCAGGATTTTTTTTCTCGTTTGTGTCGATTTTTCCACACTGATGGTGCTGCATCTTGCACTGCCTGTATAGACACTCCTGCTGCCAAACTTTCTAACGGGCTTATCTTAACACTGTATTTTGAAAAGAGATAGAAGAACCAGGGTTGATCCAGCCGATCCGACACCTGAGAGGCCCTTACAGGTCACGTCCTAGTTTGGGTGACAGGAGTTTCAAATAATCGAGCGTGTACTTAGCCTAATCACTATAAGGATCAGAGTTACTTAAGTAATTCTTTGTTAACTCTTTTTCTCTCCTCATACAACGTGTAACGTCAAATGCGCAAAACCTCAGACACCCCAACTGATTTTTAATGCAATTGACCTATTTCAGAGAGAAAATAAGTCATTAAAAAAATGTAAAGGTTTTATGTCCTTTACGCTTTATCTTTTTTGACGCTTTATCGACGGAGGAGTCGTCACCGGGCCGCTGCGCTGCGCTGACATTGGCTTGCTTGACCTTTTAATAAATAGACACGGCAACGTTTTTAATGAAGATTTTTTGAAACATGTGACCTATATTAAAAAGTGGTTCAATTAATTCTGCTCGTTATTCTGATCAAACTATTTTCAGGTTTTGCGCATTTAACGTTAGGTACATGTTGTATATAATAAGCTTATGAAAAAAAAAAATATTATTATCCCTTTAATTTTGACATTTTGACCATCTTCACATACCAAGACCCCTCCGTGCCTCGGAAAGCACGTTAAGCCGTTGGTCCCGGCTGTCATTCGTAGATATTTAACAGTCATTACGGTTTGTCAGTAGCCCGAAAGTCTGACAACCGGTCTTACCAAGGGGTATTGTATTACCCAGTACCTGGGTTGTGGAGGTCAGATAGGCAGTCGCTCCATGTAAAATACTGGTCTTCAGCTGCATCCGGTTAGACTGGAAGCCAAACCCAACATAGTTGGGAAAAGGATAGGCAAATGATGATGATGAATTTTGACAATACAGCGAAATCCATTGACCTTAGAAATATTCGTCTAATGGGCATCAAGAACAAGCCGAGGGATCCCTCATTAAGATTGTGTTATATATTTAACATGCATCTCTTAAAGCCAGGACTAAGCATTTCAAATCAGCTGGAAAACACAAATCTATACTTACTAATAACAAAGCTGAAGAGCTTGTTTGTTTTTTTCAATGTGCTAATCTCTGCACGGAGAGAAAAATCTTAAAAAAATTACTGTGCTGTCTCATAATCTGAGTGCATTTGACTGGTAATGGAAAAATTACCACGCTAGCACAGTAAAAATTCTTATGCTGTACAGTAAAATTTATTGGACAAATAATGAATTTTTCCCAATCTCACTCAGAAAATCTTCTGTAGATGTCACTTGCAATCACTTTACAGTGACGAGCACAGTCATTTTTCTAAGAATTTTCTCTCCGTGTGGAAAGAACTACTAGTCGGCTGTGAAAAAAACTGTTTGCATTTGATTACCTGATTCTTGAAGAAGGGTACTTAACATCACGCTTACGTCTTAGGAGCCAAGCAAAAAGGAAAAACGTCAGACAAAACGACAAGCGACAACAAAGTAAAAGCGCGGGCAGGAGATAGAATAGAATACTCTTTATTATGTACACCATATAAATTACAGACATAAATATAGAAATTTTACAAAGGATGACACAATGGGCGGTCTCATCGCTATGAGCGATCTTTTAAAGACAACCTTTGGATGGACAAAAATGAATAATCTTAATGAGTGACCTTATTTAACAGGCAGTTCCTACAGCCACTAGCCATTTCCATTCAGACGAAATTAAAAACATACCCAGTATAAACAGGCAGACTCCATGCTACTTGACACCACAAAAACACAAACAAAGGATACTTCTCACTTTCCCAATGTCACTAAACTGTAAATAGCAGTAACGGAGCAATAGCAAATCATACAAATTGTTATACGTACTGGGGACCACTAAATTAAAGCTGATAAATTATCTGATAAAGATAATTTAGCTTCTCGTTACAAAGAGTAAGAGTGGCTGGATTTGGCTGCACTTTGCGATGGTCAAAAATCCGCCAAATAACAAAAATGATACACTCTATTCAATAAAGGCGAAAATAAGGCAGTTTTCTATAAGATTTTTTTCATAGTTTCAGTGATTAAGTGTGAAAGGAGAATGCCCGGGAACAGTACTCGTGAAAAATGTCTCGTGTCTCAAAAAGTTGAATGGCATGAACTTTCTAAAATAAAAATATGTTTTTTAAATAACACTTAATTATTATTTATAATGGGATAGTTTTTTGAACATTAATTAGTACTTTTAAGCTTCCGGCTATAAAGTACGCCATTCTTTAATATCGCCTGTCAATACTAGGGATGTCCATTTTTTCTATTTCGTGTAATGTGCCTACCTACCTACAAAAATACAATGATATCGATTCTGTATTGATTATTCGATTTGTGATTGCGTATCAAGTTAAATAAATGTTTACCTATTTAATAAAAAGCTATTACAATATTTTTAAAATATCGATAAATAGCTTGCAAGGTAAAATAAACACATCCGTTTCTATAACCCCACATAAATAGACATTAGGTACATTTATCTATCTTTTCATTGAAATTGAGACGAGACAATAGTGTACGGTGAGGTATGTAGATATTTGGTTGGTATGGTTATTAGCTTTGGTTTTATTTATTGTTGATATTGAAATCTTAATAGTTTCAAACGTCTTATCATACTAATACACCCACGTTGATCAAAAATAATAAAGATTTTGTATCTGTAATAACCTCTAAAACGCATTATGATTTTTTTTTTAATATTGCGAATCGATATGTTTGCTTTCTTCCTATAATAAGCATAAAGAAGCTTAAACTCAAAATAAGTACTCAACGTAATAACAGAGTTCTAAATCACATGTAGTTACTGGTATTTGTAAATACCGGTAGTTTTGATACTCGTGAAATACCACTGCGGAAATCGATTAAAAGTCGAATGTATTAGGATCATTTACCAGCACGGGTACAACCTTGTTTGACATTTATTGCCCGTCTGTCATGTTTTTGTAATATGTCAACATTGTCAAGTTACCCAGTATGTTTTTTCTGCTGGTTTCGGTATGTTTTGAATCGAGTTTGAGCCTTTTAGTTCCTCCTTTACTCATTGAAAATAAATATACTTCCAACGCCGCTTCACCGTGTGTGTTGTATATTACAAAAAACAGGACTTTTTGTGTTGTGATAGGGAAAACCATACAGTTGTTGGCCTCCTCATAGTAATTGGCATAGTAAATGAAAATGACGTGACTTAAGAGTGAGATAAAACTAGTGCCAATAACTAAAATTAAATGACCAATAACTATACTGTTTCCCCTACATTGAACATCACAGTCACACTGGCCAGTGCGACTGTGAACCGATGTCTCAACTGCTGTTTGAGATTAACGCCACTTATGCGCAGACTCACGTTGTCGGAGATGCCAAATAATATCATGAACATTTTACGAGTCTGGATCTCACCAACATCGGTAAGAATTAACATTGTCGTTTTGATCTTTTTTACTTAGGAACTGTGCTTTTTGTAATGTCTACCATATAAAAATCTTAGAGGACAATAAGTTCAATCCATGTCTGTATGTTAGTTCCTCACCTCATTAGTTGGTTTATCGGATTTTAATAGTCGTATTAAGGCATGGCATTGGCTTTCTTTATATAATCGCGAACATCAGTTAACAACCTTTAATAAATCTAGATGTATCACTATGTGTCGATGGGTGGTGGAAGTGGTGAATGGACGAATAAGATTTTAAACTTCTACGACAAGATTAAGAGACTTTCCAAAACTTGGGCTAGTGGAGCTTAAAAGATTTGCTTTAGGCTCGTACCAAGTGAAACAAGCCAGATCCTACTATGGTGCGCATATAAGACAAAATGGTATATACCATATAGAAGTATCGAAAGCGTTTGAAGAGGAATTACCTTTAATATTGGGAACTAATAATTATTTAGTCAGAGGAAGAGTCAAATCGAGGCATGTGTCTAGTAGAACGTATTATGCTTATATTTTAATAAATAAAGGTGAAAATGTAAGAGATACATTAGGCGCTATAGTGGGATATTATTGTTCTTGCCTTGTAGGAAAAAGAACTGTAGGTTACTGTGTGCATGTAATGTGCATAGTGTGGTATTTGAGCTGGGCACGTTATAACAATGTTAGTGCTTCAGCTCCATTTTTGGATACTATATTTTTTGAAGAATAAAATGAAGGTTTAAGGAATAACCATTCTTTCATTTATTATACCTAGTGTAGCTGTTTTCCATTCCTTCCTACGTATATAGACCATTTCATGATACCCACTACAATCTATGATTTGAGTAGGATCTAGATATACATAATACTGATCGATTGACTATCAAATATAGATTGTTTCGATACGCATTTAAATGAAACGCGGGATTAAGATTTTGAAGCACGAAGATGCTCAAACTCTAAATCAGTAAGACTTGGGTGAGGTGGTCACAGGTGGTCACCAGTGATTGGCCACCTGACATAGCTAAACAGCTACATATTTTACACAAATGTACTTCAAAGGCACAAACCTCAGTCGTAAACCCATTCCGATCCTTTCAAATTGCTTTTTTCAATTAATTTGGCGGTCGAACCTAACCTCAAAAAAATTATTTATTTTTTCTAAATATCTCGGTAATGCCATTGTAGTTTGTGTTGATTTTTTTGAGGATGTATTTAGACATGTCATTGAGTATTTTAAAGATGATTTGATGAAGACACAACAAATTTTAAATTGAGTACTTTTGTCCATAGTGCCGTGGGCATTCTCCTTTGTCATTTTGACATATACAGGAAAAAAATAACCAGTGCGCAAACTGTACCTAACCATGAATTCAGCATATGAACCCCCCAGCGTAGACACTTTTCTTCTTCTGAATATTTTCTGAAATTCTCTTATGCTGAATTCATATTTTCATACATACATACATACATATCATACAACGTGTAACGTTAAATGCGCAAAACCTCAGACACCCCAACTGATTTTTAATTCAATTGACCTATTTCACAGAGAAAATAAGTCATTAAATTTTTTTTAAAGGTTTTATAATAATAATAATAATAATAACTCTTTATTTCAGATTACAGGATCCATAATGTGTTAGTATTGCCTTAACCTATTGTTAGTGAAAAATAAAATAAAATTAAAACAAAAGTGACACCACCATTAAAAAAATAACAATTAATTTTGCACATGTACGTCTGTACGCACATGTCTCCCAGCCCAGTGCCTAATAAACGGCCCATCTATTTTGTCCGCCAGTGTACCTAAATGTGTGCATTGTCAGTTATATTAAATAGGACCTGCTTCTGGGTCCACCATCAAACTTGCTTCTTTCCTTTGGCATTCTACTAAATGATAATGACTGGTGATTAATAGAAGAGCTACGATAGCAATATCTTAGTAGTTACGAGGTACTGTGTATTTTTACAGTTTTTTTTTTAAGTGTCTACACACTAGGAATTCTCCTGTATTGTAGGTGCGTTTACAAACATTTAAACACACATACACAAACAGCCAGACCCGGAACAACTACTTGTAGGTCATACAAATATTTGTTCCGTGCGGGAATCGAACCCGCGACACGCAGCGCAGCAGTCAATCGTTTAACCACTGCGCCAACCGTGCCGTCATAATTTACTATTGCTTCCATGATTGAGTGCAGTTTAATTGGGTAAATTAAAGAGACAGTAACAATAAATGGGTTTCATTTTGACAGTTCAACAACATTCATTGCGTTATTTATGTTGTTGAGCAGACCCATTTTACGAACATAATTATGGTGCAATGGATTAGCAATATGCTTCAAAATAATTCAAATTGAGAGTAAATAGTGTGTTACGAAATTAGGGTGCTGCCGTGCGATTCTGTAACCATCTCACCGTGAAAGCTTGGGTGAATTGAGCGTGGAGTGAGCTGTCATTCGCTAGGGATTAACACTATTAAGTGCTCACTTCACTTATGATTTCACGGTGAGATATTTACAGAATCGACCGCCTGTTCTACAAAAAAAGTGTTGCACCATCCAGCGAACCAACCCCGCGAACCACCCCTCTGTAATATCCCGTACAAACAGCGTGCTCAAACGAGTACAGTGTATGTCCCGAATCGACGCAATTCAATAAGGGTGGTTACGACTGATTGCAATCAACCCTCCGGACGTGAGCCGAAAGTATCGGTATGTTTTCACTGCTTTTTGCCGTTTTCGACATGGGGAATAATTATGACAGTTCCTTTTTTTAGGGTTCCGTAGGTACGTCCGAATGAAAAAACAGGGGGGTTCCTGGGGGAACGCGTTCCATAGAGAGATAGACTGAATGAAGAAGGAAGCGTGAATGATGTCGGTGCGGTGAGTGGGACATTGAAGAAGACGATTGTGTGATGAAAGTAGATTTCTATTGTGGTTGGCGAAAATGTACTGAAATTGGTGGGCTGCCAACCTGTGATATACAACGTGTAACGTTAAATGCGCAAAACCTCAGACACCCCAACTGATTTTTAATTCAATTGACCTATTTCAGAGAGAAAATAGGTCATTAAAAAAATTGTAAAGGTTTTATGTGCTGTTTTAGTTTTACTGGACATTCTGATCGTTTCTTGCGTCTGCGACGACGCTTTATCGAGAGAGGAGTCGTCACCGGGCCGCCGCGCCGCGCTGACATTGGGTTGCTTGGCCTATTAATAAATAGACACGGCAACGTTTTTAATGAAGATTTTTTGAAAAATGTGACCTATATTAAAAAGCGGTTCAATTAATTCTGCTCGTTATTCTGATCAAACTATTTTCAGGTTTTGCGCATTTAACGTTACACGTTGTATATTGATTACACTATGAGGGGCCCGTGGCTAAATAATAACAGCCGCACAGGTCGGTCGACCAGGTTAAGCTACGCTCGCCGCGGTTGGTCTGTGAATGGGTGACCATCTTTATATACCGAGACCCCTCCGTGCCTAGGGAAGCACGTTAAGCCGTTGGTCCCGGCTGTCATTCGTAGATCTTTGACAATCGTTACGGGTAGCCAGAAGCCCGAAAGTCTGACAACCAGTCTTACCTAGGGGTATCGTATTACCCAGTAACTGTGTTGTGGAGGTCAGATAGGCAGTCGCTCCATGTAAAATACCAGTATTCAGCTGCATCCGGTTAGACTGGAAGCCGACCCCAACATAGTTAGGATAAGGCTAGGCAGATGATGACACTAACCTATCATAATTATCCTATAATACTCGTACCTTCTCTCTGTGCGAGGGAATGAGCCCATGGATTGCCAAATGAATCAACACCTTACATCAACTTAACCACATAAACCAAACGTCTCCATGAACCTGCTACCACACAAAAAGCTATACCTAATAGTTCAAGCTCCATTCAAAGCTAGGCTACCATTAACTGCGGCCAGGAATATAATAAACATCATAACTGGAAGGTTTTACTGCCGACACGGGATGTTAATACAGCCGCCATGACATGTACACAGCGTTCTGAGTTCAAGGAACGTGTATACGCGAGTGAGTTCTACATATAGAATGAGTTAGCCAATTTCCTTAGAAAACACGAGTCTATAATTGGAAAAAAGGTTTTTTAAGTTACCTATTGAAAGTAATGTTCGACAACCAGTCTTGCCAAGGCGTATCGTATTACCCAGTAACTGGGTTGTGGAGATCAGATAGGCAGTCGCTCAATGTAAAATATCGGCATTCAAACAAACAGCTGTGCTACTGGGGAGTAGGTACTCTTTATTATACACCATATAAATTACAGATATAAATGTAGAAATTTACACTACAATACAACACAAAAAACAACAAGACAACAGAGCAATTACAATACAATACACGTTTTATTTTAATGTAGTTATACAGGGTTATTTGTAAAACACCAACAACCTCTTAAGAGGTGATTGTACTCATTATTATGAACAACTTTTACTATGGGACCAAACCTTAAATCGCGAAAAAAAATCAGCTGTTCCTTACATTTTGACGACTCGTACGAACATAAATGTAGGGAACAGCTGATTTTTTTTCGCGATTTCAGGTTTGGTCCCATAGTAAAAGCTATTCATAATGATGAGTACAATGACCTCTTAAGAGGTGGTTGGTGTTTTACAAATAATCCTGTAAGTATATATTTATTGAAATCAAAAGTCATTTATTCAAATTAGGCTGAGAATCAGCACTTTTCGAACGTCAAAATTACAAAAGACAGTCCCCCAAAACGCCCGCCCTTCACCACTTCCTAGTGCTTTCGCTGGGGAGAAGAAGTGGCGCAACAAACTCCCCAGCAGCACAGCTGTCTGTTCAGTTAGAAAATACTTGATTGAATACAATACAAGGTATGCAAAGTAATTAACATTACAAGACACAGAACACTAAATTAAATTATTTGCCATATGTCAGCTAGCTACGCCAATATACCAAGAAATACAATAAAAAACTATACGTACTCAAACAAAAAATAATAAATCAAAATAAAATAAAAGCCTCCAGGTGCAAAGGGCGTGACCGCTTACATACCTATTTATGCAATGCTGGGTTCTGTTTACATAGCTGTCGCTTGAAGTCACAAATGATAAGCTAATAGTAAGTTAGGATGGTCAAGTCGTAGTAGTGTTGCTGACCACCCAAACACAAGGAACGCCGAACGTAGGTGGATAATTAAGTCTTGCCACATGTCGATGCTACTATTTGGTTTATAGCACCCCAAAGACGTGACTATGAATCCTGCTAACGCAATTTAAGATTCAATTTTTTTTTTCATTCTCGCAAAAATAAAGGTTGAGATTTTTTCATCATTATTGGCAACAGGAAGTTTCTGTGAGTAAAGAGCAATAGTAATTATTCTCATGGAACGAAGCATATTTTTTCTTGCATGAATTTAGAAAAATAATTCCCGTATATTTCTTTAACTGTAAAGGCCCATTCAAAAGCCTTAGTACAGTTCTAAAGAAAATCTATATTTATAGCACAAAATGCTAATAAGGGAAGTTTCTCCCCACCAATAGTTTTCACCATGCAACACTACCATTGTCACATTCGCGGCGAGGCAAAAACTGGTGGCACAGCCATTATTATCTGGAGGGCGTGTCGGAGAAACACTTGGAAACTATGTAAAATATACTCTATCTTGAAGAAGTTAGAGTTTAAAGTAGAGAAGTTGTTGTTTGTGCACATGTTCGTCGTGTTATGTATGGATGGTAATGTATGTGGGAAAACGTGTCGATGGCCATTTAAATTGAGTGAGATGAAAAAAGTATTTTGGAGCTGAAAAACTATACAAATTAAGGGACTCTTTTTTACTCGAAACACATACTGGGTTTCTAGGAAAATAGAAATAAGGTAATGAATTAGTATTTCGGGAAAATATTGATAAACAAAAACCTAGGAGCATCCCTATTTGTCGACTCTTTACCAGTCTTGCCAAGGCGTATTGTATTACCCAATAATTGACCTGTGGAGATCAGAATAGACAGTCGCTTCACGTAAAATACTGGTATTCAGCCGCGTTGCTCGAGATGTCAGCGGTGTTAAATCAGCAAACCCGCTCGACTCCCTTTCTTATAATGCAATGTAGGTTGGTTTGATTTCCAGAAGATGAGGGATAGGAAAACCGATAAATAACACGCACTTGTTACCTTGAATACGAATCCGAAGACTTCTTTATTCTCACTACCAAAAAGCAGTGTCACAAAACCACTGACAGATGGTCTGTCCAAATGCTGTCATTTGGACAGATCATCTGTCAGTGGCCGACATTGTACTGTTGTGAATATTAACTAAAAGTGTGAGAGTGCTCATTGCTTGTTCAATGAAATCTCCAAATGGCTGGTTGACACTTCCCGTGACCCAAGGGCTGGCTTTTACCTTGGCCAGAGGCTAAGGTGGCATTGCCACGTTGTATGGCAATCCATACAACGTGGCAATGCCGCAATCTCTTGGGTACAGATGCCAGCACATCAAGCTACTACAATCTGTCAAATTTCTTTAATAGATTTTCAACTTTATTGCCAAAGTATAAGGTTCAAAGTTGATTGGGAAAATTTGACAGTTTCGGGTAGCTTGATGTGCGTCTGTACATTACCAATCGACAGCGATGCGGAGGAATATTTCGACTCAATATTTTAGTTTTTTTTAATCATTTGTAGTTTTTTTGGTACATACATATTATACATTTATATACATATTATATCGTAATTAACTAAGTTTATTATAGTAAGTTTATTTCCACAAAAATGTTGTGAAAATAAACTTAACTTTTTAAAATTTAACTAAAATGTTGCAACTTCTAACACCAGTAACATACATACCTGGGAAAAGGCTAGACACATGATGATTCAAAATAGATACGCCAAAAAAAAAAAAACATTTAAAACGTAAAAACTTAAAATGAAATCGAGAAGACTGCGGCTGATAGGATCTCATCTCCGCTTTGGAAGGCCGTAATCGTAATTTAAATCCTAATTTTAATTTTTATTTCCATTTTAATTTTTATTATAATTTCCATTTTTGTAATACATTTATAATGTAATTGTACCTATGGATCTTGATATCTGTTTTTTATATTTTTTATTAAGTACTAGTTGCGCCCTACGGTTTCACCCGCATAAGTCTCGATCGCGTAGGAATATCGGGATAAAAAGTATTCTATGTGTTAATCCTGGTTATAAACTATCTGTGTGCCAAATTTCATCAAAATTGGCTCAGCCGTTTGAGCGTGAAAAAGTAACAAACATACAAACACACAATCACAAAATTTCGCCTTTATAATATTAGTGTGATAGATATCTATCGTAAATTGGAAAATATTCCGGTCAGTTTAAATTTTCTTATGTCACAAGATAAATAAAGTTCAATCGCTCCGCCATTTTGTTTCAGCTGCAACCAATTAACACCGATGTACTCACACGAGGCCTCAACCAAACCGCATATTTGCGCATAAAAAGTACATTTACAGAGTATGCGCTGACAAAAATGGTCGTGCCGGGTATTTAAATCATTATGGCCCCTACTTTGTAACAGTTTGGGTGGGAGTTCCAGTGCATCTGGGCACGCTCGACCCATGATAGACTTCATCCATCGCTTTCCATCAGGCCTGATCGAGGTCAAAAGCGGGCCCATTAACCAATAAAAAAATAAATAAAAAAGGCATGTAGTGTAAAAATTAAGCTTGTTTTTTATTTGAAGTAGGTAGACCGTGCAGATAGATACTCGTAGATTAGAAAACAGAACAGAAAAATAAATAGATTCCGTGCCTCGGAAAGCACGTTAAGCCGTTGGTCCCGGCTGTCATTCGTAGATCTTTGACAGTCGTTACGGGTCGTCAGTAGCCCGAAAGTCTGACATCCAGTCTTACCTAGGGGTATCGTATTACCCAGTAACTGGGTTGTGGAGGTCAGATAGGCAGTCGCTCCATGTAAAATACTGGTATTCAGCTGCATCCGGTTACACTGGAAGCCGACCCCAACATAGTTGGGAAAAGGCTACGCAGATGATGATGAGATGCAGATAGCTTCACCGACGATTTTGTTGTGTACCGTGTAAAAATGCAACTAATAGTGGGTCCACACGATACAGACTTTCATACAGACTACAGACTTTCATACAGACTTCTATAGAATTTTGTCTGTGCAACTAAGCAGTACAGACAAATATGTCGGTGTGATAAAAAGTCGCAAGGACAAAATTCTATAGAAGTCTGTATGAAAGTCTGTATCGTATGGACCCACCATAATATTGCATCATATCTCTAATCCTGGAAGAGTTAATCAGAGGTATTGCTACCCATGATGGGTAGCAATATCCTTGTTCAATACTTCTGCCTAGCCTTTCCCAACTATGTTGGGGTCGAATTCCAATCTCACTGGATACAGCTGAATACCAGTATTTTACATGAAGCGACTGCCTATCTGACCTCCACAACCCAGTTACTCGGTAACACGGTACCCCTTGGTATGACTGGTTGTCAGACTTTCGAGCTTCTGACTACCGGTAACGACTGCCAAAGCTCGACAAATGACGGCCGGGACGGGCACGGAGGGCATCTTGATATGTAAAGATGGTCACCCATCCACGGACCCACCGCGGCAAGCGTAGCTTAACCTGATCAGTGGACCCGTGCGGCTGTTATTATTATACTTAGCCACAAGCCCCTCAAGGATATTGCTATACATTTTTTTTTTCGAACATATGAAGCAATGGAAAGGATATTGCTATCCATTGCTTAATATTTTCGAAAAATTGGTCTCATGTAATAATCGCAGTGAATGTTGTTGAACTGTCAAAATGAAAGCAATTACTACTGCAGTGCGATTCTATAACAATCTCACCGTGGCAACATAGGTGAAGTGAGCGTAGAGTGAGCTGTCAGTGTCATCCCACCTGATACGAGCCTACTGGGGTTTGACCAAGAATACATTTACAATCATAATAGAGATTTTAATAATATTTTTTTCTGCTAATTCTATTGATCATCACTACATAGTATAAAACAAAGTCGCTTCGCTGTCTGTCTGTCCCTATATATGCTTAGATCTTTAAAACTACGCCACGGATTTTGATGCGGTTTTTTTCAATAGATAGAGTGATTTAAGAGGAAGGTTTATATGTATAATACATGCATAATATAGTAGAGAAACACTGATAATTTTTGAGGTTTCTAATGTAATGTCGTAAATAAACACGTTTTTTTGCGCTTACATTGTAAACGCTGGCTGAACCCTTCGAGATGGATCAAAATAATGTACTACAGTATTGTACACCTTAAAAAGGTCTACAAAAAAGTCCGCGATGGTATATGTCTATCTCTTAGGGATAACCCACAATAACCATTTTTTATCCTATACTTTTTACGAGAAATAATGGCTCTAAAATTATCAGTGTTTCTCCATTGCACCCGTGCGAAGCCGGGGCGGGTCGCTAGTTTTATATATACCTAATTTCAAAGCTAGTTATTTTAATTGTCAAAACATTACTATTTCTTGGGGTTTTAACCAAGGAAAAAAAAAGAAAAAACAATAAAATTTATATTCTAAGTTTCTGTTTTGCTATTTTATTTTAAAAATCCACAAAATAGTAATAATTTGATTTAATATACTAGCATTTAAATTATATAAAACGATCAATAGAATTAGCATAAAAAAATATTACTAAAATCTCGAGTATGATTGTAAATGTATGCTTGGACAATCCCTAGCATCAGTGGGATGACACTGACAGCTCACTCCACGCAAGTTCTCATGGTGAGATTTTTACAGAATCGACCGGTTGATGGCCCGTGGCTAAATAATAACAGCCGCACAGGTCGATCGATCAGGTTAAGCTACGCTTGCCGCGGTTGGTCTGTGGATGGGTGACTATCTTTACATACCGAGATCCCTCCGTGCCTCGGAAAGCACGTTAAGCCGTTGGTCCCGGTTGTCATTTGTAGATCTTTGACAGTCGTTACGGGTACTCAGAAGCTCGAAAATCTGACAACCAGTCTCACCTAGGGGTATCGTATTACCCAGTAACAGGGTTGTGGAGGTCAGATAGGCAGTCGCTCCATGTAAAATACTGGTATTCAGCTGCATCTGGTTAGACTGGAAGCCGACCTAAACATAGTTGGGAAAAGGCTAGGCAGATGATGACCGGCTGATGGGTTGTGTGTGACGCAATTACCTATCCCGCTGGCCGAAGTGGTGATGACTTGGGAGAGGCCGACTAGCAGTGCAGTCTTTCAGCTGAAATTATGATAATGACTGTTAAACATGGGCGTCTCTCGACTTTGTAAATAGTAGGGGAAAAAAATGTAGATCTTAAACTAAATTTGGATTAATAGCGTGTGAACATCCAACACTGTAATTAGTATTTAATGTGTTTCGACCTTAAACACTAATTAATGACAGACATTACCCATACCTAGACGTTGGAAAAACCTAGCCAAGTTCGAGTCGGACTCACGTATAAGGGTTACGTAGCACAAACATTATTGTTAGGCTTCCGTACCCAAAGAGTAAAGCCGGAACCCTATTACTTCCGCTCCGTTGTCCGTCCGTCCGTCCGTCCGTCTGTCACCGGGCTGTATCTCATGAACCGTGATAGTTAGACAGTTGAAATTTTCACAGATGATGTATTTCTGTTGCCGCTATAACAACAGAATAAAATAAATATTTAAGGGGGCTCCCATACAACAGACATGACTTTTTTTGCCGTTTTTATAGATAATGGTACGGAACCCTTCGTGCGCGAATCCGACTCGCGCTTGGCCGGTTTTTTATTTTTATGAACCTGTTATTTGCCGTGATACTGACCATAATAATCTATACTACATAATAATAAAGCTGAAGAGTTCGTACGAGTTCGGATTTGAAACAGTATTTTTGTATGTTCGAGCCCAATTTTTGAGGAAGGCTATAAACTATTAAACATCACGCTAGGAACCTTAGGAGCCGAGCAAAAAGTAAAAAAGCACGGTAAGGTAAAACGAAATAATAGCGCGAGCTGGCGCTGTAATTCAAATTCTTTATTTCAGACCATAGTGTCCATAGAGTTAGTATCAACAAAGTAGCTTAATAACTAGTGTTAGTAATACTTAAATATCAACTGCCAGTCGATTCTGCAAAAATCTCACCGTGAAATCATAAGTGAAGTGAGCACTTAATAGTGTTAATCCCTAGCGAAAGACAGCGCACTCCACGCTCACTTCACCCAAGCTTTCACGGTGAGAGGGTTACAGAATCGCACGGCAGTTGTAATGAAATAATTTACACAAATTAAAGCGCCTGTCCGGTTTCAAATCTACGACCTTACAACTCATAAGTCGCCGCCGTTACCACTGGACTATCATCCACTGAGTGGCTTAGTAGTACTTAATAGGGTCCCGTTTTCACCTCTTATGCTACGGAACCCTAGATTATGTCTAATTAATTAGGTATTAAGGTCTCCGTAGATAGCATAATGATTTAAAATGAGATGATTACTAGACCAGTTGGGTGTAAATACTAGTTATGCCACAACTGGTAAGACTGGACGCTGATCCAACATGTTGTAAAAAAGCTAAGTGACTGGTGTGCTCTACGAGTATTCTGTAAAGTTCACTTGGAACATCAATGAAGTTACCTAAGTCAATTCGAAGGCGAACTCATTTGTTTTTTTTAAGTCAGGTTGACAGCTTTCGAATTTGGAAGTGATGTTTGGAAAATACGCGACAAATCATTAAGATGATTCGTAGAACGTTACTGACAAAGGCCGCAGGCGAACTGGGCGGAAGAAAGTGAGGTTCATTTACTTCCACATGCGAAAAAAGAGACTGCAACAATGCGCTGGAACCAAAATAAAGCAACGTAAGCGCCAAACCAAATAAAAATTGTTTCAAAATAAATTAAGCTGTGTATCAAAAATATATACAGCCAGAGTTTTCATTTACCTAGTATGCACATTTTGAATGCCATTTTGCAATAATTATTACTTAGGATTTCAGAATGTTTTCGGAATTAAATTCTATTGAGGAAATTTAACACATTTTGCGTTTTTCTTCAGTAAGAGTATTAATCAAATAGTCAATAAACATATACCGTAAGACGGGGTGAATATGAAATGTAGGGGTCAATTGTGATGAATCTTTTAAATGGATTTTAAGGTTGTTTGTTGCCAACAAGGACACTTAATCGTTAATTATAACACAGTAAACACATTAGAGACCTTTTGGCAAAAAACGATATTATTTCAATGTTAAAATCCATTTTAAAGTTTCGTCCCGATTCACCCCTGCATTTCCTATTCACCCCGTTTTACCGCTAACCAAAAATCTGTGTGTCAAATTTCATCCAAATCCGTTCAGCCGTTTGAGCGTGAAGAAGTAACAAACATATAATAAACACACACACAAACTTTCGCCTTTATAATATTAGTGTGAAAAGCTCACCGAACCGTATTACATTATTAAGTAAACAAACAAACACACAGTATACATGTACCTACATGTGGGTAGGTATGTACAAAAACATTGGTCTAGACGTCACCCCCGTTCACCCCAAGTGTCTGGTCTGCTGAATAATTCATCGCCACCCAGGACTGTACTGTTTGTATTGCGTTAATATTACTGTTATATCTAACTATGTATTACAGACTTCGGCGAAGGAAAACGTGAGGAAACCTGGACTTATCTGTAATACTAACAATAAAGCGGAAGAGCTTGATTGTTTATATGTTTGTTTGACCGAGCTAATGTCTGAAACTACCAATCGGATTTGAAAAATGATTCATACTTGTTTCGTAAAATTCAAACAACGATACCATAATTTTAGCTCTATGTCTACAAGACATATTATAAATACAAAGACGAATTATTAGTAGGTAGTACTGTTACCACGAGGCACGCTTACAGTACCACGTCGTTTAAATAAAATATACAGGGTCTTATTAAAATAGATGGACAAATTTTAACACAGCGCTCAGTAGGTCTAACCAAAGATATCCAAGCAAAAAAAAAAAACACTGATAAAAGTGATTTTATGCGTAATTAATTAGATTAAATCGAATCAGTCTATGTACTTATCTCATAATATTATGGCATCAACTTGTAACATACTCGCGGAGGTTGCATGGAAACGCCACGCAGCCTCTACAGTACGCAGTAGGTACCAACACAAGTGTTCCGAGTCAAAAGTAAGACACTTCTCTACTCTACAATTCGGCGTTTCAAATTGAAACGAGCCCCACCATCACCTGCAAAGCCTGAAGTACTGTCATAAGCCACTTGCAACCCCGTCTACCTATGAATAATGAAACCTCATAAACACTCTAGCACCCCTGGTGTCCTGGTGAGGATGAGTCAACAAATATTGGAGGAATGTAGGTATGTAGATGATACCTTTAGAGTTTGAGAGGTACGATGGAATAATAGTAAAATAATAGTGGACACAGTGAATCATTCTAGAGGCTTGTGGCTAAGTAATAACAGCCGCACGGGGCGATCGATCAGGTTAAGCTACGCGTGCCGCGGTTGGTCCGTGGATGGGTGACCATCTTCACATACCAAGACCCCTCCGTGCCTCGGAAAGCACGTTAAGCCGTTGGTCCCGGCTGTCATTCGTGGATCTTTGACAGTCGTTACGGGTCGTCAGTAGCCCGAAAGTCTGAAAACCCGTCTTACCAAGGGGTGTCATATTACCCAGTATCTGGGTTGTGGAGGTCAGATAGGTAGTCGTTCCATGTAAAATACTGGTATTCAGCTGCACCCGGTTAGACTGGAAGCCGACCCCAACATAGTTGGGAAAAGGCTAGGCAGATGAGAATCAGTGAATCATTCAACAGTCAACTGTTTCTCCGAGGTGTAAAATAAAACCTTTTTTTAAATCGTATTTAGTCAAAAACTATATATTCTCTATGAATTTAGTCATTGAATTTGACATTTTATAAACATAGAGGATATAGGTACATATTATGAGGCACCTATTTCATAACCCTCGTTAAAATATCGTATAAGTACCTTCTTAATACCTGGAATCAAAATTTTATTTGTATAGATTTTACAATTTCTTTTGTCATTAATATTTTTATATTTTATTTTCTTGTCTTTTTCGTTGGTTTTATGTACAGACGCTAGCACATCACAATCTGTCAGATTTCTTTAATAGATTTTCAACTTTATCGCTAAAGCATAAGGTTCAAAGTTGATTGGGAAAATCTGACAGTTTCGGGTAGCTTGATGTGCTGGCGTCTGTACATACTAATTAGTCACGTACCTAGTGAAGTGCCTTTTTATTAGGTTAAAGACTCGAGATACTTTCAAAACGAAAAGTAGGTTATAATTATGTTCATACCTTTATAATTAATTTTCAATTTAGTAAATACTCTCTTTAGATTTCCATCCCAAATAATCATTTTTCCAATCTTACCTGTAGTAGGTACAGTAAAGGGCATAACTCTGCGCCCATACATTGTTCGCCCTGGAACCAAGAGCTTCGAAAAATTATGTGTTGTATTATCGATCATTAGTAAACTCTTATAAGATCTTATTTTATAGCGGACTAGCTGCGCCCGCTGTTTCACCCGCATAAGTCTCGATTCCGTAGGAATATCGTGATAAAAGTATTCTATGTGTTAATCCTGGTTATAAATTATCTGTGTGCCAAAATTCATCAAAATTGGTCTAGCCGTTTGAGCGTGAAGAAGTAACAAACATACAAACACACACACACACACATACTCACAAACAATCGCCTTTATAATATTAGTTTGACTAGCTGCAGAAAATAAAATATAATAAATATTTCAAAATAAAATATTCGTTTTTGAGGTATACTTTTCATAGCTCTGAGAGATTTTTAAGAAACTGAAAAACAATATACACATACAGACACATTATTATACAAGGTGTAACTTAAATAACGCACAACCTCTTAAGGGGTCATTGTACTCATCATTATGAACAACTTTTACTATGGCACCGAACCTGAAACTGCATAACTCGTCAAAATGTACCCTACATTTTGACGAGTTATGCGAACATAAATGTAGGGAACAGCTGATTTTTTTTCGCGATTTCAGGTTTGGTCTCATAGTAAAAGTTGTTCATAATGATGAGTACAATGACCCCTTAAGAGGTTGTGCGTTATTTAAGTTACACCTTTTAGGTATATACACATTTAGCTATTTTTAGTACCTACCTAGATAATTAGGTATTAGTTCCCTAATCTTTTTCGGCACGACATGACGTTTGGCAAAGATGGCGGCGATATTAGTCGCGTAAAATACTTTATAATGTTATTTTTTTTTATTTTCATGTGTTCATTCAGTTCATTTGTTCATTCAGTTCGTCCGTGTTCCAAAAGTATTTGAAACTAATATAATAAAACAGGCAATTAATTATCGCGTATGTCCGATACTTGTGTTGCACAGGACAATTCTGGACAATGTCGTTCAGAATTCGGCCACCATTTGTCGGTCTTGAATACCTTCCATTTTTTTCGCTTTCCCGTACACATTTCCCTCGCATACATCACTCCACATCCTACTTTATCACAGTATCTTCAACCCACAAATTGCGGTGCCATAGTTGCCATCCTCACCGATATAAATCTACCATTGAAAGAAGTCCCGACGCCCATTCACATGGTCTTTTCAACGCGCACAGGACAAACAGACAGACAGCGCTGCGCAAACACTCCTGTGCGCGGAGATCAAAGCGCGATATGATACAGAACTCGGTTTAATTTGGCGCCAACGTACGGAACGCCATTTTTTCCGTTTTCGCGGCATTCCGGTTTTTTTTTTCTTTTATTGTGGCGAAGAAGATGAGTTGCATTGATTGGTGGATTGGTTTTTGTTGTGATGAGGTAGGAATTTGAGGAATTGAGGGAATGGGTGACACGTATGTGAGACCACATAGCAAGATGAACGACATTTCAAGGCGATGTGGATTTTTATACCGGAACGATTTGAAAACCAATGACTACTAGATAGAATTCCCGTTGTACACAAATTAATTTAAACATTAGAGCGACACGAAAGTATTGGGGGTATCTATTGTAGGTAGGTACTACTCACTTAACTGCGCAGCCGTGAAGCACACGCTACTGTTTGTTTTCACTTTGAGTTATCTGTATTTTTGTCTAAATACCTAAACGCTATTCTTTCTTTCTTTCTTTCTTTCTTTAATAAGTAGCGGTAACGTTGACCATATCGCTCATCCAATAGAACAACGACGTAATTACGAAATGTTTTCTTGAGTTTTCTTGAGTTTTCTCATGAAATTATTACAAATTATTATTGATATTAAAGTAACACACATAAAAATATTAAATATTTTAGCATAATCATTGGAAATATATCATATTTTCAATTTCAAACTTTTAAAACGTTCTCCTGAAAAATAGCTAAAACTTAATTACGTCATTGTTCTATTGGATGAGCGATATAGGTAATGGCGAGCGTTTAAGATCCTTAGTCTGAATATTACTTAATTAGGTAAATCAATGTGGTAACGCCTTTCGTAAATTTGTAAAAACATTAATCAAATTTCGAATAAAAATTATTCTTAAAAAAATAAAATAACTACAAGTAGGTACTTTCCCAAGACATAACTTTGTTTATTTTATTTGTGGCCCCAAAATAGTACTCGAAAATAATTATTGTATCTATAGGTGGAATCCGGGACCGCGGTCCCTGTCCCGAAAACCCCATGACCCAAACAATTTGTGGTTAAACTTTAAAAAAAAAATAATAACAATATTCCACAACTTTCACACAACGCCATCTAGTCCCAAGCTTGTGCTATGAGTACTATACAACTGATAAACATACATATATATTTCCAAATACATACATATTATAGATGAATTACACCCAGACAAAGAACAAATGATCGTGCACATCACACAAACATTTATCCTGGGTGGGAATCGAACCCACGACCTCACTCACACCACGCCTCCAACACAATCGTACATTTCTCTTATAGAAACGAAACTTAAAGTAACATCAACTTAAAATCGACTCCAAATTAAAAATTAAAACTGTGCACCGGCACCACATTGTTCTCGGTCCCCTTCCGATCAGTAATTGAGGAGCGTCGGAACGAAAACCTAAATATCGAATTTACCATATTTTTCACAAATTAAAAAAAAGCTTGTAAGTTTTTTAATGTTACAAAAGTGGAAAATTATAGCATGTGTAGCATGACATCGATTGATGTGTGAAACTTGACGGAGGGTAGATACTTAATTTAGGGAGATACTTGGCGGACAAGTATCGATATATCGGTTTTTGACGCGATCATTTGGATATATCGGTTTTTGACGAAACCAAAATGGATATGTGTCGGTATTGAACTGAATTGAATTTGAACCGACCATTGTTGAATTGTGTAAAACTTAATAAGAATTATCGGTTTTTAATCCAACAACAAGAACATGTTGAGTTTAAAAATGTATTTGTCGGGTTTGATTTGACCACAGTATTTTGATATTTTTTTTAAGATGGATGTAACTGTTGTTTAATTGATTTCTTTCCTGAAGGGTGTATAATTAACCCGTGAGAAGGCGCGCTATGAGCAATTTGCTCACACAAAAATCTAATTCAAAAATTTTTTGTCTTTCCCATGCCACACCAATTCAAGCACTTAAGTACCTTCCTAAATATTTACCCCCTCTCCCCTGACGCAATTCTCGATCCGCTCAGTGGCGTTGCGACCGCGCAGCAAGGCGTTTGTGGAGGCCGTGTACCAACGTGCGGCAATTTGCTCATCACGCGCCCAGCAATTACTTTGCACCGAACATGTAAAATACATGTGTTCAGTGTGTTTCGAGAGGCACATTAGTGTAGATTTAATGGATGAATAACACTTTTTAGTTTTTGTTATGGAACAGTTTTTATTGTGATTTTTATGAAACGTGCCAAAAAAATTAATTAATACTAGGTTGTTTTGTTATTTGCGTTAGAAGTTGCTATTATGTTTAATAGTTTTGATTAAAATACTTGTTTTCTTACTTACTAAACCTTGTGTTATTTATTTAATTTTACATTATAAGCCAATAAATATAGAAACACTAAAAATATAAACATTTATGATAGTGTGAGCAATTTGCTCGCACGCGCCTACTCGTGTAAGAAAATTAGGCGCGCCTTCTCACGGGTTAAACATTTTATAACAGAAAAAAAAAAATAATAATGTCTTAATTAAGACATATCGGTTTTTGTTCCGACGCTCCTCAATTGTATTCTATTCACAAGCAAAGTGTCCAAGCCCTGCTTTTATGGTGGTTTTACTTAGATTAGATAGTTTATAGTTATAGGACGCGGACGCCATGGTATCTTTATGGTGTAGGAGCACGGAAGGAGTGATTGGGGTTTAAAAGTCAAGGATGGTACCTATTCAGGTATGTTTTGGTAAACCTGTAAACGAAATTGGACTCAGTATGACCAAAATTAGTGATCAGCCGTGCGATTCTGTAACCATCTCACCGTGAAAGCTTGGGTGAAGTGAGCGTGGAGTGAGCTGTCATTCGCTAGGGATTACACTATTAAGTGCTCACTTCACTTATAATTTCACGGTGAGATTTTTACAGAATCGACCGGCAGTACGATTTATGCCTTAATTAACGACAAAACATAATCAATCCTTATATTATTGAATAAATTTAATTATTATTATTTTTTTCTATTAATCTTCCCACTGCTGGGGCACAGGCCTCCTCTCGTTGAAAGGGGGGGGGGGGGGTACAGCACACGGGCCCAGTGCGGGTTGGTAGATATAATAATAATAATAATATTCCACAACTTTCACACAACGCCATCTAGTCCCAAACTAAGCAGAGCTTGTGCTATGGGTACTAGACAACTGATAAACATACATATATATTTCTAAATACATACATATTATAGATAAATTACACCCATATCACATGTCTTCGAATTTTTGGTTCTAGGACATGCCAGTTTCCTCACGATGTTCTCCTTCCTGTTCCATTTTCAGAGCAGTGGTGATGAAATAAATTATACGACGTAACGTGCCTGACTGGATTTGAACCCACGACGTACAAGTCGTGAATCGGCGCCGTTACGACTGGGCCACAATTGCATTACATCATATAAGTACTCGTCAGTAATAATTACATAAATTAATAAACATTTTATTTAATTTTAATGACTTCAGCTATAAAAAAATCGGTCAAGTGCGAGTCGATTTCGCATACCGAGTGTTCCGTCTAAATTTGTAAAGTATGTAACTACAAATTTACGGTTTCCGGATTTTTTTGCTTTACTTGTGCTACATGACATTGCTTCTTGCCAAATCTCATGATTCTAGGTCAACGGGAAGTACCTCATAGGTTTTGATTCCCATATCTACGAGTATCAAAATATGCGGCATATAACATAAACGCTAGTATCTTTTGATTGCGTTGACGTACAAGTGTCATTATTTTACTGCTTCAAGGGATTGCAGCCCTGACAACTTATTTGATATTAATTTCAACTTGATAACCCCACGCGTTCCTGAGAATAAGGGCCTTTACAGACGGACAACGAAGTGATCTCATAAGGTTTCTGTTTTCCTTTTGAGGCACAGAACCCTAAAAAACAATGTTATTTTTAATTTTATTTATAGATTTCTTAATTAATAGCCTTACAACATAATTAAACGAATCGACATCGATGTTTGTTTACACCTTTTTAGTTGACGTTTTTATTGTAGCTGGGTTTTAGTTTTTAATTTTTGTATTTTAGCAGTTACACACATACCTAGATAAACTCACCCTTCTTCCCACGGGGGTAGACAGAAACTATAGAACGCCACCTGCTACGATCCTCATGTATACTCCTTTTTCCTCGTTCACTTCATACATACTGCTCTACAATTCATCCTGTATACAACATTTCCCAGAATTAACGCACAACCTTTATGGGGGACATTCTACTCATGATTATGGGAAACCTGAACCTGAAATGGCGAAAAACAAATCAGCTGTTCCCTACATTTATGTTCGCATAGCTCGTCAAAACGTAGGGAATGGCTGATTTTTTTTTTTTGCGATTTCTGTTTTGGCCCCATTGTAAAAGTTGTTCATAATCATGAGCACAATGATCTCTTATGAGGTTGTGCTTTATTTCAGTTACACCTTGTATACAAGATATATATTTTTTTTCATGTAGAAACTTTATTAGAAACTTATGAAAAGCAAGTAGGTAGGTATCATAGACAGGCGTTCATTGGTCAAGATGACAATTGCGCACGAGTGGTGTCGACCAGTCGCCTACAAGGACCGCTTCAACCAATCGTCTTTGCGTTTCTCAATTGAGTGGTAGGTTATCTAATAATAAGGGGATACAGGATGGTATACGACTGAAATACATGATACCTATAACTTCATTTGTTTCGTGTCGCTGCATAAACAGGCCTCCTCTCTGTGAGAGGGAGAGGGCCGTAATCCACCACGTGGGCTGAGTGGGGGTTTGTAGATGTCTCGTCTTCGAATTTTTGGTTCTAGGAAATGCCAGTTTCCTCACGATGTTTTCCTTATTTATTTATTTCTTATTTATTTATTTAATAAACATTTTGTAGACTTAACAGGTCAACTCAAGGCGTCTACAAACAAGTTACATTTAGTGATATACGCGTACAGTTATTTATTGTTAACATAGGTACTGTTATTATTATTAACTACGATTTCTTAACTACTAACTTATAGTGAATACAGCTTAGTCTAGTTACGCAAAACCCATATTTTAAAAGGTAAATAATTAAATTATCTTTAAAATGGTGAAGTTTTATATTAATAAGCTAGATAGTTTTTGTGAGATTCTCAATGTTTTCCAAATGGATTACACTGTGTAATAATAAACATAATCTAAAACATTTACATGTTATGTTATTAATAAAATGCTCTTATTTAACATACCTATATGTGTTTTTGTTTAGATGCGATCTTCAGTTAAAAATTCTTAAAAGTATGTTATCGTCGCCTTAACTTTTACTAGTATGACAGTGTGTGTGAAGGACATGATTGTCGCGGATATAATTCTGTTCAGCTTGTCAGTGAACAGGTCCACATCTTGAGTTAATAAGATCGAGATGAGGAGCGCAAGAGTACGTCGTGTGGTTGCATTTCTTTCCTTCACCGTTTTGAGAGCAGTGGCGATGAAATGAAGGACACAAAGTGAAGCGCCTGCTTGGGTTGGAACCTACGATATACAACTCGTAAGTCAGGGCCGTTACCACGACAGTAATTCAAATATGGCGGGTCCAGTTTCTTACTGTCAAAATTTCGCCACTTCATCGGCTTTAACGGTGGCTGCGAGGTCACTGGCCACATGTTTTTTTTTATACAGAGGGCAGTTTTTGCGGCACCACTCCACATCCACACTTATAACTGAAAACCTTAAAAGGGGTCATTGTACACATCATTATGAACCACTTTTGCTATGAGAAAGCGAAGCGAACCACGAAAAAGCGAAAAAAAAAACAGCGGTTCCATTCATTTATGACGAAAAAGATGGTGTATTTTCGTGATTTCAGGGTTTGTCCTAAAGTATGTAAAATTTGTTCATAGTGATGAGTTCAATGCCCTCTTTTTAGTTTGGTCAATTACATCAAATCACAGCGCAGGATTGTATTGCTTACGAAGCATTAGAATGTTGATGGGTACTGACATTTATTTGATCTATTTAATTTTAGTAATGAACTGAGCGGCTTACCGACGTTTCGGACACTATATTCGGACACTTTTGCTTGCTTCTTGCTCTATCTCATTAAAATATGTCGTTTCGGACACTGTGTCTGAAACATCAGTAAGCCGACTGAGCATCAAAACGTTTCTGTAAAAAAAAAAATGTTATGAGTCTTTCGTTTTTAGAACTCCAAGTTAAACGCTATACTTATTGATTTTCCTAAATACGTAAACTTACAAAAAAAATATATTTTTATCAGCAATTTTTCTTTCAAAACGCTGATCTATCTAAGCATCAGATTAGATTTCCATTTGTAACATAAGTATATTAAGCATAATACACAAGTTGTGATGTAATCCTATACACCACCGTGACTTATCTCTGCTGGCTAGGGCAGCCATGATTGTTCGAACACTAGTCAGGATAAATCCGACGGTGATTTATAAGGGTTAAGAGTATGAGGCGGATAGTTGATAAAACTAGGATGTGTTTTATCAATTTAAATATGAAATAAGGCAACAGTTTATTGAAATTTCAGTACACTCAAAACACATGAAATATAGCAAACAAAGTGTTATAAAACTTTAAAAAAAAAGCTTTTCCTCTTTCAATGAAAGGCTACGTTTTCTGATAGGATTCAATCTTGTAAAGTAACTATGTACTTTAAAAGTAACGTATGTACTGTGTTATCAAATAGCTGCAAGACTGACCTTGTATTGAATGTTTCGTATCCAGTCCAGACCGGTCAGACTTAATACGGGCATTATTATAAGTTCCGTGCAGTCAAAGATTATTGTTCAAAGTTTAATTTGTATCTACCGATTCTCTTTTAGATATTGTAGAAGCAGTAGAGGAAGGGATCATAGTACTCCTGATAGTTCTACCACATAATCATCTTGCCCTTAACCGAATTTGCTTAGAGTCGGCGCAGCCTGTCTTCTTTTTACATACATTTCTATCAGCCAGTGGCGCCGATTCCCTTGTACACACAAACTAAACTAAATTTAGGTTCAGTGCATCTTTTTACTTCTATTTCATTAAGAAAAGGACAGAAGATAAATATTAGTTTAGTCCTGTCAAATTCCAATCAAACCCCGCGCCATGATGAAATAAATAAATCGCACTGTGTATCCCAAATACCTACCTCGAGTTAAAAAAAATACAAAACATCAAACATTACCAAGTACCGAGACTGTCCGGCCAAGTCCCATAGTTCTGCCCGTCCTACCCGGTCAGAATTGATGGCTTGCTAGACTGCGCCGGACGTCAATCTTCATAATGACCGCACGTTATTCGCCATGAATTGATGTTGATTCAGTAATTCTGGTAAATCACCACCATTGAATGATTGCTTACTAATTATCATGCGTCGATGTGAGCCAAGAATAGGATGGATTTATTGAATACATAAATACGTACCTTAGTTATTATTTCGATAACAGAAGAGAGTAAATAAGTTTAGGTATCTTTCGGTGAAAGAAGAGAACGTACTTTGTAATTACGCTATTTGCCCACTGCTGCGACTCAGGCCTCCACTCTGTGAGAGGAAGTGGGCCATAGGTATATTAATCCAGCATGCGGACCCAGTGTGGGTTGGTAGATGTCAGAATTCTTCGAATGTTTGGTCGAATCGTAAGGCTCCTCAAGTTCTGAGTTGAGCTGCACGATTTTTGACAAATGCGTGCACTGACTGGACAGGTCCGCTCAATCTGTGTGGTTCTTTACTCAAAAGACCATTTCAGACACCAATCTACATGGTCTTCACATGCTCTGACCAAGATTATGTCTGGACTTTAAAAGAGACTGTGACCTCTGAGTTTGTTTCGGCCTTTCTTCACAGAGTAGTCAGATAGGAAACGCCGACCTCATCTAGTTTAAAAAAATATGATTGACATGTAAAAGTGTTTGTACAAACCTACTTACAGAAAATAAATCATTTATCATTTATTTATCATTTAGGATATGTTCTAGGTAAATGGCTAATGAAAACGGTTATCACAGGTTATTTATTTATGGGCTGATTTTTCAATCGACAAATATTTTTTTTCCGTGAAATAAATTTGACGTCTGACAGATTTTGTATAGAAGAACAGCCGGTCGATTCTGGAAAAGCTCACCGTGATAACTAAGGTGAAGTGAGCTTAGAGTGAGCTGTGAGTCATGCTGATGCTAGGGATTGACACTATTGATGACTCACTCCACGCTCACTTCACCCAAATTTTCACTGTGAGATGGTTACAGAATAGCACGGCTGTTAAACATTCAAAATTATTCCTCGGATAAAATTGTCTTGCAATGGAAGAATAAGCCCTAAATCTAAAATTCTTCTAATTGCCTTTTTCAGTAAACAAAAAATGAATGTTGCAGCCGTTCCTAATAGATGAAACAACAAAAAATAAATGCTCACACATTGCTTTAGACACGTAACATTCCGCATTACAACCTTATTCTAGAAATTAAATTAAAATGGCGTCTCAAGTCCAACGTAATTTTATTTCTGATCACGTTGTAAACGTCAAATAAGGGAAACAAGATAATTAATAATGCTTACAGACCATGAGGCTCGTCACTTGTAGAGTCTTGGCCACCTGTCCCACCGACGGCGATTGACGAGAAGCAAGTGGAGCCGGTAACTAAAAAAGTTTTTTTTATAAAAAAAAAAAAACAACCGACTTCCAAAAAAACACTATGAAGTGAAAAATAACTTTCATTTTGGAAGTCAGTGTCGTTGGTTACGCATTTTCGTTTTTGACACCGACTTCCGTAATTAAAGTTATTTTTCAATCATACAAATACTTGTTCCGTGCGGGAATCGAAATCAAGCTACTACAATCTGTCAAATGTATTTGTGATTTTTTTTTATGTATTAGTTTATAAGTATCCTTGTGTTTCTAGTGGTGTCTTGTTTTTTTTTTTCCATGGGCCATAGTTGCCTGAAATAAAGGAATAAATAAATAAATAAATGTATATTATAGATTTTTAACTTTATCGCTAAAGTTTAAGGTTCAAAGTTGATTGAAAGTTTGACAGTTTCAGGTAGCAAGTTTGACAGTTTCACGTCTGTACATTTCTTGTGCGAGAAAATCGAAGTCGCTTTCTCGTTGGCGGTGGGACAAGTACGCACCCGGCCATATACGATGTTTCTTGAGTAACGTGATTCACATAAAATCGATAGATTCCTACACTTCATGCTGTTGTTGCAAAAAAACCTGGTTTCCATTTTCTCATATAATCTTAAAAAAAATCAACTCAGATTATACAACAGATACGTTTCGGTATTTTTCTGATGACAGATGCAATTATTTCCATTTATATGGTAAAGAATATCTCTACGAAATGGATTTACTTACATTGTAAAATATGCCACTTTTGACTATGGAACATTGTAGGTAATTCGTATTCTGTGGTGTAATTTATCTTATCGGACTCTTAACTTCGTCGTACCATGAAAAATCATCTTATTAAAAAAAATACCACGAAGTAAATATACCTGCATATTTAGACCCCTCCGTGCCTCGGAAAGCACGTTAAGCCGTTGGTCAGATGCCCGAAAGTCTGACAACCAGTCTTACCAAGGGGTACCTATCGTATTACCCAGTAACTAGGCTGTGGGTCTCGTGGAGGTCAGACAGGCTGTCGCTCCATGTAAAGCTGCATACGTTTAGACTGGAAGCCGACCCCAACATGTGTTTTATGTGGTTTAGTAGGTTCTTGCTTTTAGAGGGGCCCGTGGCTAAATAATAACAGCCGCACAGGTCGATCGATCAGGTTAACCTAAGCTTGCCACGGTTGGTCTGTGGATGGGTGACCATCTTTACATACCGAGACCCCTCCGTGCCTCGGAAAGCACGTTAAGCCGTTGGTCCCGGCTGTCATTCGTAGATCTTTGACAGTCGTTACGGGTAGTCAGAAGCCCGAAAGTCTGACAACCAATCTTACCAAGGGGTATCGTATTACCCAGTAACTGGGTTGTGGAGGTCAGATAGGTAGTCGCTCCATGTAACATACTGGTATTCAGCTGTATCCGGTTAGACTGGAAGCCGACCCCAACATAATTGGGAAAAGGCTAGGCAGATGATGAGTAGGTTCTTGCTTTTAATAAGACTAATTTTACTCTTTCATTGGAATAAAAGAAACAAATAAATAAATTAACCAACAGTAACTGATCGATCACAACACTCTATGGTCAATGTCCGATAATGATTTAAAGTCAAACTTAGATAATAGACAGCCATAAATCTTATGACTCAAATTACTCGTATCACTGGACAGTCAACACTCCCAATTTTCAAAATATTTTCTCTAAAATCCCAAAGTCATAGACAAAACGGAAGTGACGACGGAGATGCGCGTGCGCCTGCTTCCTGCCGCGTGCTCGCCAAAATGGCGGCTGCCTGCTTCCGGTTAGAACAGGAAGTGACGCTAGAGGGTGCCGGGAGTTCGCTAACGTATAATTTATGGTAAGGGATGCTGCGACAGTAGAATTATTTAGATTTGCGCAATCATTGTCGTGTGTGTCTAAAGTGTGTCGGAATAGACTTGTAGTTTGAGAGTGATGTGACAT
Source organism: Eremobia ochroleuca (assembly GCA_949629135.1). NCBI lineage: Eukaryota > Metazoa > Arthropoda > Insecta > Lepidoptera > Noctuidae > Eremobia > Eremobia ochroleuca. The sequence goes on along the minus strand of OX451404.1, from coordinate 14,477,805 downwards.
TTTTGGTGAGAGAAAATTGTTTTTGAAGACTGGAAGCCAATGGGGAGAATATGATACCAACTCAAACTCAAAGCATTTATTTCAAATAAATAAATAAATTAAAAGGAGTAGAAACTATCTAAAACTGTAAGCGTGGGGATTGAGGCAATTCCTCATAAAGGTGTTCCTTAATAATCATGTGCTGGGTAAGTGCCGGCTAATACTTGTACTTACTGAAATCTCTCATGTCAACAAGCCATTAATTACTACGAAGCATTCCTATCTAACTTGCATTAAACTTAACCCTAAAAAACGAAAGGCATCAAGACATTTTTCCCGGTAACTTAATATTATAGTTAAGTTTACCGCACACTCTCATTCTCCCCTAGTTCAAAGTAAATATGCAAAAATATTGTAATGTTGGTAGTAGTTTTTTAGTATGTGGTAATTACCTGTCATGGCCGCTGTGGTAGAAAGATGATGAGAAGTGTAATTATCAATGAATTTGTGCTAACATTATCTATTAGCGTTATTATAACGCTATTAGAAATAAATTTATGTTGTTTTTTGTTTGGATTAGGGGTCAGTTTGTATTGTTGTTGTCAAATTGTTCTTGGGAAATTTACATTAAAAGTTATATTGTTTAATGATTGTGTTCCATTGTTATTAGTCACGCTCAATTTTACAGGTTAAATAGTTTTGAGTATTGTTAAAATTATAATAAAAAGAAAAAGAAAAGAAAGAAAAAACGTTAATTCTGCACAAACAAAACGCACGTTACAAAAAAAAATATATATAGAGACAAAGTTGTGTAGGTAGTAAGGTAAACGCCTTTTTGTCAAAAGAAAAACAACAAAAAATCTTAAATAGGTAGGTACAGTCCAGCCGTCGAGAGAATGCGCTCTTGACATCTATCAGTTTCATACAAACGAATACGCGTTTGGCGAATTTGATCTTTATTAGTTACTAGAATTGTCGCACTGACAGGTATCAGGAATGTATTCTCTCGTCGGCTGGACTGTAGGTTTTTAATGTAACCAATCTCTAAGCCAGAACTGCAGTGCTATTCTGTAAAAATCTCACCTTGAGAACTTAGGTGGAGTGAGCTGTCATTAAAGGTTAACACTAGTGACACTGCTCACTTCACTTATGATTTCACGGTGAGACTTTTACAGAATCGACCGGCTGATACAATTATGAAAATTAGAGAGGATATTTCCTATCATTTATTTTCTTTCTTTCTTTCTCCAAAGGTCCGGTCACCTGCTGGGAACTACCATATCACCATAAACTACGATAGAAAAACTTTGTATGTACATTATAATGATAAGTAGAAGGAACACATTTTTTTTTTTTAATTCAATGTGGTTTATGTTGGTTGACTGGTTGGGTGGGTTGGTGGTTTGGTGATTGGTGGTATTCTTGTATTTATGTTCTGGTGTACAATATCATCATATGCCTTTTCTCTACTATGTTGGGGTCGGCTTCCAGTCTAACCGTAACGACTGTCAAAGATCCACGAATGAAAGCTGGGACCAGTGGCTTAACGTGCTTCCCGAGGCACGGAGGGGTCTTGGTATGTGAAGAAGTCACCCATCCACGGACCAACCGCGGCAAGCATAGCTTAACCTGATTGATCGACCCACGCGGCTGTTATTAATTAGCCACAAGCGGTTCTGGTGTACATTGTTTAAACACGCAGAACCCACCCACGACATTCTACGTTCACATTTCCTTAGAACGCACTGAATTTTTCGCCCCGTGCCCATAGTACTTGAAGCGAGACTAATGTATTTACTGCCAACCATGATATGAATGTTGTTCTTAAGTGTTGCAGTCCCATATCGCAAGGGCCCCATGGTAACTACGGTCAATTATGACCATCATTTCACGGTAACTGTACCTACGGTGCACCTACGTTTTTTTTTCGTTGTTCGTTTTTTTTTTTTTAGGCTCGCGTATTTGCTCTTTGGACGCGACCTACATTTAGCAGTGCATTGACACTGACATATTGCATTATTATATGCGCTTTATGTACATTACATTTAGTGTTCCATTAGACGTGGTTTGAGTCGGACAACTCAACTTGCATTTTTATTTAGATTCATCCCGTTGAGCACTTACTGACTTTTTATGCGTTTAAGTTTAATTTGACATTCTGCATTATACTGACATTTTACATTTGCATTGACAGTTCTTATGTTAGGGACGCACCTTTTTTATTTTTTTGTTCTCGATGTGGAAAATCCTCATGGATGTCCGCCGCCCTGGGGCGGGCGGCGAGGTCTGTCAGACTCTTACTGACTAAAAACCACCCCGGTGTTCCATCTCTCACCTACGCCGGGGGTCGCGGGAACGAACGATACTTAGGGAAGCACCCTACAGTAACGTTATAGTTTTCTTGGTAGCTGCATGGCAACCAGTTTTTGTTGACCTATGGGATGTGGTACTAAATTGTATATTGAGTTTGACGTTTTGCTGAGGCCATGTTTTTCCCGACGGGTTAAACGAAGGTTTACTAGTACACCTACACTTCTCTAGTCACACATCGTGGCAAGGTCCTCGATGCGCAATTTGAGACCATGGATTCAGTATTTACATGATTCTGAACCTCCAGCGTTGAAATTTTTGTCAGTTAATATTTTTTTATCTGTTCCATACATTTTGACCGTGTGTGATGATGATGTGACGCACTTTTCTATGAAACAGCAGATTTTTATTATAAGCTACCAATTTTTTTTACGCTAGGGAGTCTAGTTTAGTGCTGAATTCATGGTTACAGTTTGCGCGTAAATCCAATAGACCATCAACCAGGCCAGCGCATAATGTCCTTGTCTCAAAATGTCCTTTCTCAAAAAGTCCTTTTCTCAAAATGTCCTTTCTCAAAAAGTCCTTTTCTCCAAATGTCCTAATGTCCTTTCTTAAAATATCCATTTGGAGAAAAGGACTTTTTGAGGAAGGACATTTGGAGAAAAGGACTTTTTGGGACATTTTGAAAGGACATGTTATGTAAAATACCATAAATCAATGTATTTTTGAGAATAATAAACAAAAAAAAAAACATTATGCGTTGAGACCCGGGCCATAAACCAGGCACAAATTCAGACTCCGGCGTGCTACTGAGAAATGTATAAAAGGAAAACAAAATAACGTTTTACACGACCCGGGACCCGACCCAGGATCTCATACTCAGGCAGTAGCTGCATGTGGATGCGGAAAACGCGACAACCGCTATACTTGTGGCGACGCTTTGGGAAGGCCTACGAGCAACACTGGACGTCTTTCCACTGACATAATGATCAAAGGTCCAGACGGTAAATGGATCCGCATCTTGAGCACTAGGTGTTTAATTCAGACCCTGAGTCCATTGTTTGAAAGATTATTTTTATATATTTTTTTTTTCGTTATCCAAAAATCCTTCCAGGAACTCTTTTCCCGCGCCACCTTGAACTAGACCTCGCGGTACGGGTTATATTATACACTCGACTCTCGTTAATTAGAAACTCGAGGGACTCTTAAAATATTACGAATTATCGAGTGTTTGAAATATCAAATGGAAATTTTTGAGAGAAAATAAATAAAACTTCGAATTATTAAGTGTTGCTCCGATAATTTCGAATTAATGCGTCGTTATGTTACGTAGCAATGATTTTTTATCAACATTAACTTATTTATAAAAATAAATTAAAATAAACTTAACGTTTATGTATTTGAAGAAAACAAAAACGCGGCAAATTCCTAGACTAATATTTTATTGTCGGAAAAGCAAAGGCATCAAGCTCATACGGCCTCGTCGGTTTTCGTAATTTTATTAATAATCATAACTGCATAATAAATGCGTATTCCTTATTCAAAAAGATGTATAATGCTTTATGAGTATTTCTCAAAATAGTTGTACATTTGTGGAAAAAAGCATGTCCCAAAAGTTTGAGTCAAAATATTAAAATAAAATGATGAAACTTCTTGCAAGATATTTGCGAAGGGATGAAGAAATATACTCCTGATTAGGATTATATATCGCAAAAACCGAAAATACTTCATAAAATTGTGTAACGCTTCAAGTTGTCACTATCATGATTTACTTTTCCATACAAAATCTTTTTGTCTCAAAGGGTACCAACGACTTTGCCGCTTCAAAAAATACTACTTGACGTATGTCTAACGTTCTAATTTTCTGTAATTAGCACCTTCGTATAATCTAGTTTAAGGTTCAAAGTTGATTGTATCCTGCTTTCTTTAAAATATAGTACGTTTCACGCAATAAACAAAATGTCTCACCTTTTTTACTTTTTAGTCACGTACTCTTTAGTCACGCCATTTCTCAGTAATTTTTTTAATTTCTCAATGAATCTGTAGTATTTTGTACTGGAAACACTAAAAGCGTTCTTATTGGGCGATGGTAAATATCAGCGCCATATATTTTTTCAGTCAAAAACTAGATTCTCTTAGTGCGCCGGCGGTTTTACTGTTTCGAAAGAAAAATATTACTTTTTTCTGAATTATATAAAAAGTTAATAAAAATGTATGTTAGGATAATTGTTTAAGCGAATTACATTATTAAAATTCATTTTGGACAAAAAATCTACTTCTTTTACAGGTTATGGTTTATAATTCCTTTTACTGTTTCGTTGTTTTTCGTCACGTAACGAAATAGTATGTTATAAAATTTAGTTTACTATTTCGTTACTTTGTAAACTATTTCGTTACAAATTTCATAACAACTTTTTCGTTACGTGTACATCTTTCGTGAGAAATACTCTTATATACAAACTCAATCAACATTTATACTGAACTACAGTTCAGTATAAATTTTGGTAAGTATTCCAAATTTAAATCACACTCTCCCCCTAGAGGATGAATGAAATTCAGTACAATTTTCTTTCCCTGTTTTTAACAGATTAAAAATGACTATTGTTATGTTCGATTTTTGTGGCATAGAATGTCACTTTTTTGAGCAAGTGGTACGAAAATGTATTGATTTAGTTCGAAATATAAAGAGATTTTGTAGGGAACTCGTGATAACTTTGAATTATAGAGAGGTTCAAATTATCGCAGGTTTGAATTAACGAGAGTCGACTGTATTTGTAGATAATTGAAAACGCAAAACTTTATTATAATACATGATATGGTTAGGAAGCTATACAGCCATGCCAGAAAAGTTATTGTTTTTTCTTAGTTAGGAGTGCCACAATGATATATCAAGTTATGATGGGCAGTAGTACTTCACATAGGTATTATGGTGTTATTAAGTCATTTATAGTTTTTATTGTTAGAAAGTTGTTGTAATTGTCATTCGGACGCGTTCTTGGGTGGTTTTAATTGGTGTGTATGCTCTGCATAGGTCGCATTCTTTGAACTTACAGTGCTACAAGGAACTTTTGGTGCTTGAGTGTCAAATCAAAACCCGACTGCAACTAAGATTCAAAACTAGCTCACTTTTCAAGCAGTCTGATGCAGTTGGTGGCATCAAATCTGAGATTGGACTAGAATAACATACCTACTGCCTGTCGGGATTTTTATTTTTTCAATCTAATGTCATGCATTTTCATCTAAAACACAATAAATAATATCGTCAATGGAGCGTCAGCTCAAATCCAACACGGACGCGGGGTTATACGCGCCACAGCAACCGATCATCGACGGTGACTAAAACCTATGAAGTCAGAACTCTTTTGCCGACCTGTATATTAGTAAGTAGAAAAAAAGTTTTTTTTTTTGGTTTATGCTTCCACACGTTTTTCTCAGTTGACGTTCCAAATTTAAATCACATTAATGACCAGCGGGTCATAATTAAATTCAGTACAATATTAACGCCCGGCTAGAGCCTAGGGCTTAAATGACTTGCTTTAGGTTAGGTTTGTATAACATACACCCTGAAATTTAATTGGTTGTTTTCCCGCGGCAGAACGACTTGCCTTAAGAAGTACTTTCGAAGTAAAGAGTTAAAGTAAATAAATAACGATGTTTCTGTTTTAAAATAATTAAAAAAATATTCATCAACTCGAAAAAGTGAGTAACAATAGTAACTCTAGACGTAACTTGTAGGTACTAGGTACTACTCGTGTCACCACCTACAAAGAAAACCGATGCACAAAATAATGTCAAACCAAAATAAACCCTCGCACGTTGTGATAAGGCATAAAATGTTTGCACGGAACAATACAAAAAATCACCGCGATACCGACAAAGAAAATACCGATTTAGAAATGTTCAAAGTAAAATTAGCTCTCACGTGTAGTGATACGGCATAAACTAGCCTGCGCGCAACAATTTCAAACGAAGCCGCCGTCGCCTATTTTACCCGTGCGGCACGCGCGGCTGTGACCCTGACCTACTTAGTTTTCCCGCGAATGTCGTACGCGCAACACGCGCCATCACTGTAAACTGCAATGGATCGTCATTACAATTACAGCAATGTGGAGTACGTCGCTATGGTGCAGCTGTATGCTAGGGCTGATTATGACTCCCATGCTGCCCGGCGACTTTACGCAGAGCGGCAACACTTGGAGTCGCTCCGTCTTCGCGGGGTTCTGAACCCCCAAGTCCCATCTCCACGGACGATCGTAGCGGCGACACAGCGGCTACTAGATCATGGACAGTTCCATGCACCGGCACATGCACAGGGCAGAGGTCGACCAGCCGTTATTTTGCCAGCGCTCGACGAGGAAATCATCGAGTACTTCGAACGGGATCCGCGTCGAAGTACGCGCCAGGCCGAGGCTAGGTTTGGCGTAAGCCAGTACCACGTCTGGAAACTACTCAACTCTGAAGGACAGCATCCTTATCATTTTCGCGGTGTTCAGGCTCTCCACGAAAATGACCCCCAGAACAGAATTGCGTTTTGTCAGTGGTTGATCGCCAACCAAGATAAGAACATTTTGTGGACGGATGAATCAACTTTTACGCGAGTTGGTATTTTCAACCAGCGTAACGAACATTTTTGGGCAATAAATAACCCACACGTTATTCGCGAGTGTGCGCATCAAGTGCGTTTTAGTGTCAATTTGTGGGCCGGCATAATGAATGGCCACCTCATAGGGCCGCATTTCGTGGCAGGACACTTAACAGGTGGAACCTACCTGGAAATGCTACGAAATGTTATCCCGGACCTATTAGACGACCTTCCGCTAGCGGTGCCCGTGGACAACCTTTATTTTCAGCAAGACGGGTGCCCGGCTCATTATCACCGCGCCGTGCGAGAGCACTTGAACTCGGTGTTTCCCCAGCGCTGGATCGGACGCGGCGGACCAGTGCCTTGGCCACCAAGAAGCCCGGACTTAACTCCGTTAGACTTTTACTTGTGGTCTGAGCTCAAACGCCTAGTGTATCGTGAGGAACACGAAAGTCGCGAAGCGTTAGTAGCTGCGATAGTGGACGCTTTTGATATCGTACGTCGTGACAGAGACACCTTGTTTAAATTAAAAGAGAACCAATTAAAACGTGCGCGATTGTGTGTACAACGGAATGGCTTACACTTCGAACAATTACTCCGTTACCGGGAAGTGTAACCAACTCGTACTTTTGTAAATAATAGTAGTTTAGCTGATTAAAATTATTGTAAATAAGTTGATTCAAATTTTGTAAATACGCCTCAAATACTTTTTTAAGTATCTAATTCAGAAAATTCGTTTTTTTGGTTAATTTTTCTTAGTTTTCTTTTTTAATTTAATTTTGTGTTCAATAAATTGCAGATAAAAAAGTATTTCTGACGGTCCTAAGCCCGTAAAAGTATGAAGGGAAAATTTGAATAACATGTTGGATAACAGCTGATTGAAAAGCACGTGGGTCAATGGCCTCGCGGCCTTTAATAGTAACACTAGACGTAACATGTATTGTAGGTAATACTGGCGTCGCACGCGCCGCAGCCCTCAAAGGAAAGCGATGCATAAATGGTCAAACCAAAATAAGCTCTCGCACGTGGTGATACGGCATAAAAGTTTGCACGCAAAACAAACGAGCGAGCCACAAGCCGACAAAGCAAAGACCGATTTATTAAATGTTTAAAGTAAAATAAGCTCTCGCGTGTAATTATACGGCATAATCTAGCCCGCGCGTAACATGATCAAACGGAGCCGCCTTCGTACCTAATCCTTTTGACGGTGACCTAGCACCCGCGTCAACGGCCTGCTGTCGTTCTGCCGTAGATATCTATTGGTTCGTGATCGCTTTCGAGTTTAGTTTTTCACAATGTTAAATATGCCAGTTTTTTTTTCTAATATTTTATATAACTATGAAACGATTGTATTACATAGACAAAACCATTTCGCTGCGGGAAAACAACCATTTAAATTTCACGGTGTATAATTTGACGTTACAGAGAAGGTAGTGTGAAAAATATTTTTTGTATACCAAACCTGTTTCAATCTCTATGTTAATTAATGTAATTGGTGTTACCGTTTTAATAAACAATAAAAACAAACAATACCAGCCAGTAGCACCGCAGTAGCCCCACTGGATGGCAAAGGCCTCTTCTCATACAGAGAAGGCACAAAAATCATTCAATTACTACATTAATAGTAATTATTTAATATTATTTAATTATTAATTATTACCCTGGCTCAAGGTGGACTGGCGATCGCAGACTTATCGTAGGTATCTCTCAATTTACCACGGATGTAAGCAAATTCATATATGCTAGGGCTAAGATCCCATAATAGATGCATAATACTACAGCTAACATTTTCTTAGTATAGCTATAAACAACAAAAACTTAGTTACATTGAATTATCGGGTGCATTTTTTATCCTATCATAAATCGAACCTGTCTTTCAAAATGCTCACTTGACAGACCATTAATTGAACCCAATAAAACTTAACAGAAAACAAAAGAAACAACAATAAAGTCTATAAAGCGACTATAAAATAATGATAACAACAAACCCCACGAATTCCAATTAAAAGAAATCTCAATTAATAATCTTGATTCCAGTCCATACGAATTCAACAATACAATTAAAAAAAAAAGACTGAAAAGGACATCCTTATTAGTATAATTAAAATCGACTAAACTGATTTACGACGTCTATATACCCACATCACTTGAACCTCTTAATTGGCAGGATCTTAGTGCTCAATTTTATGCACAGGAAATACGCCATTCAGCCCAAAGATTGTTTTTATTAGGTTGGTAGCACAAAGGTATAAAGTACAAAGGGCCATATGATATGACAGATTTATTGTAAGTCCCAATGCGTAGGCAAATTAGACGGATATATCCATCTCCCTTTTAAAGTTTTTTGCGTGATTAAGAACTTTTTTGATGAAACCGATGAATAGTAATGTATTCCTTGGTCGATTATTTATTTTCGGGAAGCTCATGTCAGTTTTTCGGCAGACATCTTGTTTGTGGAATTAATTGCACGTTTTGAAGGATAAGGCGGTACGTTTTTGTAATGTAGATTTTTCGTTTTTAGAGCTGTAGATACGGGAATCGCTTTTTAATAAGGCTTAAGTTTTGTAGTAAGTAATGTAAGATGTTGTTTGTTAAAATTTCTTCTGTTTTTGTTAACTTTGAAAGCAAGAAATCAAGTTAAGTAAGTAGTCCTGATTATTCTGGAAGCAGGTGTAATTTAAATTTTATTCAATAATAAAAGATTACACTTAAAAATACTTGATTTTCCACTATAGACGCTAGAAGCTGCGATTCGCGTGACCACCAAAGTAATTAACTAGTAAACTAAACTAAAATTTTTAATTTACTAGACCGAAGTGACGGCAAATATATACTAAATAATAGGTTCACTAATGTTTGACAAAAAACGACTGAAAAAATATCATTTTAAAAATAACATTATAAAAAGTAATCATTTGACAAACATCTCATTTCGCAAACATATTACTTTATAAGTAGGTAATCATTTGACAAAATACAGATTTAGCAAATTTTTTACCTTGAAAATATTCCAAATTTTAAAATATCATTCCAAAAATATTAATTGACCAAGAAATTTTGTTTGTCAAATTTTTGATTAAAAAAAAATACGGTAGATAAATAATTGTTACCCAATAAAATTTATTGAAGTATTGCCGTTACTAATTCATTATATTGCACTGTCGTTTACGTAATAAATATGTTTATATAAAGTAAGTTTAAGTAATAAATATATATATAAAGTAAGGGTCAGTAGGTCGTCTTAGGAGTGGAGTAAAAACAAGTTGGTTTATAAGCAATAATAATAAGACGTAGTCGACGGAATCCCGGGCCCCTATTTTTGTCTACAGGGTTCAAAAGAGAAATGATAGGGCTCGTTCGCTCGCTTTGCTCGCTCACTTGAGCCCCCGTCATCCCCTTCAAACCTAACCTGCCGAGTCGGGGTGTCTTAAGTCCCGAGCACGCTTCGCTCACTCTTGGACCGACACTTAAAATAAATCAAGTAAGTAATTATCAAACAATGCACTTTGTCAAACGTTATTTAATGCGTTGGGTTGTTTTACCAATTAACATGATTTTTTATTTTTTTTAAACATGAATATGAAAAGTTTAAGTTTGTCAAATTATGTTTTGATGTAATGAAGTCTTTAAATTATTGGTCAAATAAGTTATTTACAGAAAGAATAGTAATTGTGAAGTGATAACTTTATCAAGTATACATTTTTAATTCGTTTTCTGTCAAATGACATGACACCAAATAATATTATGTTGCAAAAAAGGTCGATAGCAGTTGTCATTTTAATCTAGCAAATTAATAATCAGAGTTTCGACGAATGTTCATCGATTCGAAAAGAAGAAGAATAAAGATTGAAATGGCAATATTTTTTCAAAAATGAAAATGTATACAACGTGTAACGATAAATGCGCAAAACCTCAGACACCCCAACTGATTTTTAATTCAATTGATCTATTTCAAAGAGAAAATAAGTCATTAAAAAAATTGTAAAGGTTTTATGTGCTGTTTTATTTTACTGAACATTCTGATCGTTTCTTGCATCTGCGACGACGCTTTACCGAGGGAGGAGTCGTCACCCAGCCGCTGCGCCGCGATGACATTGGCTTGCTTGAACTATTAATAAATAGACACGGCAATGTTTTTAATGAAGATTTTTTGAAAAATGTGACCTATATTAAAAAGTGGTTCAATTACTTCTGCTCGTTATTCTGATCAAACTACTTTCAGGTTTTGCGCATTTAACGTTACACGTTGTATATTCTATTCTACACGACTACTCTAGACACACACTCGCAAACAGCGCGAGTGTGCGCAGGGTTGCCCCCAGCTTGTTTGCCCACGAAATAGATCTGTTAGCACAGTTGATTGCAGATCGAAACTTTACAGAACTGACCACTCGGAATCGGATTACGGGTTCGTTACGCCGAACATTTTTGCTATTTGACCACTAACAATGTCAACAAATACAGGGGTTTGTTATACTTTTGTTTACTCGGCAACCCTGACTCGTCGGTTGATACTGTTGGTAATTGAATTTGGAGTTTATGTATGTCAATAGTGTTCGTGCTAAGTTCGGAAGGTTTCGAGTTCGGATTTGGGATGGACTGCTCATCAAATGCCGAAATTCAAATAATGGAAGTTCGAATATGTAGGTTTAATTATAACCTTTTAAATGGTGGAAGAAATTGTTGTAAGACTTTATTAAAGGCCCGTTTATGTCACTATGAAAAAACCTACATTTCAACTTATATCGTTTACTTTATTGCTGTCACTATAAACAAAATAGAAGAAGAGAATGAATTAACAATTTATAGCTAATCTAACCCACGTTCAAGAACTGTTAGTGTCAATACCTATTTCACAAAAATGATGACACTGACAGCTCTTTACTTATTTCAACGTCTTGAAGACGCGGTCAGGTACGTACATATAAGACAAGATATCCCGACAGATTAATTATTCTTCCAATGAAAAGCTATACTAGAGAAGTTTTCTTCCAATGGTTATAAAGATATTTATCAAACTACCAATCGTATAGGGAACTGAAAATCAATCGATTTAAAGCAGTGTTATTCATTTAAACCAGTCACATCAAATAAAGAGAAGAAACCGCATCCATACAAACAGGATCTAATAAAGTACAGTCGGAATGTACAATTCGTGACATTTCATCTGGATCTGCAGTAATTGCGCAAACGTATGCGCCGGCGCCGGCGGCGCCACTGGATCGAACGGTTACGATGCCAATAAGCAGGTAGGTATAGTTATGAGGATTTTTGCGAATAACTATTTATGGAGTTTCTTGCTCATTCTTCAGGCAACAAGAATCAATTCAATTTTTTTGTAAATTTTAATGTTCGAAGTACCCTTTAATTGCCTACATGAAAACTCTATATATCCCGACCTCATCTAATTTAAAAAATATGATTGACGTGTGAAAGTGTTTGTACAGACGCCAGCACATCAAGCTACTACAATCTCAATCAATTTGACAGTTTCGGGTAGCTTGATGTGCTGGCGTCTGTACAAACATACTTAACAGTTAAATATGTAAATAATTTAAAAAAAAAAAAAAAATTAAATTGTTTAATAGATTGCTCTTAGCGATAAGACCGCCATTGTGTCAACCTTTGTAAAATTTCTATGTCTGTAATTTATATGGTGTACAGACGCCAGCACATCAAGCTACCCGAAACTGTCAAATTTTCCTAATCAACTTTAAGTCTTATACTTTAGATATAAACTAAGCAAATCTGTTAAAGAAATCTGACAGACTGTAGTAGCTTGATGTGGTGGCGTCTGTACATTATAAAGAGTATTCTATTCTATTCTATTATTAACTTTACCTTTTTAACTGATATGTAATTACTTGCTTTTACTGATTAATATCTGCACATGTTGCGTGGCCCCTTCAATCTCTATTCTTAGATGAATAGACTAATTACCACTTTCTATTGTATTCAAAGTGACATTTTCTTTTCTGCGTTTTTGATATCAGACCGTAGAAATCTACAGACAATCTTTCTTCTTTCGTTCCCTCCGTTTCTACGATGGTCATGCTACGCGTACTGTTTGGTCTTATAACTTTAAGTCTAGGCAGAGAATTGGTGCTCCTGTATTCTTTGGTCGGCTTGGGGAAACAATTTTAATTCTTACGCCAATTATAATGTAGTTGGTACAATCCTGCAAGGATAAGTAGGTATAACATTCTTTCTCCAGGAGATTCAGGTTCAGGTTCCCATTTCCAGTTCAGAGTGCCCACATATTTCTGTTTATCTGCCCACATGTCCAGGGTGCAGATAAAAAGAAACTGCTGAATTCACTTCAAAGCTACCTAATTAATTCCCCTCATTTTTACTTACCCAAACTACCTTCTATCCACAACTCAATGATTACTATCTTTACAACAAACTGGATTGAAAACTAGTTTCGCACTTACTTCAAAAGAGGTTTTCTCATACCTTTTTTTATACTTAACACGGTAGCGATGCAGTAAAGTGTGGCAGTGGCCACCATAAATTGTAGGAGGGATGGACGGCTGGATGGACGGCGGTATCTTACGGCACAATTGTATGTTTTAATTCAGGAATTGAGAGTATTTGATTGTGGACTCTATATTGGAGTTAGGTTGGGATGTGTGGTGGCTATTGGAGCGGGAAAGGAAATGAAATTGTTTATTCTGTAACTAGTATATTGGAATCACTTTTACACGTTGTATTATTTTAAAAAAATAAGCTAAATGGAGTCGAAATTCCCTATCTGACTACCCATGATAAGAAATGGCGATCATGTAAAGACAATGTAGATTAGTGCCTCAAATGGTCTTTTGAGGAAAGAACTATACAGATTTGAGTGGCCCAGTCAATTCAATGCAAGCTTTTGTCAGTAGGTAATTGTGTAGAACTTGAGGAGCTCAACGGGCTAGGGGTAATGTCCTTCGATTTACTGATACGTATGAAATGATGTTGAAATCTGATGTCGAAATGGTCATGTGTGGATGGTCGCTTTTATGTGCCTGGAAGGTTGACGAAAATCAAAACATTCTCTTGAGAAATAGGCCAGTCACCGTAGATACAAAGATTGCGTTACTTCGTGAAAAATTGTACTGTAAGTACTGATTTTTCGGGATGTTGTTAGGGTAGTTTGCAGCTTCGAAAAACCTGTGCTAACTGCGTGGTGCTCGATTAAAACCTCGAAATTTTCGTAGTTCTTTCAGGTTTATAACTTCTAAAATGTAGGTACAGACGTCAGCACATCAAGCTACCCGAAACTGTCAAATTTTCCCAATCAACTTTGAACCTTAAATACTTTAGCGATAAAGTTGAAAATTTATTAAAGAAATTTGACAGATTGTAGTAGCTTGATGTGCTGGCATCTGTAAATTCCACAGGAAAAGCTATAATTTGTTACCATTTGAGCATAGCCGTGGCTCTGCAGGTCCAATAGAACCCAAGATAGCACTTCAAACATTGCCCATTATTCCAAAAAAGTTCAATATTGTAGTTTGTAAAACACTTATTTTTGTTAAGAAATTAAATCACAATAATTATTTTGTATTAATATAATGTTACTAATTCAGTGTATTAGTGAGTTACTTTAACTGATATTTTGACCCTCCAAATGTGTGAAGTGTGAAGAAATTTAATAAAAAACTAAACACATTTTTCGGGCAGTCGTGTAAAAAACGCCTTATAAATCGCTCACAATGAAGCCTCACACACAAAACACAAACAAGGTAATCTCGAATTCAAATAACAGAAGCCTCAGACGCTGCTTCTGTTAGTTGAGCAATTTGCTTAAACTGAGCCTTACGATATTGATACTAAACCTATCACTAGCCTTGATATATGCACGAGAGGTGTAGATTGATGTAAACGTTACAAAATGTTTACAGGGAGATGAGTATCTTAGTGTAGAACACTTTATGTAAAACACAACATGAAGCAAAAAGACTATGAATATTTAAATATTTTATTAATGTTAAACTTTTCTTTTATGACTTACCTACAACGTCCCATTAATTACGAGCTATGCCACGATAGACAACAATAAATTAATCTTTAAAGCTGCATAGTTTTTTGTTTATTTGAACGCGTTAATCTCTAGAACTAAATACAAGACGGATTTGTATTTGATAGTCCAATACTCGAGGAAGGTTATTTAACGACCCATCGGAGACGATCAAAAAGAAAAAAAGTCAGAAAGGACGATAACCCAAAGCGAAGTAATATCGCGGGTAGGCGACGCAATGTGATGGGGCGGATCTGGGAAACAAGAAATTTCACGCAGACTAAGTTGCGAGTAGGAGCTAATTACAGGTTCCATTAAAATAGATGGACAAATTTTAACACTGCGCTCAGTACGTCTAACCAAAGATATCCAAGCAAAAAAAAACACGTGTATGTGATTTTATTTTGACCTAAAATAACAAATTGCTGGCACATTCGCATATTTTCGTTAGCTGATTATTTTTCTTGTAAGTATCTGATGCGTTTTTCTTATATATTGTTTTACCATTGTCTTTATTTTGGTGGTCTAAATGATTTCTAAAAGTTTGTCCATCTATTTTAATGGGACCTTATATAATAAAAAATAAAAGCACAGTGAGTGATCTAAACTGAAATTGCTGCTACTAAAGTGGACAAAGGCGCGTCACAACATAATCAATCAAGCGCTTATAAGTATTCAGAAAACAGAACAATACCTATCGTATTCGCCCTGATCACTTCCAACAGCCCAGACATCGTAACGGTCAGTCGAAAAACACGTTTATTCGAGTCATTAAGGGCCATGTCATCTGCCAAACACATTACAACTCCCGCCGTAATTAAATGGAAAGAGAAATTTAGCTAAACAGAGCATAAAAGTAAAAGCTTCGATGCCAACAATAAAACCATGGAGGGTGTGGAATAAGGGGATGAGATCCACAAGACATTTGGACAGTGTATCTTGCCTGCAGCGTCATTATGGCGTACTAACGGAAGTGGCGTCAGGCGCCGCGGCGCGTGCGTTACAAATCACTACTTTACAACTTCCGGAAAACTCAGTATCTCCCCAACTGCTCAAAGCAGCGGACGTGCGAAAAAACGCAAAAATGTTCTAGTAATTTTTGGACACGCATCGATGGCGACGCGTAATGGTCGTGTGATGATATTATGGAATATAATAATTTGTCTCCTCTCCCCTAGAGATTTGGGGGGAGTACAATAGTTTGCGCTTTGCATTTTTTTGCTGGTAGTTATGGTAGATTAACTTTGTATTGAGGGGTCTACGACTTGAAATGGACATACTAAACAAAGTTGGTTAAATGTCACTCGTATCATAGTTCAGCTAGAATAATTGTAGGTACCACCATTTTTAATCTCTTCGTTAATGGTCTATATTTGACCTTCGGAACTGCAAACGATAACGAAAAAACTCTAATTTTGAGCAACTTTAACACTGACTGACCTCCAAACTACAATTAATTATGTTTTATTTCGGAGATCTCCATGACCTCTCATAACGATCAAATCTAAATTTTATACAAAGCAATAAGATGCTTTGGATAAAATTTAGATTTTCATAAAAAAAATCGACTTAATTATTTGAAAAACAAGAAGGTCATTCCCACGCATCGCATTACGAGTTAATTTATCACCGCAATGATAATTCAATAACCATGAACGTAATAAACTTTATTGATGAAGGGATCATAAAAAACCACTTCATAACCGAAATTGTTTTCGACCGCCAAACAAACAACCCGAGTAATAAATTTTAAACGTATTAAATAAAATCTCTTACGACAGGGCCAGTATTTGTTGGTCTTCAACTATGGTCCTATTCCCCCTTCTCTGGTCGTGTGTTCAACGGTGTCGAAAGGCTGGGACAGGTCAACGCAGTTTGGCGCGGTGTCCCTCTAGGTTTGGACACGTGTCTTGGGCACCCTTTCGCGAACTTTTGTAAGTTAGCGTTGGTAACATTATAAATATTTGGATTTATTTTAAGTTCCCTTTGCGTCGTGATTTACGAATGTAAGCGGTTAGTGTGATGGAGTGGTTGATTTGTAGAGATAATAGGTTATAAGGGAAGTTTCATGATTTGATTCCAGTATGATTAAATTATTATTAATTATCATATTGTATTGTTTGAGTGAGAGAGTTTGTGAGGGGCCTGTGGCACAGGTAGATCGATCAGGTTAAGCTACGCTTGCCGCGGTTCTGGGTTGTGGAGGTCAGATAGACAGTCACGCCAGTCACTCCATGTAAAATACTGGTATTCAGCTGCATCTGGTTAGACTGGAAGCCGACCCCAACATAGTTGAGAAAAGGCTAGGCAGATGATGATCATATTGTAGGGGAAAGTCTGTTATATTGGACCATTTTTAAAAAAATGCGGTTTTGAAATGCTTCTTTGAAAATAGCACAGACAACAGCTGTATTAAATGAAACTATATTTATTTGGCTTCACATATAATTAATAAAAATCAACATAATTATAGCAACACTTAAGATAATCATCATTTTATGAGATCAGATATTTGTTTCAATTTAACCAACCGGTAGGATTAATTGGACCACGCGGTTGGTAATTTGGACTTAGAGAAAACTTACCTATAAAACGAAACAAAACACTTTTAAGAAAAATATCTCTCGTACTAGGTACGTACAAACAACAACGATAGAAAATCTAACTTTGACTAAAAAGACTTAAAATATCAGTCAAAATTCTGAATAAGTTTGAAAAAGACTAATTCAGACAATCATCACAAATATCGGGGTTAGTGGAGCAAGTTTCATGATTCCAGTTATGGCAACGCACACATTGTATCCAATCCACTTTTGATCCTTTCTTATCGTAGTAATTTCGCCCACATTTCCTACGATCATTTTCATCTTCTGAATCCCAACTCTCTGAGTCGTCAAAGACTATGACTTCTTCTTCAGTCGACTCTTCACTGTCTTCAATTTTTATCTTTTTCTTATTGCGTGTTGTTTTATCATTAAGTTTCTTGTTTTGTTTAACACGAGTTGTAGGTATTTACTTTGGTTATTTTTTTATCGTCTTCTAGATCGGTTTATTTAGTTGCAATGGAACTTTTTTGGGCTGCTTAGCTTTATGCTGAGATGTCTCTTAATCATTTTTATAATATATTTTTTTTAATACCAGGCCTTCCCAGCCATTTTCTTTGTTCTATTGAAGTTGTGTTTCAGTCCATTTTTCTCGGCAATTTGGTAAGCAAGTTTCCTAACAAATTTTACCAGTCCATTTTAACCGACCATGTGTGGTCCATTTAAGCAAACTGTTTACTTGCATAAAAAAAACGAATTTGACAAGAACAGAACCTATATAAGCCAGCTAATGTTTATCACCAGTTAATTGTTAATTAATAACGAATCTCAATTAAAAATATAAATATAGACAGTTTACCTTTGCCTTAATTACACCACTAGCAAAGTACACCAAAATTTACATGAAAAACAATGAAATTCGTTTTTCGCCAATGCCAACTAGCCGCGCTGTTTTATGAGAAATTCAAAATGGTCGATGTGTAGTGAAGTTAGTTGATTGCCGTTTGGTGTTGCACATTATAAAATCAATAAACTGCTAAAATGTTATTTGATGGTGGTCCAACTTAACGAATGGACCAATATACCAAACCTTCCCCTATTGTTTGTTCTTAAATGAGTTATTTATTATTAGGCAATTATGGCGTACTGCTGGGCAAAGACCTCCCCTCTTTCCACCTCTCTCTGTCCTGTAGAATGAGTTGTTGAGTAATGAGTAAGTGGGTATTGATATTCTAAAAGAATGTTACAAAAGCCAAAAAATGTTTCAACTCTAATGGAGACACACATTTTAAGCTTTACAACCAGCAGAGGGTATACCTACTTTAAAAAAAAAAAGATATTTTAGCTACATATCCCTTTGCCACTCTTCCACGCATCTTCAAATCAACACTAACAAACCGCCAACAACATCAAACGAACTTGTTGACATCAAAGCTCATTGCATCGAAATTGTAAGACAACCCTTTTACAAAAATTCTTGCCACACCATTGGCTGAAATCCCTGTACCTACTACCTAGGTACTACAGGCTCTGTCTTAATTATCACCTACACACATAACCTAACACACACACACATAACATCAAAGAGACCTGCATGTGGTGCAAAGAAGCATTTTTATAAAAAATCCAATCACCTAAGTAGAGCGTGGGGGATGAAAGGGGGTGAGAGGGGGTTCCCACCCACAGGGGATGAAGACATCACGCGAATGCACATAATTCATTGATACTATACCTCACTAAACTAATGTGAGTGAAAATAAGCGCTGATTGTTTGGTACGGTTTACAGAGATGGTGGAATTTCCGTGGAGTTTATATTTGTATTTTGTATCTGTAATTTTTAGTTGAGGTACAATATCGGTCCATGGAGGCATATCTTATGACTTGTGGAAAACTACTATATACAGCGTGTAACGGAAAGGGGGTATCAACCCTGAAGGAGGTGAATATGCTCATGAAACTCAACAACTTTCCCCAAAGAACATAGGTCGAAATATGAAAAAAAAAATTGGCCCTCCCTTACAAAACTGACTACCAGCTGATTGATTTACTATGGCAGGGCCAAATTTTTTTTTCATATTTCGACCTATGTTCTTTGGGGAAAGTTGTTGAGTTTCATGAGCACATTCACCTCCTTCAGGGTTGATACCCCCCTTCCGTTACACGCTGTATATGGGTGGTTTTCAAAAAAAATGTTCGTTGCGTAATGGAATTCCACCCAGAAAGAAAAAAACAATATTGAAATTAAACAAGTTATAAGCTAACGAGTTATATCATGATTTAAAAAATAATGAAATTTAATATGATATGTTTCTAATTTAACGAGAAATACATATTTTAAGCAGGGATGGTAACTAAAAAGTTCCGTTACGTCACGAAGTTTAGATTAGTATTATTAATATGTTTACTGAGCATGGTAATTTTTCCATTACCACTCAAATGCACTCAGATTATGAGACCGCACAGTAATTTTTCTAAGAATTTTCTCTCCGTGTATCATCAGGTATCTGTATGCTTAGTTTTAATTCATAAGCTCTTTTCGGCACACATCCGCCAAAAACACAGATGAAACGCCTTCAACATCTCTTCAACATTTTCCATTGACAGTGATGCGGACGATCTTTTCTTTCCCTTTTTTATACCTATTTGTAAATAATATAATCTTATGTGATCTTTTATAACATAGGTGAGTACAGACGCCTGCCCATCAAACTACCCGAAACTGACTTCCCAATCCATCTTGAACCTAATGCTAACAGCGATAACATTGAAAATCTATCAAAGAAATTTGACAGATTGTAGTAGCTGATGTGCTGGCTGGCGTCTGTACATATTATATTTCACCTTAAAAATGACTTCTAAGTATCTACCACTTTTCCGTTCACAATAATTCTAAGTAAAATATCGAGTCTCTCGTATATTTTGTAGACCCTACAGTAATAGTCTGGTCATGGTGCGTGGCGATCGAACAATACTGCCACCCCCGCGTCATATGCACCACATTACCGGTATCACTGTACTATACGACTGTACGTAAGAGCATAGTCTCATGATTGCTTTACCACTTTTGACAATGATTCTCTTTCACAGTCGTTACGGGTAGACTAACAACCAGTATTACCCAGGGGCTTCATTTATTACGTAAGACAATTTCACAACTACTTTGTGACCCCCGCTCCCCCCTACGTAAGAAAAAATAAGACTTGAATGAATCCCTCCTACTTTGTATCTTACGTAAGATTAGTATCTAGAATAATCTAGACCCCTCCCACCCCCATGCAAGAAGAAATAAGACTTGTTCGGACTTCCCCCACCCCCCAAATCATCTTACGTAATAAATGAACAGCCCTCAAGGGGTATCATGTTACTCAGTAACTGAGTTGTGGAGGTCAGCTCAGAACCCTAATTCAGTAACACACACTATCAACCACAATTTTTTTGAAGGATATTGCTAATCCATTGCTTTATATGTTCGAAAAATTTGTCTGCTCAACATCGTAAATAACTCAATGAATGTTGTCAAACTGTCAAAATGAAAGCCATTGCTACTGATAGTGTGTCACGCAATTACCCCGCAGGATAGGCAGTCGCTCCATGTAAAATACTGGTATTCAGCTGCATCCGGTTAGACTGAAAGCCGACTTCAACATGCTTGGAAAAACGCTAGGCAGAATGAATTTGACGAGAAATCCCGTTAATTTGATACTTCATAAACGTTGAAACTATCTAACTATCAAATTGGTCTTCAAGTAAAAACAGAAGTTTTTTTGACGTGGTAGTGATATTCAACCAGGTAGTAAAACAATTACGAGATCAACTATACTACGGAAACCTGAAGAATTCTATAACTCAAACAATGTGAGGATAGATGGATAGAATAATCCTTATTCCACGCCAAATAGAGGAGAAGAAATAAAAAGCATTGGATAGTAATAAATAAAACTGATTTTTGAAATTTTCACATGTCCTAGAACCAAAAATTCGAAGACATGTGACATCCACCAACCCGCACTGGGCACGTGTGGTGGATTACGGCCCACTCCCTCTCACAGAGAGGAGGCCTGTGTCCCAGCAGTGGGAATATTAGAGACAGATTATGCATGTGGTTAAAATAGGTACTAATGAAATTCTCCTCCTGAGCGAATTATGAACTGACAGGAGCCGCTGAATTTCTCTTAGCAGAGCAGGTTTGTATACTGTATTGCGTATCCAAACGCCAACTTCCAAACGCCGGGCTGTTACTAAGAAATTCCTAATGGAAAACCCCAATAACTCTGCCCGACCCGGGAATCGAACCCAGGACCACGTTCAGCAGTCGCAACAGCAGTTAAAAGAAAAAGTGTACCACATATCCGGACCACACAAACGTTTCAAATATGATTTATCGACATAATTTCGCCTAAACCAACAGAGAAACACATCAGATTGTCCCTTCGCCACCCAGCTAGCCATATAATCTCTATATTTAGCTCTAATCACAGTAAAGCTATGATTACAGGTCAATTTGAGTCCGCCATCATTATTTATATTTTTTAAACGAGCAACCAACTCGATAATGAGCTTGAGTATCACGAACCTGAGTTTCGAGTTAGAGAACAGAGCCGTGGAGTAGGCTGCTTAGAAGACGGTGTAATTTTTTTAATAAAATTGGTTCGACGAAAGTTTCAATAATAGGTTTTAATACAGTTATTGTTAGTCTTTTTTTAAATCGGATGTTTTTTTTTTGTAAAAGTTTTTTTTTTAATGAATCACACGATGTCCTAAAAGTTGAAAATGTCAAGTCACACAAGTTTTAGATGAAGGATTTTGTATTACACAAAGCTACATATTGCAACTTTAGTCGAACCTTTTGTTAAACTTCAAATTCACATAGAAAAGAAAACCAAACCGATTAACTCCAACTTCTAACTCTATGTAAGCACACCGTAATGTATCGAATTTGCTTTTAAAGTCAGAGAGCTACATGAAAATTTAGGGCAAGAAGACCTCGGCTGTAATAAAAATAACACCATTCTAAAACTGTCCTACTGCAGAGCAAAAGCCTATTCTCTTCTCACACAGAGAAGACACGAGCATTGATCACTAAACTTACTCCAGACGAGTTGGCGATCTGAAACTTATATTAACCGTCTATAAATGCAGGTTTCCTCACGATGTTTTTACGTGGGTGGATCAAATATAAACCGGACTTAAGTAAAAAAAAATACGCACGTATTATTATACTCGTAAAAAAAAGGAATATATTTTATTTTTCTACATAATCTCCCCTTCTATTAACACATTTTTCCCAGCGCAGGGGATGTTTCTTGATGCCAGTATCGAAGAATGCAGTCGGTCGTGCCTTTAGCCAATTGCACACAAATGATTCTACTATCTGGTCAGTGTGAAAACGGCGTCCTCCACTGGAATTTTTTTTGTGCTATTCCTACACTTGAGTTCTTGAAAGCGTATTCTTATCGAACTGTAGAGTCAATGGGTGCAAAATTTCGGAAGGTTTTATGCCCTCCCGTGTTAAAAAAATTATGATAAGTCGTTGCTCAACATACTTATATACCTCCTGCTCATACATGATGCTACTGACGCGCAATAAACTAAAGTGAGCCGGAGCAGTATACCCCCCTCCCCTAGATGGTCCCCCCTAACACATACAACAGCACCAAGCGCGTCACTTCACTCAGCGACCAGTAATAAAAAAAAAGTCCTGTTTATATTTGATTCACCTAATAGAATACTTCACCGATGTCAATATTTACCAAGAGAAGAAAAAATAATTAAATACACGACCTCTCCACCACCACCTCTGTCCTTGGTACACAGGTGATAATGTGGCAATGTCGCTACAGCCGCCGGCTACACACGATTATCCTATCTCTGACCACACAGCACTCGACACGGATTCATTCACATTTACGTGTGCACGCCCCTTTATTTTTAAAGGTAAGGTGCACTAACTGAGTGGTTCCGACTGAGAATTTGGACGTTCCCATGAGAGATTTAAGGCTTATAAGGTTTCTTCTTTTCCCAACATGAACGATAAACGTGTAACGTTAAATACGCAAAACCTGAAAATAGTTTGATCAGAATAACGACCAGAATTAATTGAACCACTTTTTAATATAGGTTACATTTTTCAAAAAATCTTCATTAAAAACGTTGCCGTGTCTATTTATTAATAGGTCAAGCAAGCCAATGTCAGCGCGGCGCAGCGGCCCGGTGACGACTCCTCCCTCGATAAAGCGTCGTCGCAGACGCAAGAAACGATCAGAATGGCCAGTAAAAATAAAACAGCACATAAAAGATTTACAATTTTTTAATGGCTTATGTTCTCTCTGAAATAGGTCAATCGAATTAAAAATCAGTTGGGGTGTCTGAGGTTTTGCGCATTTAACGTTACACGTTGTATAATGTTCAATGAAATCTCTAACGGCTGGTTGACACTTCCCGTGACGCAACGGCTGGCTTTTATCTTGGCCAGAGGCTAAGCATTGCCATACAACGTGGCAATGCCGCCAATCTCTTGGGTGCATTTCCAGTCGACAGCGATGCGGAGGAAAATTTCGACGTACTATTTTAGTTTTTTAATATTTTTAGTTGAATTCGGTTATAATATTTTAAATTTTAATAATTTGTAGTTTATTTAGTATTAGAAGTTTGTGCATATTATATCGTAACATAAATAAATTATAATTCCGACAAAGGACAAAGGATACTTTTAATTACGACAAAGGATACTTTTAAATACGACAAAGGATACTTTTAATTACGACAAAGGATACTTTTAATTACGACAAAGGATACTTTTAATCCCGGTAGTACCTACGTTTCCTTGGGATAATTTCGGATTTTTCCGACCTTCACGCGTCTGAAGCTAGAAAACATTAAATGATAAGTTGTAGTTTTTATCATTTTTATAAAACATTAAATGATAAAAACTACGACTTATCATTTAATGTTTTGTTTAATGTTCAGATTTTTCCGACCTTCGCGCGTCTGAAGCTAGAAAACATTAAATGATAAGTTGTAATTTTCATGATTTTTATAAAACATTAAATGATAAAAACTACGACTTATCATTTAATGTTTTCTAGCTTCAGACGCGTGAAGGTCGGAAAAATCCGAAATTATCCCAAGGAAACGTACTACCGTACCGGGATTAAAAGTATCCTTTGTCCTAACCCAGTTCATGGTCTATCCGCGTGCCAAATTTAATCCAAATCCGGGCGTGAAAAGGTGACAGACAGACAGAGTTATAATATTAGTATACGGATAGTTATAATTTATTTATGTTACGCTATAATATGTACAAACTCCTATACTAAAAAAATTGCTACTGCTGCAAAAGAGAACATTTTAAGAGCAATCATGGAATTAGATATTTCATCTGACGATACTTAATTAAGTTCCTTATCAGTGGTCAATCCTGAGCAGTGTTTTTCACTACAAACTTTGCTTATATCACAATCCTCTTACCACTGAGGGAACTAGTGTTTTTGAATCCATGCCTAAGAACATAAACCAAATAGAAAATAAGATATCAACCGTAATATGGTTTTCCACATAACTTCCAAATTTAAAAGACACCATGACCGCTCAGGTTGTTTCAGCATTTCTTCTCAGGGACTGATCCTAGGGCCCCAATTCTGTGTTATTCCCCGCGAAATCTTACCACGTGCAAACCACCTCAATATCGTGTATACTGTAATATCGTGTATTTCGAAATGTCAACCCTACGGAGAACATGTGTTTTGACAGTTCAAACCACGCCATTGTGTCATAGTGAATATGTTAATATCAGCCGGTTGATTCTGTTAGAATCTCACCGTGAGAAGTTAGGTGAAGTGAGCTGTTATTCCATCTGATGCTAGAGATTGACACTAATGACTGCTCACTTTAAGCTCACTTCACCCGAGTTATCACGGTGAGATTTTTACAGAATAGCACTACTGATGTCGTGATTAAGTAAGGAATTGACGTGGTTTCGAAATAAGGAAACATTAAGTGTTCATAGTATATTAGGGCCCTGAGAAGAAATGCCGACGTCATCTAGTTTTAAAATATGAACTAATAGGTACTTTGATGTGTAAAACTTTCTTACAAGATCATCATCATCTGCCTAGCCTTTTCCCAACTACGTTAGGATCGGCTTCCAGTCTAACTGGATGTATACCAGTATTTTACATGGAGCAACTGCCTATCTGATCTCCACAACCCAGTTACTGGGTAACACGATACCTCTTGGTAAGACTGGTTGTCTGATTTTCGGGCTTCTGACTACCCGTAACGACTGTCAAAGATCTACGAATGACAGCCGGGACCAATGGCTTAACGTGCTTTCCGAGGCACGGAGGGGTCTCGGTATGTAAAGATGGTCACCCATCCACGTACCAACCGTGGTAAACGTAGCTTAACCTGATCGATCGACCTGTGCTGCTGTTATTAAAAAAGTCTGTCTTAAAAGATCTACTTACAGAAATCAAAATCATGTAGTTTCCACTTACTTGAATTCAACCCTGATAACTATGGAACCTTTACCTTCACGGAGCAACAAAATAGCCAAGTGAAAAAATAATACTGTATGATGTACGTATTTTATGAATATTAAGAGTAATTACGATGACCATCATAAAGCGAGTTATGAGGACATTACTATGCAGTTACGTAAAAAGAGACATTAGCCATCCGAAAGCAAAGTCACGAACGAGCAATTTGATGGCAATCAATAGCTGTACTGTAGTATCGCCATCTTTGGGACGGATTTTTATATGGAAAAGGTAGATATTTTTTTAACTGACTTATGAACATAGTTTTTCTCTGTATTCTTCAACTCTACCACAGAAGAATAGTGGCATAGCATTATGCTGAGCGATGGCCATTTTGCGTGAATGTGCATATTTCCCCCCAAGTTTTTCTTTCTGTATTTTGTGTTTTATTTATATTTTTTTTCTTTTAAGCTTCCCTTAAAAAAAAAAGGTATGTATCGTCTCACCTACATTTTCTTACATTAACTTAGTGAGGTTTCTTCAGACCATCTTTAAACAAAATAATAATAATAGGCCTACGAGTATAATCTATTTTTAACAATATTTTGACTTAAAAGAGTGTCCGTGGAGTTTCTTGCCCGTTCTTCGCCACAGGTACCCACTACTCTTTGGAATAGGCAACAGCTTCATTTTCTTGACTGACAGCCCCTTGACAATTAAAAAGTACAGACGCCAGCACATCAAGCTACTAAAATCTGTCAAATTTATTTAATAAATTCTCAAATTTATCGCTAAGGCATAAGGTTGAAAGTTGATTGGTAAAATTTAACAGTTTCGGGTAGCTTGATGTGTTGGCGTCTGTACCTGTAATTGGTTTATTTGAAACAAATGCTTTAAGTTTCAGTTACGCCCCACGGTTCAACAAATATTTTTACAATTTTTTTTTTGTCTATACCTATCTTTCATAATATTAAAATATGTTATCCACCATAAACACAGCATTAAGTTCATTTACACTTTTCAGGGGAATGTGTCTCTTTGCTTGTCGAGTGTGGTCCACCTACATATACCACCCACAGCTTGGTTACGAACATGATTGGTAGAGGTGCGTAATTATCGCCCAAGTACCGCTCTGTATCGCGAATTGGCCAGTAGGCATGTAATTTCCCATAGTTGCGTAAAAGACAAAATAGCAAAGTTTCTGAGTAATACTTCATAATCTGCCTATAATGTTCCCACTACTGGGACCCAGGCTTCCTCTCGGTGAGAGGGAGTGGGCTGTAATCCACCACTCGCGCCCAGTGCGGGTTAGTGGATGTCACATGTCTTCGATGGGAGCAGTGGCCCGTCTGAGTGTCGACCTCGACCTGAGTTGTAGATCGTGAGTTCGAAGCCAGGCAGGCACTTTATGTTTTTAATTTCATCACCACCTTAATTAGAACCAAAAAAGTCGAAGTCATCGCTTTACCTTACTTATTAAATATAAGTTTAGAAAAATATCATAAAGATCTATCCCCGCCCATTTGTAACTACAATAGCACTATTAACTAGCTAGAATACAGTACAATGGCACTAAAAGTACCACCCACGCTATATGAAGTGCTGTTACTTGGCCACGTTATTATCACCAATGGTGCCCGTAAATTATGGGAAAACAACATCGCGGCGACTGCCAAATTTGTGGCCTTTTGACGACAGGAATGTGTGGACATTCTCGTTGTTTTTTTAAGGACTAAATTTTTTTCGATTTTTGGTCGAGTGCACCCAGCACTATTGAAACTTCTTTAAAGGTTAATTTATACAAATCAAATCATAAGTCATTTATTTAAATTAGACTGAAGATCAGCACTATTTTTACGTCAAAATTACATAAGACAGTCCTCCAAAACGCCCGCCCTTCACCACTTCCTAATGCTTTGACTGGGAAGAATTCATACTTCTTTGTTCGCGTTCATTTAATGCTGTGTATTTTCTACTCCAAGGGTTGCACGGTGCACCACAAATCACTAAATACGGCATAAAATCCAGACTCCGGGCCGCTACTGAGAAACTTCTAATACAAAAACTCTCCTCTGTAATTTATATGGTGTACGTAATAAAGAGTATTCTATTCTATTCTATTCTAACACTTTGCTCGACCCGGGAATCGAACCCAGGGCCCCAACCTCAGCAGTAGCGCTTACCATCACTATACCAACGAATCAGTAAAACAAAAAACAAACAAACTTGAACCCCCAAACAAATTCACTCCTTCCCAGCACATCCACGCTAAACCAACACTCTGAAATTGGCCTAAAAAAAAGCAAAAGTCTAAAACAAACAGATCACGGCACCAGGCCCCGGGCCCCGGGCAACCGAAATTTAATCATACTTATTATCCAGTTATGACAGGCAACACCGACAGATATAGCGGGTTCACTAAACAACCGATCGTTAACTTTGTTTTGTTCCTATATGACAAAAACAAATCGTTTTGTTGACGATTGTTAAAACTTAAAACTGAGGTTTCAATACTTTCAATTAGACTTTTCAACTGCTTCTAGTTGTTTTAAGCCGCTGAGTTATGGCAATCCTTCATCAATACTTTTTCCTTTTTGTTAGACTTTATTTTTTCCCACTTCTGGGCAAACCGCTGTCCTTTTTCCTTCCAAACCTCCCTGTCTTGAGCGATCTCTGGCCATGTTGGCCCTGCAAACCTCGTCAGATCGTCACACCACCTTCGCTCTGGTCTACCTTGACGGCAATTTCCTCCTTCAGGCGTCCAGTGAGTGACTGTATTTAATTAAAAATCAATTTGCGAACTTACGGTTGGTAAGTACTTAATATTGTTAAAATTATTATTTATTCATTTTGTACATGTAGGATTTGTGGGCAAATTGGAGTTTCAACTAGACTCGTCAATTGTTTTAAGCTGCTGAGCTGTGGAAATCCTTTATCAAAACTTTTATTTTTAGCCTATACTGTCCATCTACTGGACAAGGGCTCCTCAAGTCGTTCCAAGAACTCTTTTCCCGCGCCACCTCGAACCAGCCGTGCGATTCTGTAACCACCTCGCCATGAAAACTTCGGTGAAGTGAGCGTGGAGTGAGTCGTCAATAGTGTCAATCCCTAGCATCAGCATGACTCACAGCTCACTCTAAGCTCACTTCACCTTAGTTATCACGGTGAGATTTTTCTAGAATCGAACGGCAGCCCTCGCGGTACGCGTCCAGTATATCAATATTTTATTCAATAAAGAAAACATTTTGTTAACTAACGATTGGTGGGTACTTAATATTGTTAAAATATTGAATTTTTATTTAGACACTTTTAAAGATTTCTCTAAGAATAAGACAATACAGCAACAACAAAAACAGATCATAACAAAAAAAAAACCACTAGAAACAAAATTATAAAAAATAAACGTAAAACATTTTTATGTCACAATCTACTTTAAAAACGTCATAAACACCCAATCGAATATAAGTAACAAAATAATACGTCATCAGCCAATTAACAAACAAACAGCATTATCACCACTGGCCATTAAACAAGTTAAGTCCATTTAAAACATAAACCAAGAAACAGAATCCCATCCCAATTTTGAAACAATCTGTATCTCGAGTCATGAAATAATTTATAACATACACTCGCCCTGTATAATTAGGTCCGGTCAGACGGTTGATTGCTTATTATATTGATGTTTCAATTTTATACCCATTTTTATGGTCATCGACCAACTGTGGGGGGTGGCCACCCAGACCGTTGTTGAAACCCTTCACTCTAGTCATCATACCAATAAGACTATCTTCGTCTACTTAAGCTCTGACGGATTCAGGATTTTCTGTCTCCTTCTTACCGGTTTAGAGTGTCTCCTGTCTCTCTCTTGTGATTATGGCGAGTGAAGAAAGTTAGTCCTCGTCACGAGTTATAAGCTGTTTAGTAACTATGTTGTGATTTTCGATTTTTATTTGAAGGAAGTTCCTTCATTGGTTTCCGATTGTAAATTATTTCTTGAGATTTTTTTATAACAACACCTGCGTACGTTTTATGGTCCGTATCGTAATTAAAGCCTTAAAAGACGTCAACTTTTTGCTAACTTTTGTAATTAACAATCGAAATTTCGAACGAATTTTCGGAAAACCGGATAAATCTTTCCCAAACTTACTTACACAAATGATCGTCAATTAGCCCTTTCGAAGGCATTTGAAGATTCCGTTGACAAATTCGTTTGGGTAACATTTTCTGATGAATTTGTCTGACATTAGTAGGTGGTTCTGTTGGAATTTTGAACGTTGTTTTTGGTTTGTTTTTAGTTCTAAGTCGAGTGGAATCGATGTCGCGACTATCTCGGTGCTTTGATCTCGTTTAGGCTGGTGCGCTCCTCAAAGTTTAGTTTTCTATAGAGAGAAGGCTTCCGTAACATTTGTTTTGAAGAAGTAATATTCCACATATTTATCATTTCTGTTATTTACGAATGGAAGGTGTCAACAACGACTAATTGTTTTACAAGGAAGGATACTACAACATTGTTTGGTGAATTTTTTTTGCTATCAACAATAAGCTACTCTTTTTGTCAATTACTTTATATTTTGTGTTGTTGTGTTGTGTTTTGTTTTGTTTTTTGTGTTTCATTTCATGATCATGGTTCTGGTAATGTTACTTCAAAAGTAGGTATTCTTGCGGGGTAATTGCGTAAGACACAATAACAATGCCTTTCATTTTCGTCTATTTAACAACATTCATTGCGTCATTTACGGTGTCGAGCAGATCATTTTTGCAAACATACGAAGCAAAGGATTAGCAATTTCCTTTAAAATTCTTCGGGTAATTGAAAGTGTGTCTGCTTGGTCTCCAATTTACCCATTGTGATTGTACCGTTATCCTCATCAAACTTATCATCAGAAGTACTCAATTTTATTTGCCTAACAAGGTTTAGAGGGATTTTATTAGATGCAGCGTCCGAATCAAACCGTCCCTAAAAGCCAATTAGCTTTGATTACGGCCCACGTAATTGGGTTTTGATTAAGAGTATAAAAGATATAATAAATAATAAAGATTTTTTTTGTTCTTCGCTTCATTGTCAGAATGGTTAGCGAGGCGTTCTTCGTTAGATTAGGTTTTGACTACTGGTTTTGTTTCTTACGTTGTTAGGTTTTGTGACTATTATTGAAGGTTTTTTTGAAGTGAATATTTCTATTGGCGCAATTTGGGCTCTTTCTGAACAGTGAATGAAACTGAACCGTCACGGTCGGGTCGGTGACGCTGAATCGGGCATACTCGGCTCGTCTTAAGTTTCCACTTCTATCTTTTTTTTCTGTCTCTTTCTCACGCTGTAACGATTTCTTAGTTATTTGGACAATACTTAGCAGAACGTTGGTGTTTATAGTGGTCTATTTTGCCCTATATGTTTTTGCGAGAGGATGATTTCTCGTTTAGTCCTCAGTATTTTTTTATTGTGTCTTAAGTGCCTACCTAACTAAAGTGGATAAGTATAATAACTTTCGAAAGTATCATCCCGTAGCCAAGCTTTATTTTATTTATTACTACTAATATAAAAATAACACTGACAAATTAAATTAAAATAATGAGATCAACCCAGTTTGGTTTAACCTCGCAAAATATGATTTTATAACAAATTCTGATTCAAATCAGTTGAAATCGAGCACAAGTCTTGTAAAACCAGGGCTTAAATTCAGGTTTAAATAAAACTGTTTCTAAAAAAACTTTGAGCATCAAAAGGCGCGCGGCGACTGGAAAACGTCGGCGGCGCCTGCGCATCTCTTATAAATCACGTCTCGCCATCTTGTAGATTACCCGATTAACTAGTCAACTGTTAAAAACATAGATCCTTTATGTTCCACTACTATTACATTCACGCTCACTGACTTTTGGAAAAGGCCGAAAAAAGTAACCAAACTTTTTTGACATTTAAACTTTTTTTAAGGAACTTTTTGTGTTTTTTTTTTGTTTCTTAATTTGGAGGCACAGGTGGAGTAACTGTCATGTTTTTTCTAGAGTATCATGATACGATGTCATGTGGCCACTTATTGGAAGTGATAGGTTTGTAATAGATATATTTGAAGGAGGTTTCTGGTTTGGTTGAAAGCAGAATAAATTGAAATGTGATCGACTTTTCTTGATATATATTTTTTTTTGTTTTCGTCGTTGTAACCTATAACGTTTCGGTGTTCCTTTTAATACGGTATCGGTACTAAATTGAATTGGCTACGGTTTTTTGTTCTCTGTTTTTTTAAACCAAACTTTTAATTAACTAGATATGGACTTCTGTCAAAATAAATACAAAAAAATGAAAACGATATTGCTGTACAAACGATCCTACAAGTTAGCCTTTTATATTTTGACAGTGAGTATATGAATAGCTTAGCTTGGTGAACAAATAATTTATTTTCTAAATGCTACCAGTTTTAGTAATTTTGGTTAAGGTTTAGATACAAGGACTTAATTCAGACTGATGATACTCCTCAATACGGCTCGCATTGTGGGGAGGTGCCTGTCTCTGGAGCTCTAACCCCCGGTAGCGTGGACCCTGCTTCCGATACCAACAGACGACAATTTAAAAAAAAATCTTGTTTTCTATTTTAAGAAATATTGAAAAATGTATAAGATAAAGAACTAAATAAAAAAAGGAAATTATAAATATAAATTCAGTATTAAAAATGGTAAAATATTAACACAAAATCTTAGAAATAATTTACAAAGGTATTATGATGGTAGATGCCTGTACTAGGATAAACCTGAATCACAGACGGCATTAGCCGGCGCCGGTGCTGCTACACGGAGAGAAAATTCTTAGAAAAATTACTGTGCTCTTCACTGTAAAGTGAGTACAAGTGACATCTACAGAAAATTTTCTGAGTGAGATTGGGAAAAATTCAAAATCCACTATTTGTCCAATAAATTTTACTGTACAGCATAAGAATTTTTACTGTGGTAGCATGGTAATTTTTCCATTACCACTCAAATGCACTCAGATTATGAGACAGCACAGTAATTTTTCTAAGATTTTTCTCTCCGTGTACTGGTGGCTAAGGTGAACGGAACGATCATTTAAGAAAATAAATAAGATTTGAGACTAAAAAGATCGTCTAAGCATTTTCGACCATTCGACACAAGACATGAGAGTCCACACATGAGACATGAGAGACATGAGAGGTGGCCCAGATTTATTGGCTCCAACTTCGGTGATCGGTCGGTGTGTCGATTTTCGGTCGTGAGTTCGAACCCAAGGAGGCGCTTTAGGTACTTTGTGTAGGTACTCGTATTTAATTTCATCACCACTGCTCTGAAAATGGTGAAGAAAAACATTGTGAGGTTTCCTCAAGATGCTTTCCTTTCATCGTTGTCTTCGGCATGTCCTAGAATCAAAAATTCGACGGCATGTGACATCTACCAACCCGCACTGGGCCCGCGTGGTGGATATGGCCCACTCCCTTTCGAAGACAGGAGGCCTGTATCCCAGCAGTGGGAATATTATAGGCTGACAAATTCCAACATGAATTCCGTATAAAATTTCAACGCACGCGCATTCTATTCACACAAGTCGCGACCGTTTGTCTGGTAATTGTCGCTGTCAACTAGTAATTGACCCCATCGCTTCCTATTTAACGGACCACCCATGTATTTGAAGGCATCCTCATATTCCTCATCATATGTCGTAGGTACTTGCTTGTTTAACAATTGACTTTAGTTGAGTTTTTTTTCTTATACTTATTCTTCTCTCTGCTTTTACTGCCTCGTTGATCTCGTGGTAGATTAATGTAATTTGTAAACATTTAGTAATTGTGCTTTTGTGTGTTGTGCTATGTCTTGCCACGTTGAATGGAAATTCTAATTCTTTGGCTAAAGAATATTAAATTTTAGCTAGCCCTTTCCCAACTATGATATATCTAATAAATCACTCACTTATATTTAATAAATTAATTTTATATTTAAGAAATCAATATATTTACATATATTTAATAAATCATTTATTGGCATAATAAAATGTGCACAAAAACAGTGAAGCCCTGAGTCCTGCTAATGTTGGGGTCAGCTTCCAGTCTAGCCGGATGCAACTGAATACCAGTATTTTACATGGAGCGACTGCCTATGTGACCTCCACAACCCAGTTACTGGGTATGGCGATACCTCTTGGTAAGACTGGTTGTCAGACTTTCGGGCTACTGACGACCCGTAACGACTGTCAAAGATCCACGAATGACAGCCGGGACCATGGTCTTAGCGTGCTTTCCGAGAAACGTAGCGGTCTTGGTATGTAAAGATTGTCACCCATCCACGGAGCAACCACGACAAGCGTCGCTTAGCCTGATCGATCGACCCGTGCGGTTATTACTTAGCCATTCTATATACTACATATACAACGTGTAACGTTAAATGCGCAAAACCTCTTAACCTCTTAAGGGGTCATTGTACTCATCATTATGAACAACTTTTACTATGGGACCAAAACTGAAATCGCGAAAAAAAAATCAGCTGTTCCCTACATTTATGTTCGCATAACTCGTCAAAATGTAGGGAACAGCTGATTTTTTTTTCGCGATTTCCGGTTTGGTCCCATAGTAAAAGTTGTTCATTATGATGAGTACAATGACCCCTTAAGAGGTTTTGCGCATTTAACGTTACACGTTGTATACTTACAAGCCAAATATTATTAAATTTAGGTTTCTAAAAAAAAACTCAATAAAACCTAAAGAATAAAACTACAAAATAAAAGAAACAACACACAAAAAAAATCAATATTATTATTATAAAGGAAAAATAGTAGAGAAGCCAACAGGGACACAGATGGCGATTCCCGCGCTACTTAAAAGAGTCAACCTGTACACCATATCATTACAGTGTACAGCCTAACGTGTGATTATGTACACCCCGCTGGGACAGTGGATCGTCGTGAGAAAGCACATACGTTCACCACAAGACTAGTGGCCAGCTTACCAATGAAGACGAACACTTTATTTTTGTTGATTAACAATTTTACTATAATAATAATAATAATAATCTTTATTAACAAAAGCCAAATACAAGTTTTCCATCTCAATAAAAACATAAAAACGCCATAATTATGTTATATGCTATGCGTAATTTGAGACAGAGTGAACGTCTGTGTCTGTGCTAGTAAACTGTGTTACAGAAACAGGCGCCTTCCTCTTACAGTTTATTAGCAGTTTGCTGCATTATCTGGGTGATATTTCAAACATAAAAAAACTTAATTTAGCTATGAAAAGTTTAAAGTAAATAAAATAAAAAGCAAGTTAAAAGGTAAGTATGTGCGCGCACGCGCGCGCGTGTGTTCGTGTGTGTTCGTGTGTGTGTGTGTGTGTGTGTGTGTGTGTGTGTGTGTGTGTGTGTGTTTGGGTGTGTGTGTTTGGGTGTGTGTGTGTGTGTGTGTGTATTGTGCACTACATAGGTGATACAGTGTTAAAAAATAAATGGTAAGGGAGTAAGTTAAATCCGTATTTTTAAGAAATCTCACTAAGACAGTTCGTTCTAGTACGATTTTTTCGATGTAGAATGCATCATAATT
Organism: Eremobia ochroleuca; assembly: GCA_949629135.1. NCBI lineage: Eukaryota > Metazoa > Arthropoda > Insecta > Lepidoptera > Noctuidae > Eremobia > Eremobia ochroleuca. The sequence continues at coordinate 14,442,382 of OX451404.1, read as the reverse complement.
TTTAATCTGAATTTGCAATTATTTTCTGACCCACGTAAATCTAAAGTTTTACACAGATTTGAATGCGAAGTAGCCGTATGACAGTCAAAATGCACGTCGTGATATTACGCCAGTATTCGTATTAATTGTATTTATTTATTTTTATTTTATATATCTTCATATAGTTAGAATATATAATACGGTAAAACATTATTGTCACCCAGGACGCTCTTACTCGGAAATCTTCGTCTATGTCTTTCTCTATTTCATATTGTACTACATTTTATTGACAAACACCCTAATTGCGTAACACATTATCAGTCACAAACTGGATCCATTACTCCTGCTAATCCATTGCTTCAAATTTTCGAAAAATGTGTCTGCGCACCAACGTAAATAACGTGCTGTCAGAATGAAAGCCATTGCTACTAGTGTGTTACGCAGCTACCTCGCTGTACTTGTAATATGAAGTTGAGATAAATAAAGACTTATGATTATGATCAATAATTTATAATTTTAATAGTTTTTTTTTTATCATTGTTCGGCTCAACCAAAGCACCTGCCATCTAATCTCTTCACCACCCTTGGTTGAGTGGTAGAGAATGTCTAAGGCATTAAGTCCGCCTTTGTACCTTTTTGTGTGCGAAAAGTTTAAATAAATATGATTAGGCATTTTATCAACGCCTCAAATCATTACGAGAACGTCACTAAAATCACTTTCTATTCACCTAAAACATCACCTCATCCCGTAATTACATTGAAACACAGACCTTTAAAGCGAGCGATCGGAATTGAGATTTTAGCTGTAGGCTAAAATCTCAATTCCGATCGTATAGCCATCAAAGTACCTACATAGAACACAATCCTGGTAATGTAACGCCAGAATTCCGAGACAGCTCCTTAGCAATGCGGACTGTCAAAAGCCAATGTCGGCTCTCCCTCGAGTGTCCGAGCCACTCGGCCCCTGCCCCCCCTTCTCGCCACCCCACTGACCGTTGCTAAAGAAAATTTACCATGGTTCCGTGATCGAGAAATTTGTGAGATAGAATAACGTCTTCCTTTTAGCGTGTCGGTGGCAATATAAAATGAGTCGGTTTATTTAGGTAAAAGTTTGGCGCTTTCATTAGCGTTCATCATTTCCTGTAACGTGCAGACAATAGGACACGCAGGACAACATTTATGAGGAAAGTGTCATCTGTTTCGACACACCACCACCTTCACTCCAGCACCCTAATTGTGTTACAGAGTTTCAATCACAATCTGAATAATTTTTAAGGATATTACTAATCCAGTGCTTCATATGTTCGAAACATTTGTTTGCTCAACAACGTAAATAACGCAATGAATGTTGTTTTACTGTCAAAATTACAGTTGAACAACATTCATTGCGTTTCGTTCACATTCCAAACTCATTCTCAATCTGTCAAAGTACCACTAATTTTGACATTGTTTATCAATGATATGACATTGCGTTACGAATATGATTTTTAAATGCGGGAATTATTGGCCTCGGGTTTTAGCAGATCGATTAATATAATATTGACTTAGCACATAATTATTTGATTCATAGTACTTATTGTCCCAAAAAATTCAACATTGAACAGACCTTCTGGAATGACTCTCTTTTAGTTTTGCCATAATGAATACTTTTCCTCAGGCGATTGCAGCGTTGACAGTTATTGGAGCAAAAGAGACTGCTTCCCATCCTATTTCCTACTAATATTATAAACGCAAAAGTTTGTGAGGATGGATGGGTAGATTGTGGACTCTTTCACTCAAAAACTACTGAACAGATTCTGATGAAACTTTACAGTAATATAGCTTGTACACCAGGATGAAACATAGGATACTTTTTATCCTGATATTCCCGTGGGGTCGACTTATGCGAGTGAAAACCCGGGGCGCTGCTAGTATTCTTATAATTGTAGCAACTTTTAAGTTCACTAAGCTCGGGAATAGAAGGGATGATTTTTACCCGACTACGGCAAAACCAAAGGTTTTGACTTTAACAGGCTACGCATGTATGTCCATCTGTTCCCTCATAACTCCTGAACTACTCATCGTATTTTTCCTTCAGCAAACACGAGCATGTGGACGAAGATTTATACAAGAAGACTTTAAACTAATAACCGTTGTTAGCTTATTTATGTCAATATCCCATCACGGTTTTTAATTTCTGTCGGCGTATTACAAAGGAGAACCACTTACTGAGTACGTATACGAATTAAAGTTATTTTATTACAGTATCAAGGACTCTTAACTTTTAATGTTTCCTTTATACAAGTCGCTGTCATTAAAAACGTATTCTTCAGTTTTAATTAATTCGTTTTTGTGACATCCATCAGCGATTTTTTTAGGACCGACTGTCGCCTCTGTTCTGAAGAAAACAGGTTTTCTATGAACCAATAAATCTTTCGAGCATATTAATAGTAAAGATTCAGAATGCTGCCTTTTTCTTCAAGTTTTTCTTTTGCACCAAATGACCATTCTAACTATGTATATTTACTGCATAACAATAAAATGCTAAATTACCAGTATTTTACTGTGCAAATCAAAATCTAGATTGTTAATACGTCACCACTTTTCCACCTCAAAAATTCATCATACTTTATAACCTTTTTATTTTATTTTTATATGCACACCGTAAAACTGATACAAATACGACACATTATATATAGGTATATGTAAGTATTGAGTACAAAGGTACTGCTTATTTCTTAAGATATGTCTTCCAGACATATATAGATATGTTTCGCAGATCTCTGCGAAAGGAGAAATGAAAAAGAAATGCAGACAATAGTGCGTGAGAACAAGAAGAGAAGAATATGATTTGTTTTTGTTTTTCTTAACCCGGCGTCATTGAGGTGGGGTCAAAATTACCCAGCTGCTTTAAAATTTCTAATATTTTTGCTCGACGTTGCCGTACTGTGCAGTAGCTGGAGCCAATATTGTACTTTTTTTTATTGTAACTTTTGAGAGTTATTTTAAAAGTTGATTACACAGTTTATGAATTTACTTAAAAATTATGAAAATACCATTTATTAAATATATGGGTACCGTCAAACAAGCCAACTATGCCCGTTTTTTTAAGAAAATCGAATATATTACAAGTTTTTTCTACAGGACTTTTGTATATTTTTTCATTTACTACAACTATATGACCATATGCACGCATTTGCTATGTAAAATATTTAAAAAATTAAAATTTAAACCAAGATTTGTTCGATTTTGATGGTGGGCAAAATAATCCGGACTTTTAGCCAACATTGCCCACTTCGATTTTTGACGCAAATCAAGCTCTTATAAATACGTAGAAAGCACCACGACTACAATTTAAGGCAATCTTAACCTAAGTTTTAAAATACTGTTTGTAGTTTAAATATTTTCGTGATAAAAACAGTGGGCAATGTTACCTAGCGGTTAGTGCCCTTTTCCATACAAGGCCCAACAAACGGTTTAAGATTTTAAGGGTTGTCACATTCCAGTAAAATGATTAAATAAATGTTATTTTCACTTTTTTACTCTAGAGAATTTTTACTTAAATATTCATGCACCAATAACTTTAGATCGAGTTTAGTTAGGGGGGATCCAAAATCACTAGAAGCTTGCAAGACTCTCACAATTTTATTTTCTTCTTCACTTGAAACTTGGGTGAAATTTTAATCACTGTTTTCCTTTTACGGGGTCATTGCACTCATCATTATGTACAACATTTACTATGGAGCCAAACCTGAAATCGTGAAAAATAAATCAGCTGTTCCCTACATTTATGTTCGCATAACTCGTGAAAATGTAGGGAACAGCTGATTTTTTGTGATGAGTTAATGATGAGTACAATGACCCCTTAAGAGGAAAATGGTGATTAAAATTTCACCCTGTATAAATTATACATCAATTGCACTAGGTACAGACGCCAGCACATCAAGCTACCCGAAACTGTCAGATTTTCCCAATCAACTTTGAACCTTATGCGTTAGCGCTAAAGTTGAAAATCTATTAAAGAAATCTGACAGATTGTAGTAGCTTGATGTGCTGGCGTCTGTACTAATATATTTTATAACATAAGAAATTAAGTACTTTATTTTAAAGCCGTTAGTTAAGAAATATGTAATTGAGGTGTTTGATGTTTTTTTCTGTGGTTTTGCGTTAATTCAACCTGTTAGAAAATAACTAAAAGTGACAACCCTGAGTGCTTTTTGATAACGGGCAATGTTGGCATGGAAGGGTCTGAATAGTTTAGGGTAACTTTGCCCATCATTAAAAGTTTTGATTTATAAAGTCCTGAATAATGAAACTATATTTAAAATACTCAACAACTGATATTCTATAACATACAGTAAATACACTTACCTGTGTTTTCGCCATGAGGTAAAATCCACAAACACTTTCCTTAGGAAATTTGCCCGCAAAAACATACCCCGCACTCGACAAGTTCTAACAAGTTACTAAATGAACTTTGGAACGAATGCGTTAGATAGTTTTGCCACAAATATAATCAACTTTCCACCCAAATAATAAATGTTGCCATAAAACTAAAATTGTTTCTTATATTAGCGGATTTGCTTAAAAATTGCTTTTAGGGCAAAGATACCTTGATTGGCAAAGTTGGCTTGTTTGACGGTAATATTGAACCACCTCAACGTCCACGTTACTCATTCCTACCACAATGACGCCGGGTTAAACTAAAATATCAAGTATACCTAATCTATTTTTAGTATCTTCTTTTCATTATTACTATTTTTGCTTGTCGTAAATATAAATTATGTCTATTGCATAAAATCCAGAACCTACTGATTGGGAGAAGACACTGGCTCCTGTAACACAGGTATTGTTACATAGCGCAGGAGTCAGAGCTTCACTTTCTTTGTACACATTTATGCCAATAAATTATTATTATATTGGTATCTTATTTTATTACTACCGGAGACATATTATGAAGGACATATTATTACATCATATTATCAGACATATTATTTATTTATTTATTCACACATTTTTTATGCCAATAAATTATTAGTATTATATTATTTAAAACACATCTCACGAATAGACCAATGGTAACGCTCCCGACCGGACGTCTAAAGGTGTCATGGAGACGACTCTCGCACAAGGTGGCCTCTAATATAGCCCAATATAGCCCTAATATAGATCCTCATCCCCCGATTGCCCTTAAGTGCTAACCCAACTTGAGGCGAAGAGCACGAAATTAGCACTTGAAATTCTCGAGCCTACAATATGAAATTCTTTGTGTGCCTGTATTTCGGGCCATATTTTTCGTGCTCTAGTAATTTTTTAGATGTTTTTGTATGGACCCTTTGTCTGATATTGTCTCTTGGGTTTTTTTTTAAGGGTTGTAGTACCTACCTAGTTGTATTTTGTTGAAGCAGTATTCGAAACTGTTTGTTTCGTAGAATTAACTTAAAATGTTTTATGTCTTTAGAAAGAATAAGGGAACTGCAAAGATAGAAAGATTCTAGAATATTGTCACTGTCAGCAATACTTACAGTGGCCTTCAAAATAATTATAGAAATTGATTAATTATAGTTGCAATTTATCCACTCCAGTTGTGACAACAAGATGAGATGATAATTTAAAAATCTAGTGATCCAAATGTTTGAACTGCTATAAAGGTTTTATTGACTAATTACACTACCATTGCCTATCATAAAAATAATCAAGTAATCCCTTAAGATTACCTGTTTTTAGGGTTCCGTACCTCGAACGGAAAAAACGGAACCCTTATAGGATCACTTTGTCGTCCGTCCGTCCGTCCGTCTGTCTGTTGTCAAGACCGTTTTTCTCAGGAACGCGTGGAGGTATCAAGCTGGAGTTTATATAAAAAACTCAAGTCAACTGTGCCTTGGAGCTTTGAAAAAATCAAACTTCTAAGCGAACTCAATCAAAAGATACAGCCGTTTATGCCGCAAATTTTCGAGGGAATTAAAACCTACAGGGTACTTCCCATGAACTTAAAATCTTGAAATTTGGTACAAAGCAACGTCTTATAGCACAGATAAAGGAAAAATTGCGAAAACTGTAAATTTGTAGTTACGTACCTACAAATTTGTACGGAACCCTCGGTGCGCGAGTCCGACTCGCACTTAACCGTTTTTTTTCATGTCAGTATGTGGCATCACTGCTGAAGTGGAAACCTGCAGCTTTTGGAGGCCACTGTACGTCTGTTTGTTGAAATTTAAGTTGTGAAAACTATAAGATAAAATAAAAATGAGCATGTTGAAGACTAACTTCCTAGGAAAGCTGCGCTTCAACCAGTAATTCGTGTGTACACCATGTAATCAATAATGTATACTTTGTAAGACCGTCATGTACTAAAAAACCTTTATGTACCTAAATAAATTTATATTACATTATAAACTCCATTCAAATTGCCACCGCCACGCTATGAAGTACATTATAAGTATTTTTATAAAACAAATTATACAACGTGTAACGTTAAATGCGCAAAACCTCAGACACCCCAACTGATTTTTAATTCAATTGTCCTATTTCAGAGAGAAAATAAGTCATTAAAAAAATTGTAAAGGTTTTATGTGCTGTTTTAGTTTTACTGGCCATTCTGATCGTTTCTTGCGTCTGCGACGATGTTTTTTTGAGGGAGGAGTCGTCACCGGACCGCTGCGCCGCGTTGACATTGGTTTGTTTGACCTATTAATAAATAGACACGGCAACGTTTTTAATGAAGATTTTTTTTTAAATGTGGCCCATATTAAAATGTGGTTCAATTAATTCTGCTTGTTATTCTGGTCAAACTATTTTCAGGTTTTGCGCATTTAACGTTACACGTTGTATAAAGCAGTAGTTAAATCATAGCAGGGCAAACTTATTTTCCCATATGCGATGCGAACGAGTAGTTCGACGCCTCAGTGCCCTTTTCTTTTTGTATTTATTTAGTTAGTTAGTCTTTTAATTTAGTACCTAGTTTAAATAATTAGTTATCTATACATACAATGCATTTTTTGCCATAAAACAAAGCATTCTGAATTAAAAATAGAATCATTTCTTTGAATGTCGCATCGCAATCCCAGAATTTTTCTACTATATTCTTTCATTTCCACTAAACCTCTGAATTTCTTTAACAATAGAACTCTCCCACTCAAAGACTCCTTACCACACGCCACTGAACTAGGGACAAAAGCCCTCGTTATTTAAATAAAACACAAGCCATCGATTTCCCTGTATTTATCGTATCAATTTCCATCGCGGACCCAATTAAAGTGCCATAAACCTCTTATTAGTCACCCCATATTCCCCCCTTCCCCACTAAACCAACATGGCGTCGCGATTGTCACCTAACCTAAAACAAACATACCAAACCTCGTTTTTATACAATTCTGAACCTTATCGAAAACGAAAAAGATGCGGGCGTAACTGCATCAGAAACTTTGCATAGCACCTGAAGTCTTATTCTTCAAACTAGTGTGCCATATTACCCCGTTCTACGCTAGATTCTAGTCAAAGTAAATTGTGCGTTAGAAGCATGATTTTAAAGTTGTTTTTTAGCTGCTTGTGGTATTCGATTGTTAGTTTTGTTGTTATAAGTACGTGCTGGAGGCGTGACATTATCGCCCCAGGGGATTGTGGAATCATACATGAAGGGTAGGGTTAAGTGTATTTTTAAGAACGATAGGGTTTTTTATTATTGATATAGCAATGACCTGCCGGCCAGTTTGAAGACGAAGTTGGCCCAAATTATACGGCTTCATTTGAAGAAAGTTTTTAAGAAACTTTTTGGTGTTTTTTATCAAAATTTTGACCGGAGTTGTTCGATTAATTTCGAAGTGGACACGTGTTTAGTCTGTGTGTGATATTTGACAAAGTAGACGGCTTGTTCTGGTAAATATTTATAATTCTAGACTTGTGTGTTTGGATCGTTTCGTCAACTTGAGGATGTCATTTCTCATAAAAACTAGCTAGAATAACAAATTTTCAAGAATCTATAATCTTTTAATCTACCTACTTATCGATTATTTCACATTCCCTGAAAGTCGTTTAAAAATATACAACGTGTAACGTTAAATGCGCAAAACCTGATAACAGTTTGATCAGAATAACGAGCAGAATTAATTGAACCACTTTTTAATATAGGTCACATTTTTCAAAAAATCTTCATTAAAAACGTTGCCGTGTCTATTTATTAATAGGTCAAGCAAGCCAATGTCAGCGCGGCGCAGCGGCCCGGTGACGACTCCTCCGGACGCAAGAAGCGATCAGAATGGTCAGTAAAACTAAAACAGCACATAAAACATTTACACTTTTTAATGACTTATTTTCTCTCTGAAATAGGTCGATTGAATTAAAAATCAGTTGGGGTGTCTGAGGTTTTGCGCATTTAACGTTACACGTTGTAGAGTTATGATTACAAACGACCAGTGGTCCACTTTAGCCCAGCAGGCTTATTGCGTAACACACTATCAGTAGCAATTGGTTTCATTTTGACAGTTCAACAACATCAATTGCGTTTTTTACGTTGTTGAACAGACGCATTTTTCAAACATATCGAGCAATGTATTAGGAATATGCTTCAAAATTATTCAAATTGAGAGCAATAGTGTGTTACGCAAAACTTGGAGTCACGGGGAGAGGTTTTTGCCCAGCAGTGGGATGATGCAGGCTAACAGTAACTTATGATTGACAGATATATTAAACTAGATTGGCTAAAGTAGCAGGAACTTCCGGGGTAGAAATTTATATTAGACCAATGTATTCCGAAATCATATCAAAATTCAAAAACTATTGTCATGAAGAGTGGAAAAATCACTTTGATGAGAGGTCAAAATCTAAAGATATTTGGTATAAAATCATACAAAAAGAATCTCCTCGTATCCCATGGTTTAGCAGCGGTGCGTTGACACGAAATGACATAGTCACAGCACACAGGGTTCGTTCCGGCCACATGCCATTGAGGGGTTTTGCATTTCTAATGAAAAAAGTCAGTTCACCTATTTGCGAATTTTGTGATGGTAAAACAGAAGATGTGCAACACGTCTTATTGGAGTGTGGTAGGAATGACCCCGAAAGATGTAGATTATTAAGGAAATTAAAATAAAAAAAATAAATGTAGGCATATTCACCAACATATTGGCTCAACCTTCGTCACAGGAGGCAAAAATGATATACACTTTACTTAATAATAACAACAGTGGTACTTAGTATAATTTCTTTAGTATTATTATAGACATAATGATTACTTTGTATTAGTCATAGATTAAGTTATGATGGAACTGGCATGAACTGCGTTCAAAAGTTCCTAAATAAAATAAAGAATATTAAGAAAAAAAAAAAAGATATATTAAACCTATTTGTGAAATCACTTTTTCGTTTGGTATTTTGAAAAAGAGTGGACTGCCTACTCCATAAGCGGTAACGAAATGATAATCTCAATGCATAGCTGTTGACGTAATTTCGCTAAGGCAGAAAATAGCTAAGGTTTTTTTGATAAACGTCTGTATTTTGATTTGAAAGAGTGTTCATGGAATTGGAGATCCTTACTCGTTCTTCCCCATAGAAATCTTAGGCGCTTTGAAGGCCACTAACTTCACCTTTCGGCCTGACCGACCCCTTGACCATTCAAAAGTGCCAGTAATTGGTTTTATTGAAATAAATGCTTTGAGTTTGAGTATCAAAGAGATACCGTATTACCCAGTAACTGGGTTGTGGAGGTCAGATAGGCAGTCGCTCCATGTAAAATACTGGTATTCAATTGCATCCGGTTGGACTGGAAGCCGACCCGGTTAGACTGGAAAGGCAGATGATGATAACTTTGAGTTTAATTTAAAAACAGTTCAAACGGCTGCTTTGTAGATCTGGTCATATTTTTAACATAGCATAACATAACACCACGCATGTAAGGGGTAGGCAGAGATGGCGCTATAATACACCCACATTTCAACAGTCTCATGTGTTAGGGGGCGACCCAATTGCCATCAACCGGGCACATATCCAGACTCCAGCCTGCTACTGTGAAATTCCTGATAGAAAAACCCCAATAGGTGACACTCCCCGACTCAGAATAGAACCCAGCAACTCATACCCAGCATAGCGCTGGTAACGACTAGACGAACGAGGTCAAACAATCAATCAACTCAGCCTATCGCAGTCCACTGCTGGACATAGTCCTCTCCCAGACTGCGCCACAACACCCTGTCCTCCGCCTTCCGCATCCAGTCTACCCCAGCCACCTTCTTTAGGTCGTCCGTCCATCTAGCTGGGGGGCGTCCCACACTACGCTTGCCGATACGCGGTCTCCACTCCAGCCAGTCGATTCTGTAAAAATCTCACCATGAAATCATAAGTGAAGTGAGCACTTAATAGTGTCAATCCCTACTATTACGGAATGACAGAGCTCACTTCCCGCTCACTTCACCTAAGTTCTCACGGTGAGATTTTTACAGAATAGGTAGCACTGCTGGACTCGTCTGCTCCACCGGCCATCGGCCCTTCGACACACATCACATCGACGAACGAGGTAGTAATTTCAAAACTGTTTAAACGGATGCTCGAATCAAGCGGCTTCTTTGTAGATCTGACCATATTTTTAAGATAGCAAATATTACAAAACCGGTTTAAATCAAGTAGTGAACACGTCGAATCAATTACCAACTCGTGCGTACACGGCGAACGAATTTTCTCAATTAGTCACATTGATCATTCCAAATTTGAATGGGCCAATACGAATCGATTGCCGTTAATCGCTGACCAATCAGCAGCGGGCGGCTGATCAAACGACTGACGCGTGCGTTCTGATCATCAATGATTGTTTTAATTATTGTTCTTTAACTGTTGGTTTATGTACGTTTGGGTTGTTTGGTACATGGTTACCGGTTATAAGACCACCCTACAGTTAACCATGGGTGTTCTTAAGGTGAAGGAGTTATGCCATGGACATTGAACATGACTTTTATATTCACCTGCTGTGCATAGCTTGTCTTGAAAATTACGTCATTCTATTGGCTTTGTGTTCCTTGTAAAAACAGATAAAGGTACTACAAAGTACAGTCGAAAACCTTGACCATACTTAGAACCTTGTCAATCTTGTCATATTGTACAGACGCCAGCACATCAAGCTACCCGAAACTGTCAAATTTTCCCAATCAACTTTGAACCTAATACTTTTGCGATGAAGTTGAAAATCTATTAAAGAAATTTGACAGACTGTAGTAGCTTTATGTGCTTGTTTCAGTACATACCTTCATTAGATGCGAATAATGACGTCAAGAATGTAACGTTTTACGTCAAATCATGGGTAACTAACACGTTTAAGAGAGTGCATTCTGAAAGTTGGCAACGGTGCATAATAACTGACAGATACTTCACTGGTTTGATTAATTAATTAATATTATGAATTAAATTATAAGCACTAAAATATTGATTATGAGATCCCATACTTTAGGTAGATACACACGCAAACATAATCCAGCCGGTCAATTCTGTTAAAATCTCACCGTGAAATCATAAGTGAAGTGAGCACTTAATAGTGTCAATCCCTACCATTACGGAATGACAGAGCTCACTTCCCGCTCACTTCACCTAAGTTCTCACGGTGAGATTTTTACAGAATAGAACTGCTGTATATAATTTTATGTAAGTTATTACTTTGTTCAAATGTCTTCCTAGAATTCACTGGTCCAAAAAATATGTTTTTTTTATTTCTTTCATTCTTTTTGTTATCACATCTGACCCGTTTAATTAACCCTACACAACCAACAGCCCTGCACTTTAACCCCACCGCACAAAAATCCACGACCAGTAAAAACCTCCACATTCTTTACATAAAATATTAATAACAAAGGGAACGTTTAGCCTGGGTTCCGTAGCGACAAAATAAAATAAAAACAGTATGTAACCGCGACTGCAAACCACCTATAATAAGCCTATTGTTTTATACAAATACAATATTGCGTTTATAAATCGGATAAGCCCGTGTGACTGACGATGGCATGGAGTCGATGTTATCTTTTTTAAGTTTGTGAAAAGATTTTTTTTATTTTACGGGACCTGGACTGTGTCCTTGGTCTAGTTGTTGCAAGCGTTATATTTGTGTGTATTTCTCAGTAACAGTTCGGAATCTGAATTTCTGATCGGTGGATGGCAATAGGGTCGTCCACTATTACATGGGACTTGATGGGACTTAAGAGAAGTATTATAAAAATGCGCGTAGATACATGACTATTATTTTAAACGATTGATCGTACTGATTTTTAAAGAATACGTTATTTTTAAAACATTAATTAGACGGTTCAAAAACGTAGCCACTCACATAATTTCTTTCTGTATTTCTACTTTCCAAAAGAAAAGTACCAAAAACAAGTTGGACGGATTGTGTGCCGGATGATATAGAAGAAAAAGGTGTGGATGATAGAGTAACGATGACAATGGAAGAAAAAACGTGTTGCGTCGGCCTCACGTAACATGGGACAGGGGTAGGAAGATAATTTCTACTTTCCAAAAATGTTGTCCGCAAAATAAATTTAACTGACGACTCCACTGTGCTCCTGTCCACATATTGGGCAATAAGAGGATCGTCCGCGTCGGCGAGCGTGGCGCCAGTAGCCTCCATTTGTGTTTATTTATTTATACCTCGTCTGACCTTATTTATGTATTAATTCATTTTCGTATACAGACCCACAGGTTTCGCCTTGTAGTTTAGATGTAAAATATTTATGACGATAATGTGTGGTCCATTTAATTTAGGATTAATGACTTTTAAATGCCGCTCAATGAACTCAAAAAAAAAAAAAAACTTAGTAATTATAATTTATAAAAATTATAACATTTAGTATGGTATTTAATGGAGTTTTCTTTGTACCCACCATAATATTAATAAACGATAAAAAAAACTCTTTTTTTTTAGATTCATTTTTGAGATAACTTGTGAAACGTGCATTGATGTCCGCCTAACCGGGGGGGGACAGTCGGTTGTGATGCTAATTTTGTTTTACTACCCGTTAATGTCCCACTGTTGGGCAAACTCCTATCTACTCTTTTTCCATCTCTCTCACCCTGCCAAGGACCAATCTTTATTAAATGAGTTCAACCGGTCGATTCTGTAAAAATCTCACCGTGAAATCATAAGTGAAGTGAGCACTTAATAGTGTCAATCCCTACCAGTAGGGAATGACAGAGCTCACTTCGCGCTCACTTCACCTAAGTTCGCACGGTGAGATTTTTACAGAATAACACTGCTGTACATAAATTCGAAAAATACTTCACTTTTTTGACTCTTTTATTTTGTAATTGTTTAAAAAAACCGTTTCCATAACCGAAAACAATTTCGAAGAAGGCCAGCCCTCATTTCCTATCCTACCTTATTTTAACTTCGCATGACGTGTACTACACTCGTAAGTCGCGCCGGTACAGAACGCCGCGTTTCGCCGACTCGATACGCGATCGCGTCGCGATACGCCTGTGTGGCCCCGGCACTAATTGACCGTATCGTTGCGATGCCAATGTGTTCTCGGTATTTGTGCATAAATGTGGCATAATCCTTATAGTTTGTAGGGCCTAATTGCAATTTCTATGTGGATATATAGAGATTGCAATTAGGCCTCACAAACAAAAAAAACCGGCCAAGCGCGAGTCGGATTCGCGCACGAAGGGTTCCGTACCATTATCTATAAAAACGGCAAAAAAATCATGTCTGTTGTGCGGGAGCCCCCTTAAATATTAATTTTATTCTGTTTTTTTACAATTTGTTGTTATAGCGGCAACAGAAATACATCATCTGTGAAAATTTCAACTGTCTAACTATCACGGTTCATGAGATACAGCCTGCTGACAGACGGACGGACGGACAGCGGAGCGGGAGTAATAGGGCTCCTTTTTACCCTTTGGGTACGGAACCCTAAAAAAAGACGATAGCACAGGGAAAGGATGATAAATGCAGTTAATTTTTTGGCTAAAAGGGTGGTTAAAATTGATTTTGTAATATATTAACAGTAAGTGATAGATTAGCCAATCAGTAATCTAGTTTCCAATCGTCCTTAAATGCATGTTCATTACGTAATACACTATCACTAGCAATGGGTTTTATTTTGACAGTTCAACCACATTCATTGCGTTATTGACGTTGTTGAGCAGACACATTTTTCGAACATATGAAGCAATGGATTAGCAATATCCTTCAAAATTATTCAGATAGAGATTGATGGTGTGTTACGCTATAAGGGTTGTTTCTTTACAAAAATCCTGATATTTTCTTGTATTATTACGAAAATTGCACCAACGACAGCCCCATTCCAGGAAAATCACTGTCCATTCCAAGGTTGCCTGGAAGAGATCGCAGAAAGCGATGAGGCCACCCATCGTATATTTTGTAGTGTTTGATGTAGTTTTTTTTTTCTTTTGTGTATTTTTGTGGTGTATACAAAGTGTAACGTTAAATGCGCAAAACCTGAAAATAGTTTGATCAGAATAACGAGCAGAATTTATTGAACCACTTTTTAATATAGGTCACATTTTTCAAAAAATCTTCATTAAAAACGTTGCCGTGTCTATTTATTAATAGGTCAAGCAAGCCAATGTCAGCGCGGCGCAGCGGCCCGGTGACGACTCCTCCCTCGATAAAGCGTCGTCGCAGACGCAAGAAACGATCAGAATGGCCAGTAAAACTAAAACAGCACATAAAACCTTTACAATTTTTTTAATGACTTATTATCTCTCTGAAATAGGTCAATTGAATTAAAAATCAGTTGGGGTGTCTTAGGTTTTGCGCATTTAACGTTACTCGTTGTATTAAAAAAACGTGGGGTCCTCGATATTGATTGTTGTAAATATATAATTAGTAGTTATTTGTAAACGTAGAGTTAGTATAGAAATATGACAAAAAGCACCCTACGCTTTTTTACAATGAAATTAATTTTCTTTTCATAACTTTTTTTTATTTTAGAATTTTTATTAAAAGTTATTTTCTGATTTTTAGTTCAAATTGCTATTAAAGGGTGTTTTTTTTTAGTTTTTTAAACTATATTTTTTTTAATTATTCTGCGTCACCTACCTACATAAAACACTCCGAAGTTAATACAGAGAAATTTATCTATAGTCAACAAACAGTGAATTCCGAACTCCAGAAGCGTGGGCATGGTGTCTCCCTTACCGTTTGGCTATCAACCCAGCTAAAATAACCACCTCTACGTTGAACGTTGATCAGCATAAAACCAAAGGCCTTTCTACTACATACCCGCTCAGCTTACAGTCGATTAGAAGACCTCACCCGCACCGTATGACATCGCATTCCATACCTTCAGTTATAAGATGGTGCAAGTTGTGAAAGACTTGCGATGTGTGGAGGAATCTTAAGCCCGTCTGTCTGTATTAAAGTTTGACCAGACGTAAGTTCAACTCTCTAGCACGTACTTAGTCTACGTAGGTACTGTTACATCTTTCGCCTGTACCCTTCCTGGCCTACTCAGCAGTCTACGCTGCATTCTCGCTGCTGACGCAGCATCCTCTCCTTCCTCTCTCCCCTTCCACACAGTCCAGCAGTCAGACGTCTTCCAACCATCCAACCGTGCACTTGTATCTTGCACTCGATATGTTTTAAATCAATCATAAGTTACAATGTCATATGTCATCTAGGAATTCATTGATACTGTAATAAGCTAAATCTGTTTCGTAACTGCGTTCCTTCCTACCTTCAATGTTTAATGCATGCCGTGGCAGCCTTTAATTAAGGCTACACTACATAATGTAAAAATGTTTGTATCTTTAGCATGTATTATGGTGTATGCTTTGTTGGTTGTCCTTAAATAAATAAATAAATAAATAAATAAATAGCCTTTCCCCAATAAATAGGTTCTCAATTTGTTTTTAAATAAGTTAACACTGTATATAGTTATATGCAACTTGTTGTACATATAAAAATACAGACTGATACCTCGGGCAATGTTTGACAACTTTTAATTTCGGTTGAATAGTGTTGGGCAAATCTTTCCTACGTGTGCTAGCTTTAATTTGTCTTTGTCCTAATGTTTAGAACAATGAGCCTTTTCAGATTCATTATTTTAATGAAGTACTCCTTGTATACTTGTACCCCTTTTAAATCACATAACGGTATCTATAACAACAGTAAAACATAATCCACTAAAGCGTCCTTAATCTCCGTTCACTTATACCTTATGTCAGTGACGCTGCGCCTGCGCGGGTCGGTGCACAGCGCGCGCGGCCACGCGTTACGTTTGATCTGCCGACAAAGACGCCGCTAGTGGACCACGTGGCGATGCTGGCTGTACCAGGAACGGGGGTAGGCAGAACTTGCAGTTCCGTGAGTATGTCAAGTGATGTGTAGCCTATGACAAGAGATACCTTATTGTTTTAAACGTGCTTTTAAACTTATCTCTAGGCATGTGCTTTGAATGGTACCCCACTTCTGTGACACATGTATCAGGCTGAGGCATCTGACATAAACTTTGGGCGGAGATATGGTGGCTTCGACTTAGCTTAGGTACCAGGCTCCCGCATATTAGGGGGAGAGGCGAAGGTAGTCTGCGATATTCCAATTTTCTTACGTTTTTGCAATTTGCATGTCAGTAAGTCAGTAATAGATTTTATGTTGATCAAAATATGGTTCGCGACCGTCACAAACATGTATTTTCAGAGTTAAAATCATCAATACAAGTCTCTAAGCACATATTACCCTAAGAAATGACTAGAGACATGAAATCATGACATTAGTGGGCAATTCTAACTTGGAGAGTTCGATTGATAATTCTAATGATTACTCGTATTATTCTGAGACAGGGCCAGTTTTCCTACTATTTAGTTATTCAAAATTGACAACGTCGAACACTTTTAACAACCAGAAACAATCAGGAAAATATAGAAACCGGATATCACCTACTTTATTATCCGTTCATTCACGCAATAGTTGTAGGATGCAATATATTACAAAGACCATGTTTCAAAGTTTATTATCATTTCAAACTCAACCGGTAACCTTACTTTCCATATGAAAAATAGATAAAGGAAGCAGTAAGTAACTTGTGCTAACACCATATAGAGCAGTCGCTGCTAAATACTGGCCACTATATTGGGACCAAAGACTTATAAGTAATAAATACATGCAATGTTTTATGCTAATGTCTTGCGAGTTATATTTGTATGTTTACTCATCTACGCATGCCACGTCTTTTGAGACAGGTCAACTCAAAGCTGAAATGGCTCTTTCTTCAAAAGGCCCTTTCAGACATAGCCCTGCATTGTTAGACTCACATATAATAATTCTAATAATATAATGTTTTGACTTAAAAAGAGACCTCTGAGTTTGTTTCGGCATTTCTTCTCAGGGATCAGTCAGCTAGGAAATGCCAGCGCCAACTAGTTTTCAAATATTGACCAACATAAGTTAAACGTGACAAACGTTGGACCAAATGTCGGACACATTTAATACTCAAATAGGTATGCGTCACCATGAGGAAACTGGCATGTTCTAGAACCAAAAAATCGAAGATATGTGACATCTACCAACCCGTTTTAGGTCAGCGTGGTATATTACGGCTCACTCCCTCTCACAGAGAGGAGGCCCGTGTCCCAGCAGTGGGAAAATTATAGGATGATTATGCTAAGTTTGCTTAACACAATCCTTCTCATTTTGGCCAATCAAAAATATTATGAACACCCTGTTTTATGATCATCAGCAAGGCAATTGCGGACGTAACACACGTAACACACAAGAGTAACAGTGGCTTTCATTTTGACAGTTTTACAACATTCATTGCGTTATTTACGTTTTTGAGCCGACAAATTTTTCGAACAAATGAAGCAATGGATTAGCAATATCCTTCAAAATTATTCAGATTTCTGACTGATACTATGTTACGTATTTATGGTGCGGGTGTCATCAATTATGTTTCCTATAGTTACTATTTCTAACAAGTCTTATTCCTGGGAAGTCCACATCAATACATTGAATATAAAATTATTCGGCGCCTCTTTAAGATAGTTTTAATTATACGTTATCTGAGGATCTATAAAATTATAACCGATTCGAGAATACTCGTAGCTACTAAGTTATAATGAAATAGGGGTGTCAAAGATTTGTAACGTTTTGGTTGTGGACGAACGTTACAGTCTGGCGATGTTACTCGTACATAGACAACGGTTTAACTTGGTGTTTTGTGACATAAACAGTCGTGTGACAGTTCAGGGCTCGGTTGATAATTAATCGAGAAAAGTATTTCTAGGGCAAAAAACCATACAGAAGAGAAAAAAATGAAAGGCAACGTGTTTTGTTACTGTCGTTTTTGATATCAAACTTATAGCCGATTTGTATTATTTACGGACCGTTATTCTTAGCGTGTCGATAGCAATCTTTATGGGTACAATCAGCCCAGAATTTGGCTACGAGCTTGGCACATTCAGTAGTGTCCAAGTGCCTTATTGCTTGTGGGATAACAACACATTTACACTCCAGGACGGAATCATCTGTGATTCCTCACAGTAGCAGATTTTCTCTACTTCGGCATACCTTAGTTTGGGGTCTTGTTAAAGATTTCCTGGTAAGCCTAGGCCACTCATATCCAGGTAGGAGATTGTCATCAGGTGGAATTGCTCTTATACTCGTATCGTGAGTTACGAAATCTGATATTCTCAGTTGGCCACCGTTAATCACAATGCAAAAATCCAATCACCACATCAGTATTTAAAAATATGGTCTTATTATAAGACACGCTGTACGCCCGATAGGATTTTCCATCGGCGAAAATGACGAACTTGCATAAAAACTTTCATCCCCTATTCAACCCCTTTCAACTTAGTCTTTTGCAGTCCACTGCTGAACATAGACCATTCCAGGCTTACAACACCCTGTCCTCCGTCTTCCGCATCTAGTCTGCCCCAGCCACCTTCTTAAGGTCGTGTGTCCATCTAGTTGCGGGACGTCCGAATTTCCAAATATTCTTCCTTATGCTCACTTTCGCTATTGAAAGTGCGTTGTCTGTCATTCAATGAACGAATTTAAAACTTTCATAAAGTATATGGTTGACAGCCCTGTATAGTCGGGTGGTCCAGTATTAACAGAACTCCTGCTGCGTCATCCCGACACACTCGGATAACATAACTCATACGTATCCAGTCGGCGCCTATCGTGACCAAACTTTGTTCAAATCTAACCGAATATCAGGATAATTGCTCCTGAATAAGAACCGCCATGAGCCATCCCCTTTCCATCTTTGGATATCTCCAGTTAATTTGCAGCAACTTGTTTGTGAGCAAATTGTCACAGAGCCTTTGTAAGAGTTACAGCTAAATCTGTAACTCTTACGCTATCGCTTACACCATTTCTGTAACTCTTATGCAAATTAAATAACTAGAGAAACTTCACAGACGATATAATGTCAACATACAACCATCAGAAAAATATAATTTCTTTCCCCTATTTTAAAAACAACTGCTAATTTTATTTCTACAGAAATGCTATCAGACAATTTAGTAATTATTTTTTGCGGACTCATATATGTAATATTGCCGGAAATGGATATATCGGCCGAAAACAGAAAACGAAATTCAGTCGGACTCTAGTAAAGTCTGTGAATGTTGTCCCAAGGTTCAGGCGGTAGCGCCATCCCCATGCAGTCGGGTGGTCCACCGGCACGCGGCGCCCCGCTGCGCAGTACCACCACTCCAGCATCCGATATATCGTAACTCATCCGCTGTCACCGGCTATCAAGAAATCGAAAGTATTTACCGAATTATCTTTGTACAGTTTCATTCTTATGGCTTTACCATTTCAGACACTAATCTACATGGTTCTCACATGATCTGCCGGTCGATTCTGGAAAAATCTCACCGTGATAAATAAGGTGAAGTGAGCTTAGAGTGAGCTGTTAGTCATGCTGATTCGGATTGATACTATTGACGGTGAAGTGAGTGTGGAGTGAGGACTCCACACTCACTTCACCCGAGTTTTCACGGTGAGATGGTTATAGAATCGCACGGCTGATCAAGAGATTGTTTGGACTTATCTGCAAGACTGATCTGAAAGTTTGCTTCGGTGTTTATTTGCAGAGTTTTCTAATCAACTAGGATAGGAAACACCAACCTCATCTAGTTTTTACAAGCTTTTATTTAACTTGCAAAGTTTGTATGTATTTAGGTATGTCCGGGTCAAATCTTGCAAGCTGAATTAAAATCACTTCCTCTTATCCTACGGAGTAGAAATTTTACATGTTGATTTTGTTTCGAAGACAATGCCTTTTTATGATGCGTGGACTTGATTCTACACCCAGGATTGGCTTCAGACGAAGGAACTCCTTAACGGTCAACGGTACGGATACGGAATTTAATACACGCATTTAATTACAAAAAGATTATTATTATTATTATTATTATAATTATGACAGTCCGTTCTAAAGTCCACCATGACTTGGCTGCTGCACCTAAGATTGGCTCCAGTTGAGCGAGTTCCTTAAAGGTCAACAACACAGACAAAATATTTTACATACGCATTTAATTATGATAGTCGGTTTTAAAGTCCACCATGACCTGGCTGCTGCAACCAGGATTGGCTCCAGTCGAGGGAACTCCTCAACGGTCGACAGTACAAACAAGGAATTTTATAGATACGTTCAATTATAATAGCCCGTTCTAAAGTCCTTACTTAACAGGTTCACTGTCCACAAAGTATACACAATAGTTAAACAATTAACATGAATCATATGTGATTCATGGGACAGGGAATGGGTTAACTTATCTATTATAACAATATTAGATTAAAACAATCCGTGCTTGCAGTAAGATTTCCCATCGGCAACTTTCATGCACAGATTTACACCTTTGATGGTTTTTTTAAGCCCTTCTTTATCACTTTTGTTATATGATATAATTCTATTTTGAGTACAAAGGTACTGCTTATTATAAAACTATAATTTGCAAAATTGCATTCTTCTAGATCTATCGGTCATCAGTGACTGAAGTTTCTTATAAAGTGGAAGCTAGTAGAAGATACCTGGTACCCTAATTGCGTAACACACTATCAATAAGAATTTGAATTATTTTGAAGGATATAAGTATATTGGGAAAAACGGTCTGTTCAACAACGTAAATAAAGCAATGAATGTTGTTGAACTGTCAAAATGAAAGATATTGTTAGTTAGTGTCACTGTTCGTGTATTACGCAATTACCTTGCTGATATATAATTATTTATTTGGTTTCATAAACGGCCGATACCCTAGTTAATTAGCGGCATACAATCTGACATTGTGACCTCCATGCTTGATCCTCAGCAAATTGAATCGTGGTCTCTCTAAAAAAAAAATAAACCGCGGAACGTTGGCGCCAACGCGCTGCGATGCTCTTTATTTAAATGTCTGCCGTTCTTTTTAGGTTATCTTTTTTTTATTTTTTCTTAAGAATGTTCTCGTGTGTTCATGTTTTTTCTTGCTGTTTCGACATTTTGTCAACTCATGGACGATTGTTTTATTTATCTATTTGGAAGGTTTGCTGAATTATTGTTTTTGCAAATTATCTGTTTATTTCTGTTGAAAATCCAAGGTGGAATAATACGCTGTAAAAATAATTTCATCATCACTGCTCTCAAAGCGGTAAAGGAAAACATCGTGAGGAAACCAGCATGTCCTAAAACCAAAAATTTAAAGAGATGTGACTTCTTCCAACCCGCACAGGGCCCGCGTGGTAGATTAAAACCCACTCTCTCTCACAGAGAGGAGGCATGTGTCCCAGCAGTGGGAACATTATACAACGTGTAACGTTAAATGCGCAAAACCTGAAAATATTTTGATCAGAATAACGAGCAGAATTAATTGAACCTGAGGCTCAAAGTCAGATTACACAACTTGAGACTAAAAATCATAACATCACCGCCTCGCTGAATCAAAGTCTGTTCAATGAGCTGGTGTCTACTGCCCCGTCAATGGTTTCTGCCATAAACCCGTCTTACACTATTGATTTGACAGGTGACGATGAATCAAAATCATGTAATTCAGTGAGGGTAGTCACTAGTAAAAATAAACTTAAAAAATACATAAAAATTAATAAATACATTGTTAAAACGCAAAAAATGGTAAAAAGACAAAAGTTCTTTATCAAAAATGTTAAACTTAACAGGGAAAGGTTAAATTTACTTAAACAGTTAGATATGTATTCCTTTAATTTGGAGCAAAGTACTAGGAAATACGACATTGACACACAGGACTTGCAATCTCAACTGGACCATCTACAGGAGAAACTAAGATCAATGACTATCAAATATAATACCTCTGAAGATCTGATGAGGGAATATGTGTTGGCAATGAATGAGCTGGTGAACTCACAAACTAACAGCTGTGATCGCTGTCAAATACCATCCCATGGGCCTACACCGGAGCATTCATTGTCTACATGCAATACCACATTACCGGATCCCTGTGTTGATTTGCCGATTCCTTCAATTCCTTCTGTTAATAGCTCCTTCATACCGTGTAAACAAATTGTAAACAATGATATTGTAATATTTTGTGATGAGATTGGAAAGGACTTAGGTCACTTGTTGACAGATGAATATCCAGGACACTCTGTAATAAATTACTGTATGCCTGGTTGTTCTTTATTTGATATTATGAAAGAAATTATTAAATGTAACTTTAAGCCGGAAACAACTTTATTAATTTTTATGGGAAATAGGGGAAATTTAAATAAAGGAGAATTGCTCCAATATCTTAGAACATTGTGCAACCTTAGTTTAAGAAAAATTGTGTTATTTACATTCCCTTATAGTAACAGTTTGCCACAGGAAGAAAATAGGTTAAGATATGATATAAACATGACATTGCATAATTTAACTTACAATGATAAGCTAATCCATTTAATTGACACGAACTATTATATTAATAGTAATTTATATTTGACAAAAGATAGATACAATCGTGTTATGTACTATCTTTCTACCTATCTCAAAAGACAGATAGCTATGTCGCTATCATATTTTTGTTCTATTTCAGCCAAAAATTTGGCTAGTCAAATTGCTCCTTTTGAGCAATGCAAAGACATTTTAAACTGTTCTGTCAATAATTTGCTCAAAATTAATGACATTAATCATCATTTAAATTAGAAATTAGGACAATAGAGGCAACCTCTAGCAAAAATGGAACTAAGGCAATTAATAACTCAAATGAAAGTGTAAAAAAATTAAACAGTATCAATCTGGTGCATCAGAACATTCAAGGTTTTTTAAACAAAGACTTAGAAGTAGAATTATTCCTGAATTGTTATAATGTAGATATTCTTTGTATGACAGAACATTGGCTTAAAAGCCACCAGTTCATGTTCAATTTTAGTAATCACCAGGTTGGTAGTTCATTCAGCAGAGTAAATGCTATACATGGTGGCTCATTAATTTTAGTACATAACCAGCTAAAATTTAAGGACCGAAAGGACATTGTGAGCCTCTCTGTTGAGCGGACAATTGAAATAGCCTGTATAGAATTGGAGCAGTTCATTATATTAAGTGTATACAGACCTCCTTCAGGATTGTATGATTGTTTTGAAAAGGTTATGGATGAAGTGTTGCACAAAATCTGTAATACAAACAAGTCCATCATCACTTGCGGTGATTTCAATGTTAATTTGTTAGAAAATTCTGGGTTAAGTACTAAAATCATAAGTTTGTTTCAGTCATACAATCTTGTTAACCTATTTTTGGAGCCCTCTAGAATAACTCCTACTAGTGCCACATGCCTAGATAACATTTATACAGATATTATACCAAACCACAAAGAAATGATTAATTTAATAGACTCAGATCATTGCGGACAGCTGATCACTATTACAAATCAAAACAAAAAAGTTATTAAAAAAGATATCACTGTTAACCCAAAAACAACTAAACGCTTAGAAACATTTAAAACTAAACTCTTAAGTAAATTACCACTTCTGTTGACTAATGATGACCCTAACAAACAATATAATGATTTTTTTAATATGTATTGCACACAATTTGATAAAACATTCATTCCAAAGACATTATCAGTCAATAGTAACGCTTCCTTCAGTGACTGGGCCACCATTGGTATACATAAAAGTAGAAAAAGACTTTATGAATTATATGATGAACGAATTTGTATAAACACTGCTGAATTTAATTTATATGTTAAAAATTATTCTAAAATATTTAAAACAGTCTGTAGTATGGCCAAGTCACGTTATTTGAGTTCAAAAATTAAAAATAGTAATAACATTATTAAAATGACTTGGAATGTCATTAATAGCGAAACAGGAAGGTCATGCAACCGAAGTAGTGACTACAGCCTTGCTATTGATGACAATGTAATTAGATCAGATTCCCAGGTTGCCGCGGCCTTTGAAAATTTCTTTGCAGAGATTCCTGTGTCAACCACTAAATCTCTAAGCTCCTCACCCACTGCTGCAGAGTCTTTACTTAAGGAAAACGTTCCAGTTTGTGATTCGGAATTTCACTTCGAATTTGTCACTTGTACAGATATAATTAAAACTTTTCACATGTTAAATGTAAAAAAGACTGCAGATCTATGGGGTAATTCTGTGGATGTTGCTAAGACAATTATAAACATTGTAGCACCTACTTTAGCTGTTATATTTAATAATTGTATTCAATGTGGTGAGTTTCCTGATCTTATGAAACACAGTAAAATAATACCGTTGTTTAAATCAGGTAGTACATCAGACCCTACTAATTATAGACCTATTTCCGTACTACCCACCTTTAGTAAAATTTATGAAAAACTTATTTTAAATCAATTGCAAAGATTTTTCAATAACAATAAATTACTGAATAATAAACAGTTCGGTTTTACAAGGGGTCGTTCAACTACCGATGCCGGAGTTGAACTTTTAGGACATATTTATAATGCATGGGAGGACAAATGCGATGCTTTGGGCATCTTTTGTGATTTGTCCAAGGCATTCGATTGTGTTCTTCATGAAACCTTAATCAGGAAACTTCACCACTACGGAATCCGGAACGCCTCTCTGGATCTTCTCACTTCTTACTTAAGTGATAGGATTCAGAGAGTTGATGTTAACGGGAAAAGGTCACCCGGATCTGTAGTAAGAATGGGGGTCCCACAGGGCTCAATACTTGGACCATTTTTATTTATTGTTTATATCAATGACTTGCCTTACCTCATAAAGGATGAACATGATATAGTTTTGTTTGCAGATGACACTTCACTTTTATTTAAACTCAAACGTCAACAGCTGGTTACTGACAGTATAAATAGTGCCCTCGCAAAAGTAGTTAACTGGTTTAATGTTAATAATTTACTTCTTAACGAAAAAAAAACCAAATGTATTAAGTTTACGATACCAAATGTTAGACAAGTAGAAACTAGTGTTCTCATAAAGGGTGAAGAGTTAAAACCCGAAAATACCACAGTATTCTTAGGCATAACTTTGGATGCCAAGCTTCAATGGGGCCCCCATATAGATAAATTGTCAAAAAAGCTTAGCTCTGCAGCATACGCCGTTAGGAAAATTCGTGACTTAACTGATTTAGAGACAGCCCGTTTAGTTTACTTTAGTTATTTTCATAGTGTGATGTCATACGGTATTCTGTTGTGGGGAAATGCCGCCGAAATTCAGATAATTTTTATTTTACAAAAAAGGGCAATTCGTTCCATTTATAAATTAAGTCCCAGACACTCCCTCAGAGACAAATTTAAAGAGATTAATATAATGACTGTGCCTTCTCAGTACATTTATGATAATCTTTTGTATGCACATAAAAATATTAATCTGTTTAAGAAATACAGTGATATCCATAATATAAATACTAGGAACAAACATAAATTTGTTGTTCCTACAACAAGGCTCAAGAAAATAGGTGGCTCGTTTAGATGCCAATGTATACGTTTTTATAATAAACTTCCTAGCCACATTCAAGAACTAAGCATTAATAAATTCAAATCTTTTATAAAGCTAAAACTATGCCAGAAAGCCTATTATACTGTAAAAGACTATATTGAGGACAAAAACGCTTGGGATTGAGCTGCTCCAATAGGTCTAGACAGTGAATGTTGTTTATTTTTTATTTTGCTGATTTACACTTTTGTTATTTTTTTTCTTTCTAAATATCTATTTATGACATGACATGAACATTTACTGTTTAAAGTCTTATATTATTTTAATTATTGTGAATGTGAGGACTATGTGGGTCATTGTTTCCGTTTTAATCATGGTCTGGCAGTTTGAGTGGTTTATGCGGTCTACACAAATGTTCTGTCCTTGGTATTGCTCGTCGAATCGTTGAGCTCCTTAAGTTCTGAGTTGAGCTGCACGGTTACTGACGAATGCGTGCACTGACTACACAGGTCCACTCAATCTGTGTGGTTCTTCCCTCAAAATACCACTTCAGACACCAATCTACATGGTCCTCAAAGATCAAAGATGATGTCCGGATTTTTATATACACATTGACATTGATGAATTTTATATAAACAATGACATGGATATTTACTTTGTATAGTATCTTATTTTTTATTATTATTATTGTGAGTGTGAAGACTATGTGGGTCATTTCTTTTTTCTTTTTTCCTTCTTAGTTAGTTTTAATCATGGTCTGGCAGTTTGAGTAATTTATGCGGCCTACCCAAACGTCCTTTCATTGGTATTGTTCGTCGAATCGTAAGGCTCCTCAAGTTCTGAGTTGAGCTACACAATTTTTGACAAATGCGTGCACTGACTGGACAGGTCCGCTCAATCTGTGTGGTTCTTTACTCAAAAGACCATTTCAGACACCAATCTGCATGGTCTTCACATGATCTGACCAAGATTATGTCTGGACTTTAAAAGAGACTGTGACCTCTGAGTTTGTTTCGGCCTTTCTTCTCAGAGTAGTCAGATAGGAAACGCCGACCTCATCTAGTTTAAAAAATATGATTGACATGTAAAAGTGTTTGTACAAAGCTACTTACAGAAAATAAATCATTTATCATTTATCATTTATCATTTATAACCACTTTTTAATATAGGTCACATTTTTCAAAAAATCTTCATTAAAACGTTGCCGTGTTTATTTATTAATATGTCAAGCAAGTCAATGTCAGCGCGGCGCAGCGGCCCGGTGACGACTCCTCCCTCGATAAAGCGTCGTCGCAGACGCAAGCAACGATCAGAATAGCCAGTAAAACTAAAACAGCACATAAAACCTTTACAATTTTTTTAATGACTTATTTTCTCTCTGAAATAGGTCAATTGAATTATAAATCAGTTGTGGTGTATGAGATGTGGTGTACACGTTGTAGACTGATTATGCTACATATAATTATTTAGAAGCATGTTCAGCTAATTTAGATACTTACTTATTTTTACGCTTTTGCCGCCACTTCACCGGTGGCAAATATTGGTCTACTTATCTCTAACAACAGCAATTTGCAAATATAGGATTAATGAAACCTGCGAAGACCCGTGTGACCGCTAGTGATCCTTTGAAGCGCCTATTTACTTCGATAATTGTATCATCTGCCTACCTGGACTCAATTGCCAGTAAATCCCAAAAAAAAATCTTTGACATTTTACACTTGAGCAAGCAGAGTGTTAAGAAACGTTTAAATACGTAATTGCTTCACTGCCAGAAGTTTGTATTGTACTTTTTTTGCAGATTATGCCAATCCAATAGGGATATAATGAGGCGGCCGCTTTTAATACTCTGCACAAGTTTCTGCGCCGCTAGCCAATATGTCATACGATTTGCGTCATTGCAATTCGGTTGCTCAGGTAACGCACAAATGACGAACGCAGGATTAAAATGAAATGTCCATTTGAACGTTTAAGGGATTAAAATGCTGTGTATTTTTGTATTTAACGGGTATCGTTGAGTAAAAGTTAGTCAACTAGAAAAAATAAAAGAAAATATGTTTATTTGCGGTAAACATGACAACTTGAACTTTGTCGGCTTCCAGTCTAACTGGATGCAGCTGAAAACCAGTATTTTATATAGAGCGACTGCCGATCTAGCCTCCACAATCTTTTACTGGGCAACAAAATACCCCTTGGCAAGACTGGTTGTCAGACTTTCGGGCTTCTGACTACCCGTAACTACTATCGAAGACCTACGAACGATAGACCAACTGCTTAACGTGCTTTCCAAAGCACGTAGGGTCTTGGACCTCGGTATGTAGGTACCTAATGGATGGTCACATACGCGGGTCGACCTCAGCAAGCAATGCTATCCTTGAAGACCCGTGCTGTTATTATTTAGCCACGAGCCCCTTTCAGCACCTCCACTATGTTCATTTATAATATGCTTTTTTCCCAGCTTAGCGATCCACAGCTAAGGTGCCCGTCGATTTCCCGTCGTAGTTATTTTAGAAAGTTTAAGGAGCACTCCATGCGTTCAAATTTGGTAAAAATTTAACAAAATTGCTGCAACTCTGTGCTTAAAAATTTTATTGTAAAGGTGGATGTACACTGTTGGTCAAGTTCTTAGTTTTTTAGATTATTCGTGAAGGTAATGTATTTCTATAATAGGGGATATACCAAATATACGCTTTATCGTTAAACTAATTAAAAAGTATATTATTAAAATGATTATTCCAAAAACAAATATTTGTTTACATGTTCGGTAACTAAATTTGCGTTCGCAATTTAGCTACCGAACATATAAACATGTATACATTATGATCTATTTGTTTATACAAGAAGCAATATTTTTGTAATTGCCGCCACACTTAAGTACTTATAAATAACATATCCATCAAATTCATGATCATTATCCCAATCTATTTGGGGTCGGCGCAAATGTCTTTTTCTTCTATTAGTTGACATCTCAGTAGTCAAATCAAATTAAAGGACAAAAAATATTAGTGTACCTTCACTATCCCAAATAGAATCGTACACAAAATGGACGTATCTTTACTAACTACCGAAATGTCACAACAATCTGTTCCGAGTCGCTACTTCAGAAAACATTCAAAAAAAATATCCGGCCAGCAACTTTCAAGAGATTAATTCGTCATTTGGAAGGAAACTAGTTTCTCGAATTGGGATTTCGACGTTGGAAAAAAAAAATCTCAATTGTATAGAGCGACCTTTAGTTGGTGATTCGGTACTTGTAGTGTAAACTAGGGTTGTTGTTGAGTTGTAATTTTTGCAACATATTTGTGTGAAAATAAGTTTCTGGGAACAAAGGAGAATGTGAAAACCTTTGTAATATTACCTCAATAACTAAAGTACAACATAATAAAATCCATAATTATCGCATTGGTATTTTGTTTTTTATTCGAGTTAACTTTTTTTATGTGCACGTGTAAAACTGTGACGAAAAACACAATTTTTTCTTTCTGTCTTTTACTAAACTAGCAAAACTTCGGCCCGAAAATGTACAAGAAACGCTAAACGCTATCGCTTAACGAACAAGACACACGAACTCATCCTCCATCTTTTTAAATAAACAAAATATAACCTACATAAAAATAATCTAAACTATAAAGCTAAGTGTATACTGTATATCTGACGTCACCCGAGGCCGCCGTATCCCGCATCCCCCTGTCTTTAACACGGTCTCTTGCCCACAGGAGTCTGTGGGAAATTATCCGGAAAATAGCCGAGATACGCACCCCGCGTAGGTGTAATAATACCCCCTTCTACGCCCGCCTTTTACGCCCGCCCGTGTTGTATTAAAATCCGGGCTTGCTGGTAGTGTGTGCTAGGCTTTATGTCCGTTGTTATTTTGTTTTTGTATTTTTTTTTTTGTATTTACATAGGTACCTACTTGTGTGATTGTTTTTTGTTTCCTGTTTGAGAACACTTGAAGTAATAAATACCTTTGTAATACAAGTTTGGTTGTCACATACACAACCTGAAAAATCTGATAACTATCCCTTCTTTATAGTATCGTATGTACCTGTTAATTGTTTCTGGAACCTTAGTAAGAAACCAGTTTTACCTGAATCTTTTTTTTTAGGTAGTATCGTAGGTATTATTTTCCATCAGTTTTAGAACCTTTATACAGCCGGTCGATTCTGTAAAAATCTCACCGTAAAATCATAAGTGATGTGAGCACTTAATAGTGTTAATCCCTAGCGAATGACAGCTCACTCCACGCTCACTTCACCCAAGCTTTCACGGTGAGATGGTTACAGAATCGCACGGCTGATCTCAAATCGTAACTGAAGTTAGTCTCAAAAACCATTTAAAAAATCCTATAACACATACCTACCTAAAAACACAAAACTAGCCAATCAACATATTACATAATATATTATGTATCCGTATCCGTAACTATTAATAACACCATAAACCGGTCTGAATAAAAACCTGGTTACTAAAAATTCTCGTAAACACACCTACAGGCGATATCTTCAAGCAACTGAAGAGGGGTGAGGTAAGGTGTGGGGGGCATACGGAGAAGGTGAAGAGATAATTCCTCGGAGACAGTTAGGGAGGATGGTAACACGGTGAGCAAAAGTGGATTAGGAAAGATAAGAGCTGGAGTCAAAGTCAGCTAACGTAATTGTGCCGGAATGACTGATCTTTGACGCCGTTGATTTTGACAGTTTTGATGCTCTCCTAATAAGATCAAAGATTTTCCGATGGCGTGCCACTAACACTCCATTGGACAATTTGATCGTATTTCATAATCTCAAACATAATGAGCAAGTCATATTCTCCTACTATTTTGGCATTTCTTTTGACCACTGACACGCCATTGTGAATTTAGGGTATTGCAAGCTTTGTACAGTGGTAAAGACATTTCATGTTTCATTGCATAATATAATATTAGGACGCGATGTTCGTTTCAACATTATTCATGTTAAGTTTCACATATAGGTATTGTACCCGTCATAAGATAAGGATGCTCACAAATCGTCCAAAATAAACCTAATCACAAATCGTTGTGACGAATGTATTAATATAAGTACCTATAAGTAAGCCGTAGAGGGGTCCGTGGCTAAATAATAACAGCCGCACAGGTCGTTAAGTTACGCTTGCCGCGGTTAATAATAATAATAATAATAACACTTTATTGATTCAAATCCTTACTGTATGCATATTATATCTAGCAAAGTTTACAATATTAAGGCGCACAAAAACTGAAACCCTGACTCCTAAACTAGGAATACCTGTGACTTAGGAGTTAGTGTTCTACTGCCACTTGGACACTATTTACCTTGTGTAAATTGAGAGTTGATAAGCTGATATTATTCAAAAGAGTATATTATTATGTGTATTAAAGAAAGAAGGTAATTACAAAACCAAATAAAAGTTGAAAAATGAATTAAAAAGTTAAATAAGTGTTGGATTTAAAAAGTACCATTTAAACATTAATACATTTTTAAATTAAAAAAAGTAAAATGACTTTGTGTTGGATTCTGTATCTGTGCCTGGAAATCGTGTTATTTATTTGTGTTGTGTGATTGTGTGTGTGTATGTGTATGTGTGTGTGTGGGATTGAGAGACGGGTTGGTCTGTGGATGGGTGACCATCTTTACATACTGAGACCCCCCCCATGCCTCGGAAAGCACGTTAAGCCGTTGGTACCGGTTGTCATTCGTGGATCTCTGACAGTTGTTACGGGTAGTCAGAAGCCCGAAAGTCTAACAACCAGTCTTACCTAGGGGTATCGTATTACCCAGTAACTGGGTTGTGGAGGTCAGATAGGCAGTCGCTCCATGTAAAATACTGGTATTCAGCTGCATCCGGTTTGACTGGAAGCCGACCCCAACATAGTTGGGAAAAGGCTAGGCAGGTGATGAAGTAAGCAATAGACGTCAACACAACAATAACAGACCTATGACCAGACGACATTTCAACCAGTAGTAATACCAATGAATCAGATTAATTTAGGAATCTGCCAACAGTTTAATGTTCCAAATCTTCAAGAAGAGAACTTTTCATTCCAAGGGTGACCTCATCACGAGAAATTATTATAAAGTAGGGCGCGTGAATCAAGAAGTGTTTTAGGAAGAAAGCAATTATGACGGCGGTAAGCAAGTTGAGTGGTTGAGTCGAAACATTGTACGTATAGTTTTTTATTGTATTTCTTGGCGTAGCTAACTGATAAATGGCAAATAATTTAATTTAGTATTCTGTGTCTTGTAATGTTAATTACTTTGCATACCTTGTATTGTATTCAATCAAGTATTTTCTAACTGAACAGACAGCTGTGCTGATGGGGAGTTTGTTGCGCCACTTCTTCTTCCCAGCGAAAGAGCTAGGAAGTGGTGAAGGGTGGGCGTTTTGGGGGACTGTCTTTTGTAATTTTGACGTTCGAAAAGTGCTAATTCTCAGCCTAGTTTGGATAAATTTATTCATTGTGAAGAATGGTGTCCAACTTTGTTCGAGGGGCTAGTGTCTAGGATCGAGCGAAGATTATAGCTACGCTTGCCGCAACCATCCATTACATACCGAGACCCCTCTGTGCCTCGGAAAGCACGTTAAGCCGCTGGTCCCGGCTGTCATTCATAGATCTTTGACAGTCGTTACGGGTAGGTGATGCCTGCGGATAAATTAAATTTATTTATATCATTGGTTGTTAATGTAGTTGCTTTATATTATAGGTACAGCCCGTCGATTCTGTAAAAATCTCACCGTGAAATCATAAGTGAAGTGAGCTTGAAGTGAGCAGTGTCAATAGTGTTAATCCCTAATGACAGCTTACTCCACGCTCACTTCACCCAAGTTTTCACGGTGAGATGGTTATAGAATCGCACGGCTGTAGTGCTATTCTATGTATAAAAATCTCATCGTGAGAACTTAGGTGAAGTGAGCGTGAAGTGACATTCAGTAGACTAATGCTAGGGATTAACACTATTGACTGCTCACTTCAAGCTCACTTCACCTATGATTTGACGGTGAGATTTTTACAGAATCGACCGGCTCTTTGTTTTATTTTATTTTGTTACCTATAGTGCGAATAATTTGATCTGACTTGGTTTCCGTAAGTCCTTTCGGGTAACCACTGAAAATCAGCGCAGTGCTGTCAGTCTATAGCACGGCATCATGGTGAGTGGAAGCCTTCTTGTCACAGTCACGACGTGCAGCCGTCGACTATTTCTGCTTTGTGCTCGTGATTATAGATATATTTTGTTCTTATTTTTTTGTATGCACGTGTCTCTATGACAAATAAACCTATTTTTTCTTCTTTCTTTCTAGTCAGAATCCCAAAAGTTTCACAACCAGTCTTACCAAGGGATATCGTGTTACCCACCCACGCCTGCCTATCTGACCTCCATAACCTGGTTACTGTGTAGCACGATATCCCTTGGTAAGACTCGGTTTTCAGACTTTCAGGCTTCTTCTTCGACCCGTAATGACTATCAAATGACAGCTATTTTTATTTATTTAAGATATAATGTTTACTGTTTTTATCAACTTCTACACGGAGAGAAAATTCATAGAAAAATTACTGTGCTCGTCACTGTAAAGTGAGTGCAAGTGACATCTACAGAAAATTTTAAGAGTGAGATTGGGAAAAATTCACGTGGTAATTTTTTCATTACCACTCAAATGCACTCAGATTATGAGACAGCACAGTAATTTTTCTAAGATTTTTCTCTCCGTGTAAGCAGCTCAATATACTTTGTACGTAACAAAAGTAAAATCGTGACAACCTAACAAGCAATTCTGCAATCAACCTCAAATCTCCAAACGATCACTTAGGTAAAACACGCTACAACATTCTCCAATAAATAGCTACATAGAGTCAAGCTACATCTCTGCTTGCCTCCTCGGATGAATGATACGGCTCCAAAGGTCGCAGGCGCGGTAACACGGTTCCAATAACTTGACCACCCTCGAGTCGGACAAAGGAACCATGTCTCTAGCGCACAGAGTAATGTTGACGCAGATGCGACAGGTTTCCAAGGGAATTTTTAAGAATAGAGTATTTTATTAATTTTTTTTTTTAGCAAAGCCGATGTTGACTATTCTGCCAATGTCTTAAGTGAATTGGAAAAGCAAGTTACAGCATAATCAGATGTTCCCACTGCTGGGACACGGGTCTACTCTCTGTGAGAGGCAGTGGGCCGTAATTGACCACGCGGGCCCAGTGCGGGTTATAGTATTGTATTCATTCAACTATTTTCTAACTGAAAAAAAAGCTGTGCTGCTGGGGAGTTTGTTGCGCCACTTCTTCTCCCCAGCGAAAGCACTAGGAAGTGGTGAAGGGCGGGCGTTTTGGGGGACTATCTTTTATAATTTTGTCTTCGAGTTTTTGGTTCTAGGACATGCCGGTTTCCTCACGACGTTTTCCTTCACCGTTTTGAGAGCAGTGGCGATGAAATAGTTTACACAAAGTAATGCGCCTGTCTGGGAACCTACGACCTACAACTTTTAGGGGCATAATAAAAGTAAGTGTGCATAATAAAAATAAAAAAAATGAAGAAAATAAATGCAATTGTTAGAAATCATCAATGGTACAGCTGCCGGTCGATTCTGTAAAAATCTCACCGTGAAATCATAAGTGAAGTGAGCACTTAATAGTGTTAGTCCCTAGCGAATGACAGCTCACTCCACGCTCACTTCATCCAAGCTTTCACGGTGAGATGGTTACAGAATCGCACGGCTGAAGTCAATGTAAATCTTGTGAGGTGATGAAACGTCGATCTAACTAGAGAACTACAAAAAAACTTATGGCGCCTTGAACTACATTGACACATGTTGTTGGTAAACATTTGTAAAATGGTAGCTATTGAAAAAAACAAGATGGCGGCATTAGTTCAGACTTTGCCACATACCAAATATAGATAAGTAAATACTTTTCTGTGGGTAGGCACTTCAGGATACTCAATGTCCACATAATTTTAATGA
The DNA here is from genome assembly GCA_949629135.1 of Eremobia ochroleuca. Taxonomy (NCBI): domain Eukaryota; kingdom Metazoa; phylum Arthropoda; class Insecta; order Lepidoptera; family Noctuidae; genus Eremobia; species Eremobia ochroleuca. Next base: position 14,407,668 of record OX451404.1, on the reverse strand, counting down.
CAAAATTAAATATGCAAGGACAACATTCACGTGAACTGAACTAAAACTAGAATTCGAGACAAATTCAACAATTTTTCAACACGCACTGGCACAAATTAGTTGAACTGGACAACTTACGAGTACGGGATCAAAACACGCTAACGTAAACAAGTTTTATAACACAAGAAGCAGTAAATTAAACACCCTAGAAGTCTCTCTTCCAAGAACAAATTATGGCAAATATAATGTAAGATTTGAGGGAGCCAAATTACATAATAGTTTATCAAATGATATTAAAATGTCAAAATGTATATATAAACGTCTATAAAGTTAAACTACAAAAATATTTAGCAGAAACAGTTTTGTAAAACCTGTAAACTTATATGTAATTGTTGTAAGTCATATTGGATATAACTAATTTAAATAGTCATTCTTCCCGACGTTGTACCTTTATTAACTAATAATATGTTTTTGTTTTGTTGCTCTTGTAAGTAAATATTGTAAAATTCTTTTAGAGAAATAAAAAAAAAATCTTGAAGACGAAGTTAAGTGAGCGCTAATCATTACTTATAATTAAGGGGGTATATCTCAAAGTTTCATAACCTTTTTAACTTAAGTCGTACGACCACTCAGCTTAGCTAGCACAATTCACACCAGCAAGCTAATTGCGTAATACACCATCAGTAGCAATGGGTTTCATTTTGACAGTTCAACAACATTCATTGCGTTATTTACGTTGTTAAGCAGACACATTTTTCGAACATATAGAGCAATGGATTAGCAATATGCTTCAAATTGAGAGTAATAGTGTGTTGCACAATTAGGGTGCTGACGTCACCATACAATCAAACACAGCACTCTATCGCTTACTCTACGTCTGTACCTACATACAAAACGGCGAATTTTCTGCCTCTCACGTATCTATGATATGCACACACACACACTCACACAAGGGGGGGAGCTGGGGGGTCGTCGCTGACCCGTGGCGCCGCCTCAGATTGTTACGGCCAAAGAAACACTCCCTGAGACTAAAGAAGTGGAGTAGGCAAGAATTTTAAGTAATATTCTGAAAGAGATTTTTTACAGATTGGGTGTCGATTAGCAACGTAATTGCGTAACAACTATCAAACTCAATCTGAATCATTTTGATGGATGGCATGAAGTCCGCTTCTGTAAATTGATGTGTTTGAAGTATTATATAAATAAATATTGCTAATCCATTGTTTCATATGTTCGAAAAATTTGTCCGTTTAAAAACGTTAATAACGCAATGAGTGTTGTTGATCTGTCAAAATGAAAGTCATTGCTTCTGATAGTGTGTTCCGCAATTTATCATAATTTCTACTAAGGTGAAAAAATCCTTCAAGATTGTGCACAGTCAGTCATATTCTCTTAGTCCTATCTATGCACTTGTGTCATTTAATGAAAAGAAAGACTGAGTACTCAATTATTATTAGGCGAAAATTAAATTAAACACAGAATTAAGGAAGAAAACGAAACTAGGACGCACTCAGGCTAGGTGGAGCCACGATCTTCGCAGGGTGGCTGGCTGGATGAGATTTGCCGAGAATCGAGCTAAATGGCGTCCAATTGGAGAGACCTATGTCCAGCAGTGGACTGCTTTAGGCTGATGATGAAGGAAGAAAAACATTGTCATTTTACGTCATCTTCTCGTTTATATCTCGAAATTCTTATATAGTTCACAGAAGACGTTAAATTTTCCACTTTAATTACACATCTGAGAAATAAAAAAATTAAAAAAAAACCAGTCACAAGTCAACTCTGCCCCACCTGTATCCCCACAGTACACATTCAAAAGGATCACGAGTTTCTTGTGCCCCGCGCCACTTCCATACCATATCTTATTTTATATTTTTATTTATCCAGCCTGTATTTTTACAGCCTTGACTAGACTGGTCGTTTTATTCAGAACCATATTCGCCTCTTTCGATCACATCAGCGATTCCGAATGATGAGATTTGGTTTCTGTGATGACCAACATCAGCTATTTGTATCGCTGCTTTATGATATATCTTACAGTTATTGTGGTAGATAAAAAAGTGGGTTTATTTCGTTGGCGATTCCATTTGTTGTGTAGTAGAATTTGAGATCCAGCGTCGTATGGAATTGCGAAAGTTGTGCCAAAAAAACTGGATGGACGATGGACACCTTGCAATATAAAAAGATCGTATTATTTTGGACGTCCTAAAAAAAAGGCTAGAAAAAGCTAATGCAACCTAACTAAGATTCTTACTGTTTTTTTTTTTTACTTTTGTTCTGCAGATATAAGTGAAAATTCGGGATACTAATGATAACGATCGAGGCCCCAGGAAGAGGTAGCGAGACGACCACGCGGACCGTAAGGGTTGGATCGAGGTGGCTTTAGAAAAGGATGCCTGGAAGGATTTGGAGGAAGCCTTTGCTCAGTAGTGGGACACCGTAGGCTAACTTAAAAAAAAAAGTTTATATTGATAAACAGCCGTGCGATTCTTTTTTTTTTTTATATAAAAATGCGTTTATTGGCATTACAGCAAAATACACACCTTAAAAGTATAAAAACAGACAAAAAATATTATAATGCCAAAAGGGCCTAATAATAAATTATAATAAATTTCTTTATTGCCATAAAAACAGGTTACAGAAAAAATTGAGACCCTGGCTCCAGAGCTAGGTTAGAGTACCTGTATTTCAGGAGCCAGTGACTGGCTATTCTATAACCATCTCACCGTGAAAACTTGGCTGAAGTGAGCGTGGAGTGAGCTGTCATTCGCTTGGGATTAACATTATTAAGTGCTCACTTCACTTATGATTTCACGGTGAGATTTTTGCAGAATTGACCGGCAGTTCCATAGCTTTAAACCACATATCCAACGGTCATCTTAAGAGAAGAATACCAAGTGTTTTTACTATTAACAATGGCTAATTACGTATCCCCTTACTAATTAATAAACGTATTATATCAGATGAACAGTTACACACTGATTTCTCTCTTTCAGTCGTCAGTAATTCGCCTTTCGAAAGAAGAAGACAAAGCGTTGTGTAACTATACAGACGCAACACAACGTTTATTAATTAGGGGTAAATGTGATGACACCATATTACAAAAAACAAATTTCAAGGTATAAGTAATGATGTTATGAACTCTAAAACTACCCTTCAGGGGCTTAAAAGAGAACTAAAAAAGCCAACAGCTTTCCGAAAGGAACCAGATATACTCCTGCCGTGTGATTCTGTAACCATCTCCCCGTGAAAGCTTGGGTAAAGTTAACGTGGAGTGAGCTGTCATTCGCTAGGGATTAACACTATTAAGTGCTCACTTCACTTATGATTTCACGGTGAGATTTTTACAGAATCTACCGGCTGATCCATCTGTGGCACATAAAAACCAAGGATTCTGTTGTACCCTACATATATGTACTCTTGATTGCCCTCTGACGTTCAAACGCTTAGCTAAGTAAGGTAAATAGGTACAGACGCCAGCACATCAAGCTACTACAATCTGTCAAATTTCTTTAATTTTCAACTTTATCGCTAAAGCATTAGGTTCAAAGTTGTTCAGGAAAATTTGACAGTTTCAGGTAGCTTGTTGTGCTGGCGTCTGTACATCGGTGTTTCTGTGAGACTAGAAACGTTCGGCGACATTACTCAATGTCGCGCGCACGAGTACTATCGCGTACAACCGACGGACGGACAACGAATTAATTATTTCAGCTTACAGGCGTAAGGAGGTTAGGGTTAAGTATGTTTTCCACAGTTCCACTGCTGCGGAGGATATGCACGGAGAAGTTTGCCACGTTAGCTACGCGGTTCAATTGTTTGCCAGTCATGTATCCGTGCGTATCGTGGCTGTGCGTCACAGTGGACGAGCCCGCCTACATTTACGTACGTAGCTGAAGCGTGGGCTGTTGTGGTGCGGTACCTTTACGCCTTTTGAACTCGGTATTGCAGCTACATGGTTTATTCCATAGGATTCCATGCAAAAATAAAACTGTAGAGAGATCTCGCTTTTCTGTGGTTGTAGTGAAATGTGACGTAGAACAGTGTCACGAGATGGGCAGGCTTCCAGCTTTCTTCTGTACGAACAAACCATTTTAAAAGTATTCGTTTCTCGTAGACCTTATAGGTAGTACTAATAGTAATCTTCACCTGCGACACGTTATTTATTTATTAAAATTTTATGCACAAGTAAAAAAAATGCTGTAGGTACAGACGCCAGCACATCAAGCTACCCGAAACTATCAAATTTTCCCAATCAACTTTGAACCCTATGCTTTAGCGATAAAGTTAAAAATCTATTAAATAAATTTGACAGATTGTAGTAGCTTGATGTGCTGGCGTCTGTACATGGGCGGACTCAATGCCTGAGGCATTTTCTACAACAGTCAACTTTAGGGTGATGCAGAGACAAAACATGGCAGGATGCAACATATGAAATAAATAACTTCACGCCTTTTGAGGTCGGTGTTACTGGCTACTGCTGCATGTTATTTCCGTGCGATTTTATGCAAAAATTAATCGATATCCCCTTCTGTCGTGTGCTGTCGTGAAATGTGACTTAGGATAGTGTCACAAGATGTTTTTTGGTATGTGGAAATAATCTCCGAAACTACCAGCTTGAGTGTTTGTTGGTATGTCTCTGGAACTACCAGTCGGATTTGAATAAATCTTTTTGCATTTGATAGGTAAATTTTTGAGGAAGGCTATCGGCTGTATAACATTACGCTAGGACCCTAAGAAGCTGAGCAAAAAGAAAAAAATGTCAGAAGGAACGCTAAGCGAACGCGTCGGTCGCGTCGTGGCAGGCGATGCGATACGACGGGGTGACTGGCGGGGAGGGGTGATTGGCGGGGAGGAACAACAACAAATCTTATTAGAGCACCTAAAACATGAGATTCAGTGGAAAGCGAAACACTCAAACCGTACAAGACAACAACACAGCGCACAGCAACTTTTAAAAACAAAATCCTGAAAAACCTAACACCAATTGAGAAAACAAAGACCACAAACACGTTTCATGATTTATAACTGTACTAAGAATGTGGTTTATCGAAAATTCCCGATACAATAGGGTAGGGGGGTAGGCAGAGGCGCTGGCAGCGGCGCCTGCAGCCGCGCCCGAGATAAGCGCGACGACGCCCGTCCTATGAAATTATAGCACCCCTCAGGGCGGCTCGCGGTGCAGTACAGCAGCTGAAGACATATATTTCAGGTTAGGTGGCACTTTTTCAGGATATATGAATGATGGTAGTATCGTATTACCCAGTAACTAGTTTATGGAGGTCAGATAAGCAGTCATTCCTTGTAAAATACTGGTTCAACTGCATCGGGTTAGACTGGAAGCCTAGGCATATGATGATGCAGGTGTGAGTGTTGGTGCAGAGGTGGTTCTAGCTATAAAGATTGCAGGTGTGAAAGCAAAGTATTGAATATTGTACAGACGCCAGCACATCAAGCTACCCGAAACTGTCAAATTTTCCCAATCAACTTTGAACCTTATGCTTTAACGATAAAGTTGAATGTCTATTAAAGAAATTTGACAGACTGTAGTAGCATGACGTGCTGGCGTCTGTACCTAATGAGACTAAAAAAATGTAAACTTCATTAATATTGTAAATGGCTCGTCATCAGGTCTATTTACAAAAATCGACCGGTGACAGCCGACAATCTGATGAGTTGACAAGACTTTTTCGTAGTTTTCTGCTATATGAAACAGAACCTGACGTAAAAATGGGGCAATTTTGTAATTTTTTGACAAATATGTCGCAATTTCAGTCACGTATTAAAAAGTTATATGAAGTAATATCTTTTTGAATTTCTTTCAGGGACAAATAAAAGCAGGTAAAAGCAAGGAAAATTTTATTCTGTGACGACTATTCGACTATTATACCTTTCAAATAAAGAAGATCTGTGTCAAGATTTGTCTTCAATAGTGCTTGCAGTTAAAAACAATCAGAAATTAAGTCTTTTATCTGTCAAAAGTAATATCCAAAACAATTATCCAAGTGCTCCTCAACGTCACTCCCGGCCTGGAGAGGGTGTCGGGGTCGAGCTCTCCTCCGGGCCATTTGTCAGTGACAGGACGTCGCACGGAGGCAGGAGGGAGGAGGCAGCAGGAGGACTCCCCCAGTCCCCCTTCCCCCAGATTCCGCCGTTTGCGGCTTCTGCACGCGACTGTACGCGAACGTGTTAGCCTTAAATTACAGCAAATAGCTTTAAATTAAACTGAATGTTGGGTCTATTATAAATGGGGTGGCCGTTTGGCCGCTGGAACTTGAAACTGTTAAGTTTTTAAGTGAAATAATTGGGTTTTAGAAAGCTTGTACTCGTAATAAGTCGATTTTTTCTTTGGATTATTCTTCGTGGTGTTTAGTTGACATGACTGGAGAAATGTGGGGGTACAACTATACACCTCTGTCCTACTCTTCGAGGAATACAGGCATGAGGTTATTTATCTGTGTTTTGGTTCATATTAAATCAAGTTAAACTCCTCTGTCTTCAATTTGTTACCTATTGAAAGGTAGACGCGGCATGATATCATTAAATGATGTTCACTTTTAACGCACATGCTGTATGCTCCAGGTACAGTAAGCTCCAGGTACAGTAAGCTCCAGGTAGAGTAAGCTCCAGGTAGAGTGAGCTCCAGGTACAGTAAGCTCCAGGTAGAGTAAGCTCCAGGTAGAGTGAGCTCCAGGTAGAGTGAGCTCCAGGTAGAGTGAGCTCCAGGTAGAGTGAGCTCCAGGTAGAGTGAGCTCCAGGTAGAGTGAGCTCCAGGTAGAGTGAGCTCCAGGTAGAGTGAGCTCCAGGTAGAGTGAGCTCCAGGTAGAGTGAGCTCCAGGTAGAGTGAGCTCCAGGTAGAGTGAGCTCCAGGTAGAGTGAGCTCCAGGTAGAGTGAGCTCCAGGTAGAGTGAGCTCCAGGTAGAGTGAGCTCCAGGTAGAGTGAGCTCCAGGTAGAGTGAGCTCCAGGTAGAGTGAGCTCCAGGTAGAGTGAGCTCCAGGTAGAGTGAGCTCCAGGTAGAGTGAGCTCCAGGTGGAGTGAGCTCCAGGTAGAGTGAGCTCCAGGTAGAGTGAGCTCCAGGTAGAGTGAGCTCCAGGTAGAGTAAGCTCCAGGTAGAGTGAGCTCCAGGTAGAATAAGCTCCAGGTAGAGAAAGCTCCAGGTACAGTAAGCTCCAGGTACAGTAAGCTCCAGGTAGAGTAAGCTCCAGGTAGAGTGAGATCCAGGTAGAGTGAGCTCCAGGTAGAGTGAGATCCAGGTAGAGTAAGCTCCAGGTAGAGTAGGATGGGAGAGGTCTACCAATACAGCTATTGGCTGATTGCTATTGGTATAGACTAAGCAATTCAGTCAACAGCTAGAGAAGTCTACCAATCCAGCTATTGACTGAATGCTATTGTTATAGACCAAGCAATTCATTCAATAGCTGGATTGGTAGACCTCTCCCATCCATCGATGAGGGCACACGAAATGAGTAAATGCCTTCTCAGTTTTCCCCTTTCTAAACGTTTCTTAAAATTTTTGCCGTTTATGTTTTAAGCAACTTTTATATCTTAAGCATATTATATGGGTTTATCGCTTAGCGTCTGGGCGCAATAGTGTTATTTTCAAAATAATGATGTTTTTGCCATTACTCTAAAAACAAATGCAGGTCATTAGTTTTGTTTGTGCAGAATAAACATTTTTTCTTTCTTTCTTTCTATTAGTTTTAAGTTCGCTTTCGAATTGGGTCACGTCATTTGAGCGAACCCTCTTTACTTATTCTTGATTCAATACTTCAGCCAGCCAGGGAATTTATATACAACGTGTAACGTTAAATGCGCAGAACCGCAGACACCCCAACTGATTTTTAATTCAATTGACCTATTTCAGAGAGAAAATAAGCCATTAAAAAAATTGTAAAAGTTTTATGTGCTGTTTTAGTTTTACTGGCCATTCTGATCGTTTCTTGCGTCTGCGACGACGCTTTATCGAGGGAGGAGTCGTCACCGGGCCGCTGCGCCGCGCTGACATTAGCTTGCTTGACCTATTAATAAATAGACACGGCAACGTTTTTAATGAAGATTTTTTGAAAAATGTGACCTATATTAAAAAGTGGTTCAATTAATTCTGCTTGTTATTCTGATCAAACTATTTTCAGGTTTTGCGCATAACGTTACACGTTGTATAGTAGGTATTCAATCACAGAAATTATCTGTGTATTCCATACATAAGACAGCAAAATACCTTTTCACTGAAAATCAATAGAATCTAATATTTCACAGTATCCAGTTACCGTCGGTAAAAGTTTTAAAAGCAGGTACTTACACAGGCTATTAACTAAATCCATTTAAACTTGTGACCTACTTATATTAAGTACATATCTCTGTGACAGTTAAGTAGATATATATGCAGCTTATGACGTCTGCAAGGTAAACTGAAACATAATTTTGAAAAGTTATTTCATCTCTGTGCCATTTTGCTCTTTAGAACGATTCTCGAACCTAAACACGCTCCTAGCTTGTTTTATATTGAGATAAATCAATACATACATACATATACTGGGTGTCCGGAAAGTCATGGATTACATTTTACCTGCTGATGGGCCACATTGGGATCTACCAATACAAAAAAAATGACCATGGCAAAAGTCTTATGATTTCCGAGTTTTTTGATGTTTAATGAAATTTTGGAAAATCTCTAGCTTTGATCAGTTTTTCCATGCCATTTCTACGAATGAAAACTTTTTCGAGTACAGGTTTTTTTTATTTTCATCTTGAATCATCCTACTGTCGATTGAATACAAGAAAGTTACAGATATCATCTTTTAAATACCTAAAATTTAGGTTCAAACTTAAAATTTTCACCAAAAAAAAAATTACCTTATTTTTGATCGGCCCTGGTGAAAAAAAAAATTATTGGTTCGTCATTTTTTGATCGGTAGATCTCAATGTGGCCCATCAGCAGGTAAAAGGTAATCCATGACTTTCCGGACATCCTGTATATAAGAAAAAGAATAGCCCTGATTCACTCACTGACTCACCAACGCTCATCCCAAACTCTTGGACCTAGAAAGCTGATAATCTGCACAGAGGTTCCCTTTATGATGACAGTTAACTCAGCCTATCGCAGTCCACTGCAGGACATAGGCCTCTCCCAGACTGGGCCACAACACTGACCTCCACCTTCCGCATCCAGTCTGTCTCAGCCACTTTTATGATGTAGTCAAAAGGAATAAGGGATATAGCTTATAGATTAGGAAATATAGCTTGATCTGCTGGCGTCTGTACTATGGTTACACCTCTGCCTGACGCTTCATTGATTACAAACGAGATGTAATGTCTTATGCAGAATAGTCTTTATATTATAAAAACCGGTCTAGTGCGTGTCGGACCACGCACAAGGAAGGGTAGTTGGAATGAATTTATCCCAAGAACAAACTTAACATTGTTGTTGAAAATCATGTTCTTCCATACACTGCAACTGCAAATTTAAGTTGGTCGACTATTACTCGTAAACTTGTAAAGCCTACTTAGTGGTGATAGTTTTCCTTTTAATTTCGTTATATATACTACTGCCGCGAATTTTTTCACATGTCCAAAAGCGACGATTTAGCTGGCAGGAGGGAGACACTTGACTCTAACGAAAATTAGCACTTCAAAGCTTAATATTTCACAAACGGATCTCTGAATCGAAAAATGGTTTCTGCAAACCCGCAATATTTTTGAAAGACCTATCCAACGATACCCTACAGCATGGCGTAGACGAAAAAAGAAAAATCCCAACTTTACGTGTACCCTAAAAAAAATTTTTTTTCATGATTTTATTTTACCACTGTCAGTAAGTTTAATATGTCATATCCATGACAAATTATAGCTTTCTAGTACTAAGAGTCTCTGAGCTAAGCTGCGGACGGACGGACAAACGGACATGGCGAAACTATAAGGGTTCCTTGTTGACTACGGAACCCTAAAAAGGATAAATCCGGACAAAACTGTGATTCGAATGGCATATATCGCAAGAATGTCTGAAACTTGTAGATCAATCGCACCCAATCCATAGGGCCACTTGCCTCTTGCAATAAAACACCCCAAATACCCGAACATCACTTGGCCTAGTCGCTAGTGTTCCAATATGTTGTATTGTACAAAATTACTTACCCAAGAAAGTACCCACTTCCCTTCGGTTTATTCAAACTACGTCGTTACTTCACCTACTCTGTTCACCTAATATTGACGTTCGCGCCCCTTCCGCATTACTAACAATTCTGCGTTCTACTACCACTCTATTACAAGACGTTACGGTCGATTTTTCAATACCCAACTTCAGGATTAACGTTGCAAGAAAACCAATTCAATTTGCTTCTCTCTTGGACTTTGTTGCGTCAATCTAAGTTCGTTTTTCACTTGTTTAAGGTCAGATCGTAAGTAGATAATCTTGCGAGAAAGCAAATCAGATTTGCAGATGTACTGGACTTTGTTGCAGAGGGTTAAGGATGGTTTTTCCTTGTGTCGTGTGCAGAGGTAAGTTGGAAAGTGTTTCAGTAGAGTTTTGTATGTAGTTAGGATCGGTGTAGGTATATCTGCAAGTGTCAACTGGCTAATGTATGGGTTTGAGGACTTGTGATTGTTCATTTATTCATGTTAGGATTTAGAAATAGATGTCTGATATTTAGAAAGTTCTAGAAAAAGTTGCTCTACTTTTCTGTAGTTTTGCCTCATCAGGATCATAATTCCTGTTTAAAGTATATCGTTTAATATTATTCAAAATGGAGGTCATCATCTGCCTAGACTTTTAACTATGTTGGAGTCGGCTTCCAGTCTAACCGGATGCAGCTGAATACCAGTATTTTACATGGAGCGACTGCCTATCTGACCTCCACAACCCAGTTACTGGGTAATACGATACCCCTTAGTCAGACTGGTAGTCAGACTTTCGGGCTACTGACGACCCGTAGGTAACGACTGTCAAAGATCCACGAATGACAGCCGGGACCAACGGCTTAACGTGCTTTCCGAGGCACGGAGAGTCTTGGTACCTATATGAAGATGGTCACCTATCCATGGACCAACCGCGGCAAGCGTAGCTTAACCTGATCGATCGACCCGTGCGGCTGTTATTACTTAGCCACTAGCCCCTCATTATTCAAAATGGAGGTCGAGAGATCAAAAAACGGTATTTGTAATTGCCTGTAAAAAAATAATAAGTAATAATGAAACGTCTTTGTGTAGAAGACGAATTCAAAATTCGAATTCATCATTTTTTATTTAAAATCAATGCCATAGCCAATTAAATGTGCCGAGAAACGAAAAACAAAACTAAATTTCGAACGTTTTTTTTAAAAAAAATCCAAACCAACAGTTTTTCTCCTGAAGAATTGCACCGCAAAAATTCCACAGAAATAATAGCACTATCCTAAATTCCAAGACGTACGTGTAACTCACTGGCCAGTCGGGGGATAAAGGGCCATCACAAAGGAGCCGTCCCCCCAAGGGTGGGAGTCCCCGGGGGATCAATTTCAGCGGGTGCCTGTAGTGTAATCGCCTTAGTAGACTTTAGTGTCGTAATGTGGCCTGACCGTAGCCGCGTAGGCTTAGCTGTGTGTGTGTGTGTGTGAGTGTGCGTTTTCACGCGAATTATGAGTCTTTGTTTGGTTGCGTTTCGTTTTTGTTTTGATATGTTTGTGTGGGCCCTAAAGTGATAGTTTTTAGTGAGTAGTCACACAGAGTGTGGCAAATAATCGCTTGACACGTCACATGACACTTTTTCTGTATGTCTATTACTAACCTGTTATAAGAGACTAGCTGGGGTACCCGGCTTCGCTCAGGGAGTATGATATGAGATTCCAGAATGTTCTGGAATATTGTGGAGTGCTCTCGAATACTCGCGAATGTTTCCGAACATTCCACAACATTCCAGAATGTTTTGTAATGTTGTGGATAATAACAATATTACTCTCGAATGTTCTGGACTGTTCTAGAAATTTCCATATGGCGAAAACTCCAGCCCTTATATCATTAAGAGCATACCCTTCACGCTAAAACGGGAACCTTCTTCATGGACAGGAGATAGAGGGTTACCACACCATATAACTTGCTTGATCGTACCGGGACTCATTTCTGAATTTTAGCGGCATGCACATTGTACACTTTCTTTTATCACATACTAGCGACCCGCCCCGGCTTCGCACGGGTGCAATGCTGATCACTACATAGTAGTCGCTTCCCGCTGTCTGTCTGTCTCTATGTATGTTTGGATCTTGAAAACTACGCTACGGATTTTGTAGAGATTTTGTAGAGAAACACTGATAATTTTAGAGCCATTATTTCTCGTAAAAAGTATAGGATAAAAAATCGTTATTGTGGGTTATCACTAAGAGATACACATATACCATTGTGAATTTTTTGTAGACCTTTTTAAAGTGTACAATACTGTAGTACATTATTTTGATCTATCTCGTAGGATTCAGCCAGCGTTTGCAATGTAAACGAAAAAAATGTGTTTATTTACGACATCACATTAGAAACCTCTAAAATTATCAGTGTTTCTCTACTATATTATGCATGTATTATACATATAAACCTTCCTCTTGAATCACTCTATCTACCTATTAAAAAAAACCGCATCAAAATCCGTTGCGTAGTTTTAAAGATCTAAGCATATATAGGGACAGACAGACGGAAGCGACTTTGTTTTATACTATGTAGTGATATTGATTATGGCCAGAGATCGCTCAAGACAAGGTTTGAAAGGAAAACGAGGAGGTTTTTGCCCAGCAGTGGGTTACAATATGGGCTAACGAAAAAAATAAAAGAGATTATGGTAGCCCCCTACTTAATTGACAATGGTATTCATGGTTCCGCGTAACATACCTAGCCGCCCGTGCAGTGTACAAATACCTCGTAAAGAACAATTTCATATTTTTCCTTTTATTTAGGGACCTACACGGAAAGAAAATTCTTAGAAAAATGACTGTGCTCGTCACTGTAACGTGAGTGCAAGTGACATCTACAGAAAATTTTCTGAGTGAGATTGGGAAAAATTCACTATTTGTCCAATAAATTTTACTGTACAGCATAAGAATTTTTACTATGCTGGAGCACACCAAGCTACTACAATCTGTCAAATTTCTTTAATAGATTTTCAACTTTAACGCTAAGGCATAAGGTTCAATGTTGATTGGGAAAAATTGGCAGTTTCGGGTAGCTTGATGTCCTGGCGTCTGTTCTCATCATTATGAACAACTTTTGCTATGGGAACAAACTTGAAATCGTGAAAAAAAAATCAGCTGATCCCTATTACTATGTTCGCTAAACTCGTCAAAGTGTAGGAAACATGTGATTTTTTTTTCGCGATTTCAGGTTTGTTCCCACAGTAAAAGTTATTCATAAAGATAAGCAAAATTACCCCTTAAGAGGTTGTGCGTTAATTCTGGGACATGTTGTATATGTAGACATAATTAATAATTAGAATTTAAAAAAAGTTTCAGCCCTACGAACAAAACATCGAGATACGTATGGCGAGCCATAAAATTATAAATAGTCACGACATTCACAGAAGCCGCGACTTGCGACTGCGATAAATCTCAGTCGCACGTATCGTGGTACGCATCCGTCGCGTCGTCGTGTCGTGTCGCTCGCGTTACGCGGAACACTCCAAATACATCACGCCATCTTGATTAGTAGGGCTGACAGAGATTACAGAGTTTATTAATTTATTTATTTAATACTTCAAGCACATAAATGTACAGATGCGTACTTAATGCCATAGGCATTTTCTACCAGTCAACCTTTGGGTGATGCAGAGACAAACAGTAGCACAATAACAACATAACAATAATAACAGAATAACATTCATAAGTATATATTTTTCTCTTCATGTTCTCACACACTCTGCCGTCCTTACGAAAAGTGCAATAGCTCGGATTTTGGGACTCTCAGGGTTATACCTACAACGTGTAACGTTAAATGCGCAAAACCTCGGACACCCCAACTGATTTTTAAAACAAGTGACCTATTTCAGAGAGAAAATAAGTCATTAAAAAAATTTTAAAAGTTTTATGTGCTGTTTCAGTTTTACTGCCCATTCTGATCGTTTCTTGCGTCTGCGACGACGCTTTACCGGGGGAGGAGTCGTCACCGGGCCGCTGCGCCGCGCTGACATTGGCTTGCTTGATCAATTAATAAATAGACACGGCAACGTTTTTAATGAAGATTTTTTTAACAATGTGGCCTATATTAAAAAGTGGTTCAATTAATTCTGCTCGTTATTCTGATCAAACTATTTTCAGGTTTTGCGCATTTAACGTTACACGTTGTATATATCCTTAATCAGCAAAACGAGTTCTACATTTTCTTCTTGGACAGTTTTACGTATCTATCACGAATCCGAAAAAAAAAAAAAAAAAAAAAAAAACTTTATCCGCGTTTTTCTCTAAAGTAGCTTGAACATACTTAGATATTGCATTTTTCGTAAGGACGGCAGTACTATTGTCTACATTTCTTTTTTATTTCTCCTTTCGCAGGTCCGCTGGAAGAAATTTCTTAAGAAATAAGCAGTACTTTTGTACTCAAATTATAATTATGTCGTACACATATGTATTTTACTGTGTGTACCTACAGACGCCAGCACATCAAGCTACTACAATCTGTCAAATTTCTTTAATAGATTTTCAACTTTATCGCTAAAATATAAGGTTCAAGGTTGATTGGGAAAATTTGACAGTTTCGGGTAGCTTGACATGCTGGTGTCTGTTGGTACAGACGCCAGCACATCAAGCTACCACCTTCTTAAAAGAAGAAGGGTTTTCTTGTAAGAAGTTATGGAAGTAATTATTATTTTGACAACCTTAAACATCGTTTTGCAAATAGAGCGTTCTTACGATATATTATAGGAACTAAGTATAAAGGTAGGTTAACACATGAAGCGTGATGCGATACGACGCGATGCCATGCGATACCAAGCAGAGCTTATCTGTTTGGCAGACTGATTCAGTGCGACAGATGTAAGACATTGGATCATCAAAGGAGAGTCAATTTATTAAAAGTCATCCGGAGTTTTAGCTAGGCGGGGACTCGTTGCTAAGTAATAACAGGCGGACGAGTGGATCGAGCAGGTTAAGCTACGCTTGCCGCGGTCGGTCCGTGGATGGGTGACCATCTTCACATACCAAGACCCCTCCGTGCCTCGGAAAGCACGTTAAGCTGTTGGTTCCAGCTGTCATTGATGGAGCTTGGATAATCGTTACGGGTCTTACCAAAGGGGGTAATGTTAGGTAGGTACTCAGGAGGTAATCGGGTCGTAAAGGCAGATAGGCAGTCGACCCACGTAAAGTACTGGTAGGTATTCAGTTACATCCGGTCAGAAAACTCTCAAACTCTAAAATACCGGCCAAGCGCGAGTCGGATTCGCGCACGAAGGGGGGGGGGGGGGGGTATAGGTAAAAACGGCAAAAAAAATCATGTCTGTTGTTTGGGTCGTATACGATCGGTTGTGGGAGCCCCCTTAAATATTTATTTTTTTTCTGTTTTTTTTTGTATTTGTTGTTATAGCGGCAACAAAAATACATCATCTGTGAAAATTTCAACTGTCTAAGTATACCTAACAGTTCATGAGATACAGCCTGGTGACAGACGGACGGACGGACGGACAGCGGAGCGGGAGTAATAGGGTTCCTTTTTACCCTTTGAGTACGGAACCCTAAAAAAAATCATAAAGATAACCATGAATTAACAGTTTTTTGTTTCGACTCTTTACAAAAAATTTGATTGTTCTTAGTGTAGACTGAGACATACAGATATGCAACAAACTAAAATTGTTTTCTGTTTCAAGCATAAGATTATTTCTGTGCCTAATAGTGGGTCCACACGATACAGTATTTCATACAGACTTCTATAGAATTTTGTCTGTGCGACTTTTCTAACGCACCGACATTTGTCTGTACCTACTGCTTTGTTGCACAGACAAAATTCTATAGAAGTCTGTATGAAAGTCTGTGTCGTGTGGACCCACCATTAGTCCAAGTTGTCCCTTAGTTTTGAAGCGTATACAACTACAAATAAAAACATAAGTATGTTTGTACAGTCTATCTGTTCTTATCTTCGGCAATCAACACCTAGCGAATGGTGTGAAGGGACTTTCCACCAATCAGAGACCTGCATGGCGACCCTTAACGCCCGAGGCGCGAAACTCGACACCTTTTTAAAACTCACTTAAATAAAATCACAAGTACACAAGTTTCTGTATTTGAAATTAAACTTTATATGAGAAAGCATAAGGTTGTTATTAGCTTGCGCGAGTAGGTGTGAAAATTGACGCCTATAGCCTCACTATAATCAGCGCTATGTTTGTACTGTATGGCATGGGAACAGAGGCTATTTTCGATTGTGCGTTTATAACGTATTGTTTAAGGGATAGTTCCGACGTATATGATATTGAACCATGCGTGGTTTGCAGAAGATTTGTTTTGGTTTGCAACTGTAGGTGTTAAATTTGACACCTAGAGTGCTATTTGTTGATGCAACGACAGTTTCCTATTGGTCGGCTCGGGATATTTGATTTTATATTTGGAACGCGATAGATCATCCGAGACGGAGTTTTTGTGTAGGCCTATTATACTTATAAATAAATGCATGTCATATCTGTACTAAGTTAGATATTTAAGTACAGGTTCATAGATATGTACTTAGCTGCGTCTAGAGGGGCTTGTGGCTAAGTAATAAGAGCCGCACGGGTCGATCGATCAGGTTAAGCTACGCTTGCCACGGTTGGTCCATGGATGGGTGACCATCTTCACATACCAAGACTTCTCCGTGCCTCGGAAAGCACGTTAAGCCGCTGGTCCTGGCTGTCATTCGTGGATCTTTGACAGTCGTTACGGATCATCACTAGCCCGAAAGTCTGACAACCAGTCTTACCAAGGGGTATCGTATTACCCAGTAACTGGGTTGTGGAGGTCAGATAGGCAGTCGCTCCATGTAAAATACTGGTATTCAGCTGCATCTGGTTAGACTGGAAGCAGACCCCAACATAGTTGGGAAAAGGCTAGGCAGATGATGAGATAAGTAGCTGCGGAGGTAAGTACTTTTATGAAAAATAACTACAGTTCCTGTACCTATATTGAAACATTACAATAGGTAAACATTGTATTATTATGACATTTTGTCATTGAAGTTTGTAAAATAAAATGTCACTTAGGTAGGTAGGGGAGCGGGGGGCACGTTGTTACAATTTTTAGATAGTTGTTAATATGACAAAAGCTATCAAATAAATTAAACATTTGATTACTTGTAATGTTAGTATGTCTATTTAGCTATTAAAATATGACTGAAAAAATATTAAAATTTATGTAATTTTTTCACAATGGAGAATTTAACTAAACAAGTAGATTGTAACATCTTACCCCGGAATTGGGGCTAGTTGTTACATCATCGGGGCACGATGTTACGGTAAATAAATAAACAAAATCGTCAGTGATACATATTTTTTTATTAGTATTTCAAAACGATATAAACAATAGAGATCACTTTATACAGTCTTCTAACATTTATGGGTAATTATTTAAGTTTTTTTTTGTAGAAAATCACTTTGGCAGGAATATTTTTAAATCTTATATAAAAACACAGACTTACTCTGCAAATAACAACTTGTAGTAATGAAATTATTCACTTTCACTTCTTAATTAGTTATTTTAATAAACTTTTGGCAAACTAAAATACTTTGGATTCTAACATTTTTAAGGCACTTACATTATAGAAAGATATAATATAGTAATTTTTATAGAGGTAGGTAACAATATCACATACAAATATTAAATCAGTCTTCAGCAGAATTGCAATTAATCAGAATCTGAATCGGAAACCAACATTTTTTTCTTCACCTTTTCTTTTCCTTCTTCGCTCATTTTCAGTTGTTACATGTAACAACTTACCCCGAACAATTGTAACTACTTGCCCCATGGCACGTTTTTTAATATAAATTGAAGTCATTATTAATGGATATCGATAGTAGCATAAAACAATATTGTAAATTAAAGGTAGATTATATTATGAACATTCAAGGTTAAAAATTTTGACAAAATAAAAAATATAGTCATCAGGAATCAAAAATTTCGTAAAGGATTTTTTTACTTACTTGGTTGAAATCGGGACACACGCACACAACCTAGCAGCTCAGCGCTTGGCGGCTCACTGATTGTTTTTATCTAATGCACGATGTTATAAGAAAACGAATGAGTCCAATTATGTCCATCAAAGAGTTTAAAATCCCGGTAAAAAACGCGTGTAACTTCTTACCCCTGTAACAACGTGCCCCCCGCTCCCCTACGTAGGTACCTACTTAGCCAAAAAGGCAAAAAAAATATGGAAGCACCAAGCGACGACCTTGTTTCCGGTATCTTAATAAAAATTAAAACATAACTAGGTACATATTTACCTACAGCCTGCCTAGTATAAAAAAAAAAAACTTCACTGGAACATAAAAATCGAGTGAATCGAACTGACGGGTAACTTATTCACGTAATGTCCGCATGCCAAGACTGCCAACATTACAAACCTTCATCAATTTTCCCGCCAACTGTCACTGATATATTTTTAATTTTCCCACATTATGGCGACGACAGCGGTATCAGATATCTATTTCCAGCTATCGTTATACAGTAACGTTGCTTGACGTGTGATGTTGCCAATACATATTATAACGTAAGTAAGTACGTTTATTTTAGTTTTTTTTCAACCGATTATTTTCATTGTCATTGATGGCTGTCATTCACTCATTAAAGTTGTTCTACCTATGCTTAAAAAGGTGACGTTTGTTTTTTTTTTGATTTGAACTAAGAATAGTGCAGGATCCATTTTTTTTTTTTCTTTTTGTCAGATTATTTTCACTGCCATTCACTCCATAATGTGGTTCTATGCTTTTTTTCATTTGGAACTTAGAGTAGTGCTAAGTAGGTACTAGAGTTTAAAACTTTTTTATGATTTTCATGTTATTTTAAGTAGGTATAAAAAGTTACTCGAAAACTAATTAAACGAAACATCATCGCGTGCAGTCCGATTAACGAGTCAATAATCGATATATCCATCATTGTGCATCATTCGATTAATGCTCGGTATTCGATATATTCACATTGCACCTGTATTTTATTACAATTTAATTCTACCTACCGCTGTTCAACGTGGGTGTTTCCTGTTAAAATAATGAACTAAAAGAACCTCTATTGTTGACAGCTGTCATTTGTTTAAAATATCCCTTGAGTCTTGTGAACTTCGTCGTTCTGGGTTTGCAAGAACATAATTTATAAAATGGGTGGTGGCCCAGTGGTAGAGGGACTTGTGGCTAAGTAATAACAGCCGCACGGGTCGATCGATCAGGTTAAGCTACGCTTGCCACGGTTGATCCGTGGATGGGTGACCATCTTCACATAACAAGACCACTCCGTGCCTCGGAAAGCACGTTAAGCCGTTGGTTCCGGCTGTCATTCGTGGATCTTTGACAGTCGTTACGGGCCGTCAGAATCGACCGGGCGGTTTCAGACGTTTCAAGTCCAACAGCCGTCAGACGTCATTTCTCAAGTGATTTTGTACCAGTGTCATTTTTTCCTCGCTGCCATAGGTACATTCGTCTAGAACAGGCGGTATCCAAGTATCCACCTAGATGTGTACATGCTTATTATTTAAATAAAGAATGTGATTGTCCATAGTGTTGTGCGTCTGTCGTATAAATAATGTAGCGGGGTCGGAACGCGCCACTCGCTGCGGTCTAGGCGCCGCGGGAGGAACAGACTTATGGAGCCGCTGTTCTGACTAGAAAAATGATGGCTGCTGGTAGGTAAACTTAATACTTTATGTTGAAAATTCTATAGGTAGGTACAGGGGCAAATTAAATTAACTAGCGAAACACGACAGACGAGTGAGAATTAAAAAAAAAACCAAACCGGCAAATTGTGAACTGGTGTCAAACTTGTATTCGACGGATCGCAACTTTTGCTAATACTAAAGAGCTAAAAACCAACTTAATAGATTATAAACTATCGAAAATCGATTCGCTATACCTATTGTGATCAAATATGTTACCGTTCACAATTGGTCGACAGTTTACAATCACGCAAGATAGATTATAAGCTAACGGTGTTCAAACTTCACAATCATACGGTGACATGTTCACCACACCACATTATAGTTCACCTGAACAGGACTAAATGCGCTAAGAAAGCATTTTTGGAAATACAGGACAAAGTAGTTAAATGGTGAATGCCACTCGGAAATCCCTTCGGGTACCCGACTTGTTTTACTATAAATACTTAACATAGAGCTCGAAAGACGAAGATAAGTACGTACGGTCACCCTACGAAAACGTTGATCAATTTCATACTTTGTAGCCATAGAAATATATTTATGTTTGTAGAATTAAACAAAACCTGTCAAGACGGGTAATTCTTGACATCGTCGTTTGCGTCGTATACGTTGGTTCTATAAAATGCTTTCCATCAGCTGATTGCACCTGCCTGAATTTAGGTTTTACTAAGACAAAAGACAGCTCCACGGATCCTGTCCCACAGCTTGGGTGGCGCCGGCCGCTATAAAATTCGGACAGCGGCGCGGAATCCCACAGATTCCAACTTAATATTAATTGTCGATCGACTAACCTCAACACTCCCCCCTCCCTAGCACCATCCGATAATCATACACAGAAAACCCACATTATAAAAATGCTTTTGTAAAAGAAACATCGTCTTGAGACACTACGGTATGTGGGACGAGAAGATATTGCGTAGCTTCCCGAACGCTGGCATGTCCAGCCGAGTCGGATTCGACGATTGACCTCTTTCTCAAAGTTGGACATACGTAACTGGACAGTTTGTCCTAGGTAAACGTAAGTACTCCTCCATAACTTCGAGTGTAACGTCTCCGATCTTCATGAGAGTGGGTGTTACATGGGCATTTGACATGAAAATCTTTGACCAGTGCGTGCTGCCAGTGCTGACCTATGGCACTGAAACGTAGTTGCTCACAATGGGCCTTATTAGAAGGCTAAAAGTCACTAAAAGGGCAATGGAGAGTGAGAGAGACGGTGGCTAAAACGACGATGATATAGCAAAAAAAAAGTACAAGGTATTTCAAAAAAAATTATGAACTGAATATTCTGCAATCTTTACTGTGACATTGCCCCCTCCCCTCCTCCCACGCGAGACATGGAAAAAACGTTAAACGAATTTCGGATTCTTTTTTTAAAGATATGACAGATATTTTTTTAGGTTGGCTGTATAGATTTGTATCGTACATTTTTAATCTGCCGATGTAGATTCCTCGAAAATATTAATAATCATGTTATCTGGTTGTTAATTAATCTAAATAGGTTCTCAAATATCAATAGGTTATTTTAATAATACAAGGTCTTATCAGTTTTTTTTTCATAATGTTTATTGAATTAAGGTAGATAGGTAGGTATAGTAGTCCACCGGGAACAGGGTCCACGCTATCGGCGGTCAGGGCTCCAGAGAGAGGACCCTCCTAACAATGCAAGCCGTGTCCAGAAGTACCGCTTTCTGGTTTAAGGCTTTTATCCAGCTGTCCAACGAAAGCAGCAGGTCCAGGTTCTTGGCTATTAAGGCAGTCACGACTCGAATATCGTGACTGCCAATGGCGATTATTGTGCCTGCACAATAATAGCTGTCCCAATTAAAAGTTACACCACACAACACATAATTTCTGAGTTGAGCTGCATGATTTCTGACAAATGCGTGCACTGACTGGACAGGCCCACTCAATCTGTGAGGTTCTTTACTCAAAAGATCATTTCAGAAACCAATCTACATGGTCTTCACATGATCTGACCAAGATTATGTTAGAACTTTAAAAGAGACTGTGACCTCTGAGTTTGTTTCGGCCTTTCTTCTCAGAGTAGTCAGATAGGAAACGCCGACCTCATCTAGTTTTTAAAAGATAACGTGTAAAAGTGTTTGTTCAAACCTACTTACAGAAATAAAGTCATTTGTCACACGTCGAATATCTCGCGAGCCAAGTGAAGATGGCGGTATGCACTGACAGTCTCCTAAAGTTATACAACTGTGAATCCAGAAAAACAACATCTGACACGATATTTCTTTTACTTTTAAGTCTCCAATTTGAATAAACCAAAATTACCTGAATGTAATTTTAAGTACCTAAGTATGTAATAACACAGGAAAACCAGTCATTTAGTTTACGATACAATTCATCGTAATTTTCACATTCAAGAACCGTTACTCTTAGCCACCACAAGTGGGCACCACTAGCAATCTTACCGATAATTTACGATGTTTTAAATACGGAACGGAATAGTTTTTTTTTTTAATGGCAACACAAAGGGCTTGTATGGACGTTAATGTTATTTGATTTCAAGTTGCCTACCGTGGCAATGGAACTGGTG
Source organism: Eremobia ochroleuca (assembly GCA_949629135.1). NCBI lineage: Eukaryota > Metazoa > Arthropoda > Insecta > Lepidoptera > Noctuidae > Eremobia > Eremobia ochroleuca. The sequence goes on along the minus strand of OX451404.1, from coordinate 14,385,313 downwards.
ATTTTGAAGGAAACAGGGTTGTCAAGGGACGTAACAGTGAATATCGAAGCTTGGAAAAAATCGATAAGTAGATTATTTATTTATTTATTTTATATACAAGAAACAATGGACTCAAATATGCTAGTAACAATATTTCTTAACAACTAAGTATGTCAGCAAACTTAACTAATAAACTTATCTAACCTAATACCTGCAACCATTTAGTTAATGACAATCCCTGCTACAAGCTCATCACCGATGTGGAAAGCTTGTAGCAGCAAGTTCCTTGTTGATTAATGAAGGATTATAAAAAAATATAATTTTTACTTTGGCGAATTGAATTGCACCTTCAACATTTCAAACGTAGATACAGGTAGAAGATTTACCTACAGTTTTCATACACGTGGGTACTAGGTACGTTATATACCCAATCAAAGTCACAGAACCCGAAATTGTTAGCTCTCTTGGCAACAGTTGCCAATACAGACGGAATGCAAAGGATTACGTAAAAGCAAGTCACATTAATTAATAAAAAAATGACGGAGGAACAACCCTAAGAACACAGCAGCTCCTTAGACCCCCATAGCCGCAAAATTATAGTAAAATCGTATAATTAGGGATGCGGCCGTAATTCCCACTTGCGGTCACCGCTTCCTTCCCTATTGTTCGTTTGAAAACATTCGATGTAGACAGGATGCATCGAGTACTCGCATTTTAATCGATTTCATATATTTTGACAGTTGCGGTTTTTAAGCGATTTTTTCGATGAGAAACGGTTTTTTGTCTAATTCTCGTGGGTGGGAATCGATAATCTTTTGGTTTTTTGTCTATTGTTATTTGTTAAAGTAAAATTGAAGCTCATAAGCAAAAAAGGGGTAACAATTACCTACTGTCTGACTCTTTGTCTGTTCATTTCTCAAAAAAAGCTGAATTATTTTCCATACTTACTACATTTTGCTCTTGCTCTTTGACTTAATTTTAGATCTTAAATAATAATGTAATCTAAATGCAGTCGATAAAAAGTAAAAAAAAAACTCAAACTTTGACGTTCAAGGCCTCATTCATAAACAATATTTATAAAAAACTACTAACAAACCCATCAATGTACACTAAACACGCGTTCCACTGCGTATTAATTAAAAAAAAATAAGCATCAACGACAGTAACACTGCCTGGCAATAATTGAATTGACGCACTAAGTTAAATTGACAACATCCTTTAGAAAAAAAGAAATTACCTAGTTAAGGATAATAAAAAGTCGGTGCGTACCATCAATTGCCCATAGACCATAACTAGTGGAATTGGTTACCGGCTTGTAATTACCCATGTTTAATGTCAAACAATTAGACGCCATATCTGGCGGAATTCACTTTTCATGTTGGCAACATTAAGTCGAATTTGAATTAAGAAAGGGCGGGACGGTTGGTACATTTTTATTTTTAATAGTTTACAAGTAGCTATAAAGAAAATTGTTATTTATTTTACTTTTCTTGCTAAATGTTTTATCAAGCAAATTTATTTGATAATAGCATAAGGGCGCGTTCCCACTATGTCGTAACGATTAATTTATCGTTGGACGACTGTCGTCTCTAGCTGTTAATACGATTGTTTGTCGTCAAATTTGTTTATCGTTTAGCGACCATCGTATCTAGCTGTTCCCATTGGATCGCGACGACATTTTATCGTTGATTTGCGGTCAAGATTTAGGCGTAATGATTTTTTATCGTTTTACGACTGTCGTGCTAGCCGTTCCCACTGTCATGACAATCTGTTGTCACTGCAAAAAATGGTGTAGACAACAGTAAATCATGTCGTTCTATATGTGAACACCTCCATTTAAACATATAAGCCACGACACTTAAAACTACACGATTATTTGTCGTCACGACAAAGTGGGAACGCGCCCTAATACTTATATTTTTATTCTTAACTTGCATAACGTGACCTAGCTTCATTCTTTTGAATACATAACGTGGTATTTACTGTAGAAGTTTTAGCCTTAATGGCTAGGTATTTCATAAGTTAATGGGATAAACACAACGTCATATTAAGAAGATTAGGAAAAAATGGAAGATCAGCCGGTCGATTCTGTAAAAAACTCACCGTGAAATCATAAGTGAAGTGAGCAGTGTCAATAGTGTTAATCCCTAATGACATCTCACTTCCCCCTCACTTCATCTAAGTTCTCACGGTGAGATTTTTACAGAATAGCACTGCGGCTTGGAGAGCTAACGAAATCGCGTCATTGTGTACAACGATTAGCATCGACTGATAGAAGGAAATTAACATAATATGAATGCTAACTACGCTACTCACTGATCAACTCCGCAGATTTTTCCAAAATTATTAAGTATATGAAGGCATTTTTTAACGCAATTGCTGTGTTTAATTCCAAAAGTAACCACTAGAATAGTGTCTCTTATGAGGTAAGTAGAGTACAGCCGGTCGATTCTGTAAAAATCTCACCGTGAAATCATAAGTGAAGTGAGCACTTAATAGTGTTAATCCCTAGCAAATGACAGCTCACTCCACGCTCACTTCACCCAAGCTTTCACGGTGAGATGGTTACAGAATCGCACGGCAGTTCCCAAGCTTTTCCTATTGTGTATCGGACTAATGTTTGCAAGTCCGATAAACTACGTTTTGGTATGGGGAACTTCGATAGCTTCAACTTTCTGACTATTTTACCGACTCCTTGCCAGTTCAGACGTGCTTGTAAAACGTTTAATTGAAATAAATGCTACGAGTATTTTTTTTTTAAACTGCGCCTTTGATAACTCGAAAGGAAGTGAGAATGACTAATAATAATAGTTTATTTATCACTCCTAAAATTACAAATTTCTCTTAGTCAATGTACAGACGCCAGCACATCAAGCTACCCGAAACTGTCAGATTTTCCCAATCATCTTTGAACCTTATGCTATAGCGATAAAGTTGAAAATCTATTAAAGAAATCTGACAGATTGTAGTAGCTTGATGTGCTGGCGTCTGTACAAAATTATGGCATACATATTTATAAGAGATTACGTTGACGACTATACTAGTATAAACTGTGTCACAGTCGTCTGCGTCTTCCCATAGAGGTAAGATCTAAAGTGTAGTCAAGAAGTATATGTTCATTCTTGATTAGACGGAGTTGATCATTAAGGCATGATTAATTGGTTGGCTTAAGACCAAGTGAAAGAGAAATCTTCTAATAATGGTAGAAACATATATTTATTTAGCATATTTTTTTTAGCATGTATTTTTTTGGCAACAATTTAAATTGTACTTATTTTATACTTAATCATAACTGTCATTCATTGACAGTTAGGTATATGAAATGGCTATGACACGGGAAATTTAGGTACTTAGAATGTACTTACTTAACAATTAATTCCTCTGACTAAGCCCACCTTTTTGTTAGAAACCCAACTTTCCTCTCAGCGAACAATCTCATTCTTCTTTTTTGTTAGAAAACCACGTTTTTTTTTTTCGAACGCCACGATCGTAAGACATTCGATATATCGACGCCGCGCCGACCGAATGTGTAACGCAACACTGCTGACAAACCGAAGCCGAATATATACATGTAATCCTCTGCTTATGTTACTTGTGTTTTAATGCGCTCTTTTACATATCGGAGTGGTGAGAAGGATGCATTTTTTGAATAAGCATCGATTTTTGTTGTGATACAAAATTGTGGTGAGTTGAGTCTCACTTAATTTAAACTGTCCTATTAGATACTATCTTCTGCCCCGCGAAGATGGCGGAAATTATCCCACGGGAACGTGCCACTGGGACAAAAAGTACCTTATGTCATTTCCCAGGCTACCATCTATTTCCTTGCCAAATTTTATTGAAATACGTTCAGTGGTTTAGGCGTGAAAAGGTAACAAATATACAGAGTTACTCTTGAATTTATAATATTGAGTAATGGATAGTAGGTCGAGATACTAATCAATCAGTTTATGTTTAGGTCTGCAGGTAAATTATGTTTGCCTAACCTCCAGGCACAGTCCAGCTGGTCTATTTTGTAAAAATATCACAGTGAAATTTTTGGTGAAGTCAGCTGTCATTCCACCTGCTAGATTGACAGCTCACTGCAAGCTTCCTTCACCTATATTTTTACATCGAGATTTTTACAGGATACAAGTTAAAAGAATATAAACATTTTCTATATTTAGTGGAAACTTTTAAGTATTTAATTTATTGCTGAATGAACCTGCTCTTGACGTCGATCATGCCTGATGGAAAGCGATGGATGAGGTCTATGATGGAACGAGCGTGCCCAGAAGATGCCTGTCCACTCTTGCTTTCAAGACAGACGGGTTAAATTTCAATAACTTGAACGGCAATTCAACCTATTTGTAGGTATTGCAGTAAACTACATAAGAAACCATGAAAATGTACTCGCAATACATAACAACGGGACAATGACTATTCGAAAGCTTTTGTCATTTCGAAAGAAAAAACAGACAATACACTCGTATTGAGTGACGACAGATGTTAAATTCGATTCCCGAAATCTGTGTTGCCAACGGAAAAAAATGGTAATAATAGGGTGGAAAAGGAGCAAGTTTAAATCGTTATTAATTTGATATTTACGTATGTCGTTGACAAGCCACAATGATACGTTAGTTTGTGTAAATAAGGATGATTTGTGGGTTAGTAATGCCACTTATTATCGGTTCGTCAAAAGGTACAGTTCTGTTACAATATCTCTTAAAAATAGCGTTTTGTAACCTACTTACGCATATGTGGTTTATTTTAAACATAATATTTATACAGTTACTGAATTCATACGTATGTTTTGTAACTAAAACTTTTTAACAACAAGAAAACCGACTTCCAAAAAAAAAAACACTAAAAATTGAAAAATAACTTTAATTTCGGAAATTGGTTTCTTTGGATCTACCTAGCTATTTTAGTTTTTGCCACTGATTCCGAAATTAAAGTCATTTTTCAATTTGTAGTGTTTTTTTTGGAAGTCGGTTTTCTTGTTGTTAAAAAGTGTTTAAATCTCGCTTTTTAGTGGGTCTCTTTATCCTGGGTCCTGGTGGGTGTTTTTGAAGCAAACAAATAAAACAAGACGAGCGCTAATCCCACCGACAAACTGTTACGCAGTTTGGTGGGTTTATGAAACTTTATAAAATGTTTGGTCCATAATAAATGATTTATTATTATTTATTTTTTATTTTATTATTTATGTACACACAGTAAAAACATATGGATATGACATAGTAATAATTTAATAATAATTATTATTATTATTATTATTATTAATAATCTAATGTCAACTTGTTTATCACCTTTTACAAAATATTGCTTTTCTCGATGGAGGGACTTTAATTGTTGAGGAGTTCTCCTGGTATTTCGCATTGTGACAAGCATAAATTGCGTAGGAACCATATTAAAGTAATCCAATCGCAACCCGTGAAATACTTATTATTTAGTCGTTCCGATGGCCATCCGTGGTCTTCATCATCAGTTCCACTTCACCAAATGGAGCTTTCTGAGAGAAAATGCACGAGTTACTATAAAAAATACCCCAATTGCTATAGTGTGTCTATAATATTTGAAGACTTCCTTCGATTTCTCCAGGATCCCATCATCAGATCCTGACCTGATGACAATTTGACCACTTTGAAAGTATACCCTTTCAAACAAAAATATAAGTAATTTTTCAAATCGGTCTAGCAGTCTTCGAGTAATCGGGGAACATAATATCTTCATTAAAAAATAAGATTCCGACGAACACAGCACCTCCTCCTTTTTTATAAATCGGTTAAAAATGTAGGTATTTACATAGCAGGTAATCTGTCCCGGCTGTCATTCGTTAATCTTCGATAGTCGTTACGGGTCGTCAGTAGCCCGAAATACTGACAACCAATCTTACCAAGGGGTATCGTATTACCCAGTAACTGGGTTGTGGAGGTCCGATAGGCAGTCGCTCCATGTAAAATACTGGTATTCAGCTGCATCCGGTTAGACTGGAAGCCGACCCCAACATAGTTGGGAACAGGCTATGCAGATGATGAGTATAAATAAGATTCCAGATTTTTTTTACTCCAGTTTTGTTAAATATGTTAGGTACCTAAGTACTAAGGTAACTCCATCTTTTAAGAATGCTATACATATTTTCACCTAGAAATCTGATACCTACTCAAACTCAAAGCATTTATTTCGATTAAACCAATTAGAGCCACTTTTGAATTGCCAAGGAGTTCGAAATGAAGCTGGTTGCCCAAAGCTTGAACTCCATGGACACTCCTTTAAATCGAAACATACTTACAAAATGAAGATTTCAGTCTGTAGACAAGTATAAGTATCCCATTTTAGAGTTGCTGAAACCTGATCCTTCCATGGAAATCACCAAACATAATCAAACTCCTCAAATAAACCCCAGATCTCTTGCTTCACACAAATGATTTTCAAACGCCTATCTGTTTCAATGGCGGTTGGCGCGTTTCCGCTGGGCTGCCACAGTGAAGTGTCAAATTACCCCTAATTATCCGCCATCGAGGGACCGGAACGCCGGCTGCCATCGACAATTGAATTATTTTTTTTTAAATTACGCATAAATACAGTGTGTAATGCAATCTGATGAATGCCTTGTTTTTTTATGTCTATTAAGTTTCACTATTTGCATAATTTTTGTGTTTATTATTATTTTATGGTGTTTTTCTTAAAGATTTCTCTCTTTCATGTTACACGGTTTTAAAACATGGATGCATTAAAAGCGTGTTGATAATTTGGAATTGAATAAATTTTAGTTAAGTGCTATGTAAACACGTCTTCTATAAGGATATGAACCATCCCATTCCCACTAAGAATAGCCTAGGCATTCTCTCAGAGACAAGTAGTTCTCGAAGTGCATAGAGTAGGTAGACTATCTAATACTTATGTACTATGTATGTACAGCCCGTCGATTCTGTTAGAATCTCACCGTGAGAATTTAAGTGAGTTGTAATTCTATCTAATGCCTATAATTGACACTAATGACTGCTCACTTAAAGCTCACTTCACCCGAGTTATCACGGTGAGATTTTTACAGAATACTTAGGACTACTTACTGGAACCACAATACTTACCTAAATACTTTTTTGATTTTGGAATGTTTATTTGTCTATCTCACAGTAAGTATAACGTATCTAAGGGCGAATTTCACCAATGAAACTCAATGTGATCAGAAGGCCAATTATCGTAATTTCAGTTCACATTTCCAGACATTTCTGACAAGTTTTTTACTTATTCATAATTTGTAATCATATTTTTAAGTAGTTACCTAAACAGTTAGACCACGGGTCAACGCCCTCGTGTCGAGCGTATTTCCTTCTTGAAATTGTAAGTTTATAAAAAGGACTACCTAGCCGTTACCGTTTCCCGCGACTTCAACTGTGTAAAAAGTAGTTTATGTCCTTACCCAGGTCATGGTCTATCTGTGTGCAAAATTTCATCCAAATCCGTTCACCCGTTTCAGCATGAAAGCGTAATAAACAAGCAGACTTACTTTCGCATTTATAATAGGTATTATAAGTTAGGATTTTTCAGTTGGATTGCACAGACTGCCTACCGCATCTTTTAGATGCGGTAGGCAGTCTGTGAAGTTTACCTAAGTGATAAATACCTATGCAATGCGATAAAATAGTTTTTTTTACAAAACCACAAGTGTCTCAATTATAATTAAAACACTATATTTAAACTGAAACCCACTCACATGACAAGACCTCCCTATTCCAAAAATCAATAAAAACAAAAAAAAAATACAAAAAAAATGGCACATGAAAATTTATTCAGCCATCAAACGTAGATATAAAATAAATAATCCACGATATTAACGATAACAATACACTGTGCAGGCGCACCGCACAGTGATCTATAGATCATTTTAGCTCGATCCCTATTAGCTTGGATCGAAAACGCCCCGCCTACGTGGAAGCCCACTGACCATTAATTGGGTACAAAAATCGATGTAGGAACGCCCATAATACCGCCGTCTCCCTCTCTCATTCGAAAGAACGTATGCCTGTCTCTGTCTGGCGGGTGTCGTCAAGTGCTCGGCTTGTTCGTTTTCGTCGCAAGCGCAGCTCAGACGTCACAATGCCGGCTTCTACAGAAAAATAGTATGTTTGTATTCTTTTATTTTTACATACGACGCCGCCCGTCGCCGCGTGCAATATTTGTGTAGAAAAGAACGATTTTTTTTTTTTTTACTTTCAAAACGTCTAATTTGAAAGTAAGTTGGCATCTTGGGACGCGCCGAAAGATCTTTTTAGGAATGAAACCTGATGTTTTTGTTTTATGTCCTGATGAAGTTGACAGTGTTTTGGAATTTAGATCGGAAAGATTCGGAAATGTGCAAAAAATTGCTTGAGTTAGATAGGTCGGTACATAAAGTTATGTATTGGTCGAGCGTTGGCGAAGGAGGCGGCCACGTTTGATATAATTAGTCTGTAAGAAGTCAAAGTGAAATGGATACGCTATTGTATTAATTTTTATGTGCATACCTTAGATAACACATCGGTTTTAAGAGCTACATTTCAGGGAATCTTTAACACAGAATTAAAATTAAGTAGGATAGCTACTAGGTATCCTTAGAAGTGGGTAAATTTTCTTATATTAGGTACAAATTATTGACTAATATCAAAAATAACCGACATAGTATAAATTCCAAAGTTATTAAATAAACGTGTACACAATAATCTTGTCCATTTATCGTTATTCAATTTCAAAACTTCGCGCCACTCTCCGCTAGATGGCGCTGCTTACAACTTGCAAACAAGAAATAATTTGTAGGTAGAAACGCGTTACTGTTACGCGCTCAATTACCAATACATTTATAATTTATTCCTCATATTGTATACAAATGTGTTGTGTAAAAACTAGTCTTCACAAAAGGGGTGTTCAGAGAAATTGATAGTAGGTAGGTATTAATTAAGAGCCATAATTATTAAATTAAAGACGAAGAACCTGCTTGTATTTCAAGTTACCTTATTTTTTTGCTTATGGCAATATGGGTGTGTTATGGACTGACAATTAAGAAGGCTTTGGTTTTAAATAAAGCCATACTTAAATGATTTACCTAGATACCTACAGTTGGGTATCATTTCAGGCACCCAGCTAAATGTGTAATGACAGGTATCACAATTAGATACCTACTAACTGAGTAGGTACCTAACTGGCCAGTGTCTCTCCATTATAACTACTCTGCTTTGGAGCAATCCGTTTTATGAACAAAGGTTTTTCAAAATTAAATCAAATAAGTAGGTATCTGCCGGTCTATATTTATTTTGTAAAAATCTCACCATAGATAGAAAGATAGAATACTCTTTTTATATGGTATACATAGACACCATGAGGGGCTTGTGGCTAAGTAATAACAGCCGCACGGGTCGATCGATCAGGTTAAGCTACGCTTGCCTCGGTTGATCCGCGGATGGGTGACCATCTTCACATACTCAAGACCCCTCCATGCCTCGGAAAGCACGTTAAGCCGTTGGTCCCGGCTGTCATTCGTGGATCTTTGACAGACGTTACGGGTCGTCAGTAGTCCGAAAGTCTGACAACCAGTCTTACCAAGGGGTATCGTATTACTCAGTAACTGGGTTGTGGAGGTCAGATAGGCAGTCGCTCCATGTAAAATACTGGTATTCAGCTGCATCCGGTTAGACTGGAAGCCGACCCAAACATAGTTGGGAAAAGGCAAGCAGATGATGATATAGACACCATATAAATTACTGATATATACCACCACCATTACCCATCCTTTATTCCCAGTAGTTCCATGTACCTAGTTCCACATGGAACTACTGCAACTCACTAGTGAATACTCCCACTAATTCCATACGCAGAACCAGTGAGTTGCAGGATAAGGCCCGTCGACAACCAATTCCTTTCACCAACCAGGGATCCTACAAAAAACCGTACCTGCAAAAAACGGGATTTTTCCGTGGGAAAGAGCCCTTAGTGTGCTGGGGGTAACGAAACAGTTGATAATTAGGTAATTTTGTCTTATTCGTGGGATAAATAAAACAGTAGTACAGACGCCAGCACATGAAGTTACTACAATCTGTCAAATTTCTTTAATAGATTTTCAACTTTATCCCTAAATCATAAGGTTTAAAGTTGATTGGGAAAAATTGACAGTTTCGGGTAGCTTGATGTGCTGGCGTCTGTATCTAGGTACCTACTATTGTTACCATAGACAGAGACCGGCACAGAAATACACCAGATAGGTAGACAATTATGTTACATTTTCAATGAAAGATCGATTATAGTAAAAGGTGTAACTTAAATAACGCACAACCTCTTAAGGGGTCATTGTACTCATCATTATGAACAACTTTTACTATGGGACCAAACCTGTAATCGCGAAAAAAAAATCAGCTGTTCCCTACATTTATGTTCGCATAACTCGTCAAAATGTAGGGAACAGCTGATTTTTTTTTTCGCGATTTCCGGTTTGGTCCCATAGTAAAAGTTGTTCATAATGATGAGTACAATGACCCCTTAAGAGGTTGTGCGTTATTTAAGTTACACCTTGTATATCTTCTCAAGTACCACTAAACCCTATAAATTAATTAGGTACCTACCTACGTATTGACATCATAAATTATACCCAATAAAGAGAAAAAAGAAGTTTCTTGTGTTCGAAGATGTTAAAAAAAATGAAATAGCTACTTAATTAATAAACGAATTGACTATCTACCTATGGTACAAATAGTAGGTACAGACGCCAGCAGAGCAAGCTACCCGGAACTGTCAAATTTTCCCAATCAACTTTGAACCTTATGACTTACGGATAAAGTTGAAAATCTATTACAAAAATTTGTCAGATTGTAGTAGCTTGATGTGCTGGCGTCTGTACACGAAAGGAATGAAGGGATGATGGTAGACTACAGAGTAATCCTAACAAATATTATAAATGCGAAAATAAGTTTGTTTGTTTGTTACACTTTCACGCTAAAACGGCTGAACAGAACAACATTTATTCTCAGAATAAAACTTATTCTGCGTATAAAAGCTTGGTTACTTTTGCGTGGTTGTCGGAAAGTATCTCACGAGAACATACTAGGTACCTACTTGTCGGTATAAAGGTATGAGAGACGCCGATGCATTCCACCAGTTTCTATGACAAATCTTTTACTGTTCAAGCAGTACGCTTATGGAATGACTTGCCCGTGTCGGTAAGGCGTGCTCAATCTTTGTCCACATTTAAAATTATGATAAAAAATCACTTCCTCTCTCCTTAAACAGCACCATTATATTTTCTTTACTCCTGTTTCATGTCTATTGTTATATGTATATATTTATTTAGATTGGTATAATATACTTTATGTATGTATTTATTTTATCGTGTAAATAGTACACCACAGACTACCTACAATATTTGTCTCTCCTTCCCGTTTCAATCCATCCAAAGGTTGTCTTCAAAAGATCGCTCTTAGCGATAAGACCGCCCATTGTGTCACCCTCTGTAAAATTTCTATATTTATGTCTGTAATCTATATGGTGTGCATAATAAAGAGTATTCTATTCTATTCTATTCTCTTCCCTTACCCAGGTCTATACTCTAGCCAAACATCCAGAACGTTTAACCGACAAGGCGTGAAAAAGAAACAGACATACAGAGTTACTTTCGCATCAACATTACTATAAAAGTGTGAACTGTAGAATATAAAATCTATAATTTATTACCAAGCCTACCTACTCATCAAAAATAACGTTCCATACAGAAAACATTCATTAATTTCGAATCAATCATTCCGCAACCTCGACAAACACCACCATAGACTATAAAACTCTTAACGACTCAAAAGAGACTAATAAAGGCATAGAACCACAGACTACACAAAAGTGCTCCCGTGTGCCTTAGAAAGATCTGTGGCACGCACCGGTGATCCTATGAGGCTAAGAGTCTCTCGAGCCATAAGGGAGGTCTTCAAGAGCTCTGTAGGGCTCCACATGTGCGTAGAGCATAGACTATATTATGACGTGTGATTCTACTTTTGAAGACGTTCGTAGGAAGGCAATTTGATGTAAGGTAAGTATGTAGGTGCTTGGAGTAAATGCTTGGTAGTGCCTCGAAGTATGATTGGTGACTGTATTTATTTAAAGCATACGTAATTCACATCAGCCAGTCGATTCTGGAAAAATCTCACCGTGATAACTAAGGTGAAGTGAGCTTAGAGTGAGCTGTGAGTCATGCAGATGCTAGGGATTGACACTATTGATGACTCACTCCACGCTCTCTTCACCCAAGTTTTCACGGTGTGATGGTTACAGAATCGCACGGTTGTATTCCCTGAACGATTTGGGCAGAGATGAAACAGCAAAATTAAGCCAGATAAGTACGTTATGCCTACCTATTTAAGTCATGTACACGGAGAGAAATATCTTAGAAAAAATACTGTGCTGTCTCATAATCTGAGTGCATTTGAGTGATAATGGAAAAATTACCATGCTAGCATAGTAAAAATTCTTATGCTGTACAGTAAAATTTATTGGACAAATAGTGAATTTTTCCCAATCTCACTCAGAAAATTTTCTGTAGATGTCACTTGCACTCACTTTACGGTGACGAGCACAGTTATTTTTCTAAGAATTTTCTCTCCGTGCATGCATAAATCTTACTTAAGCCCCTGTTACCCTGAACAAATCCAAACTCATCAACTTAGTGAAACGGGCACTAAGTTAAAGGAAGATGCCAATTTTTGTACCCCCCTCCAATAGGCATCTGTATACTGTAAGTTATACTGTACCAAATGTGTCAGTTTTTTCAATATACAAAAAACGGGGGCCCTTGGCTAAATAATAACAGCCGCACAGGTCGATCGATCAGATTAAGCTACGCTTGCCGCGGTTGGTCTGTAGATGGGTGAAAATCTTCACATACCGAGACCCCTCCGTGCCTCGGAAAGCACGTTAAGCCGTTGGTCCCGACTGTCATTCGTGGATCTTTGACAGTCGTTACGGGTCGTCAGTAGCCCGATAGTCTGACAACCAGTCTTACCAAGGGGTATCGTATTACCCAGTAACTGGGTTGTCGAGGTCAGATAGGCAGTCGCTCCATGTAAAATACTGGTATCCAGCTGCATCCAGTTAGACTGCAAGCCGACCCCAACATAGTTGGGAAAAGGCTACACAGATGATGACGTTACCTATAAGAAAAGTTTTTTGCGATTTATGACTTTTCTAGTAGGCTCTAACCTCAATTTGTCTTAAATAGTCTTTGAATTCTTATACGAAGATGCATCGATTGGTATCATACAAATAAAATGTAAAAAATAACGTTATTCTAGCTGACTGTACTATTTTTCCAAAATCTGTTAATGCAATTAGAAATTACTCATGAAGTTAAGAACGGTTTTGTGTAGACTACAACGGAGAAGGTGACTTCTCTTACTGCCTCGCCTCAACTTCCACCCTGTATCACTCCGATCGGACAAGAAATCAAGACAAAGGCCAGGCCAGGACAGATTGTAGTAGCTTGAAGGGCAAGAATCTCAATTCTTGCACTTCAAACTACTACAATTTGTCAAATTTCTTCAATACATTTTCAACTTTATCGCTAATACATAAGGTTTAAAGTTGACTGGGAAAATTTGACAGTTTCGGGTGGCTTGATGTGCTGGCGTCTGTAGATAAATAATATCAGTGCTCGTGACTGTTCTATCTTACGAAAAATAAATATTATTATCCATTTCAACTCAAACAATAATTGGCCCCAATTGCAAACCCCGCTACAGGCTCAAACGCAAATAACGATACTTGCTTACAGAATTAATATCAATACAATTTTTAAAGCTTCTTCAAAAAGAGGCGAACCCACTATTTAACAGTAAACACCAAAAGAGCCGCTTCATAAAAAACGAGAGTTATTTCATCAATAAAACCGAATTCAGTACCAAAACGGGCTGACACCAAATATATACCAGAATACCAACTTAACCCCACTATTCACAAGGGAAATTGACCTTTATCTCTAAGTGATAGAAGTTACGACGAATGCAGAGATATGTTTGTAATTCCACGGCCACCCACGCAGTGCGAAATGTACTATAATAAAAATCATTCGCCTTAATTTAAATGTCTATGCAAATGGGATGAAAGAAACCGTAGGTGTGCATCCAGATGATTACCATTTATTTATAGGGCAGAAGATTAATTTATTTGTATCTCATTAATTAGGAACACTGACTTACGACGCAGCCTTGTCAGAGAGAGTTACCTACCTTTATTACCTACCGTAAATATTGGGGTTTATTTATAAACGATAATTAATGTTAAGTGACATTCAAACGTCAAAAATGTACGGTTAAACAGTGGCTAATCACAACTTAACACGTTCCGGGACACTCCGTCGAGAGGCGGGATCTGTAGTGCTATTCTGTAAAAGTCTCATCGTGATGACTCGGGTGAAGTGAGCTTAAAGTGAGCAGCCGGTCGATTCTGTAAAAATCTCACTGTGAAATCATAAGTGAAGTGAGCACTTAACAGTGTTAATCCCTAGCGAATGACAGCTCACTCCACGCTCACTTCACCCAAGCTTTCACGGTGAGATGGTTACAGAATCGCACGGCTGTCATTAGTGTCAATCTCTAGCATCCGATTGAATAACAGCTCACTTCGCCTAACTTCTCACGGTGAGATTCTAACAGAATCGACCGGCTGATTTTTCATCAAAATGTACCTACACGCGAGTCTTCCATATATTCTGACTCAACGTCTGATGACGTTGTGTAAAATCATGCAAAATTTATTTTGAGTGATACGACACATCGCTTCTCTACGTGACCTTACCTCGATGTTTCGTCCGCCTCTATCGTGGCAAGCGACGTGCATGAGCGTCACAGATTGCGCGCGCGGCAGCATAGACGTAAGGCGGGACTAAGGCAAAGGGATCACACACCCGCCGTGGAACGTTGTGTCACAACGTAGGTACTGCACGCTTACATGTGTGCGCAGGGATCATATTGGTGACTTGTAAAAGCTACCACAGTGTGACAGCACAAGGCTAAGATATCTCGCACTATGACACATGTATGTAGGGTCACGTTCATGAAACTTCCATTGCCGGCGCCCGGTTGTCGACGTAGTGGCCTTCATTGAGGCTCAAAGACAATCGTCGACAGGCGTTGTGTCCCATCGCATTGGGTTTCTATACCCGCCCTACGACGTAATGTTCCGGAACGTGCTAACTTTAATCAACGTTTATGTAAAGTACCTAAAGGGGATTAATTCCAGTCAAACTATTTTTTTCTGTGATTTAACATATTTATGGTAAGTATTTGTCTTATACGTATAGGGTGCATCAAAACAGACGGGCCAGGATCTTCACACAGTGGGTGCCTGAAGACGGGCGTCGTCACCGAAGCAGGCGTAAGAAACGTGACGATTTGGACTCGTTCATGACCGATTGGCCGGAGGAGACCCAACATAAAGAAACTTTGAAAGTATGGGGGAGGTCTTTGCCCAGCATTGGGATAACATAGGTTACCAATAAAATGTGTCATATTTACTTACTTAATCTCTAACATAAGGTTTAGATTACGCCTTCTAGGTCGTCTTTTAAAAAGAAGCACAATGAAACACATCAATAGATAATGCTTTCTGCTTCGCAGCAAATTGTAAAAAAACGTGAAGTTACATACTTTAAAGATCAATATCCTCGCACTATGATGACGACGGCACGGTTGGCACAATGGTTAAGCGATTGACTGCTGCGCTGCGTGTCGCGGGTTCGATTCCCGCACGGAACAAATATTTGTATGACCTACAAGTAGTTGTACCGGGTCTGGCCCTTTTATTTAAATCTCGTACTTAAAAAACCGTTTAAATTCAAGTCGCTATCTCATCTCAGTGACTTAAAAACACACAACAACTTGTCAAAATTGTAAGTAAATTTGAGTTTTTTTTTTTTTTTTTGACAGATGACAGATTGAGAGTGAGATTATATTGAGAGAATGTGGTCGTGAAAAATAAGGGAATTGCTCTTCAGTTATTTTGTAAAATTCACTTTTAACCTCACTCAAGTTATCGCACACAATTCGAAAGTGAACTCATTTGTTTTTAGTTATCACCACAGATTCACAACGCCGCTCGAATTTCGAAGTGCTGTTTGGAAAATGTACAGACGCCAGTCCAGCAAGCTACCTGAAACTGTCAAATTTTAATTTATAATATTTGACACTTAATGACAGTTAAAACAGGCAGATTAATTTATAATATAATTAATGTATAAGGTTTAGTGGTACTTGAGAAGATAGATAAATCGATCTTTCATTGAAAAAGTAACATTATTTTCTACCTTCTTCTACCTTCTTCTTATTTTCTACCTTCTTTCTTGTAGTGGACATTATTAAATTGATTATTTTAATGTAGTTATTTGTATAAAATTGATAGAAAATTTTGTTAACTTTGATGAACCTGACTTTAATATTTGTATGTCAACAATGACAAAGCATAGTGCAACACTTATCTATTTAAGACCTTGACATGTATGATTAATGTATATATGTTCTTCACCTATGTTTTACAAATAAATAATTCTGATTCTGATTCTGATTCTGATACCTATCAGGTGTATTTCTGTGCCGGTATCTGCATATGATAACAATAGTAGGAAGGTACAGACGCCAACACATCAAGCTACCCGAAACTGTAAAATTTTCCCAATCAACCTTGAATCTTATGCTTTAGCGATAAAGTTGAAAATCTATTAAGTAAATAAATTTGACAGACTGTAGTAGTTTGATGTGCTGGCGTTTGTATAACGTACTCTTTAGCCATTTCCCAATTAGGTATGTTGGGGTCGGCTTCCAGTCTCACCGGATGCAGCTAAATACCAGTATTTTACATGGATCGATTGTCTATCTGACCTCCAAAACCCAGTGACTGGGTAATAGGTACGATACCCCTTAGTAAGACTGGTTGTCAGACTTTCGGACTGACTACCCGAAACGCCTTTCAAAAGAAATCTACGAAACAGAGCCAGACCAACGTTTTAAAGCACTTTCCGAGGCACGCAAGGTTCTCGATTTGTAGGTAGGTAATGGAGGGTTACCTATCCACAAAAAGATCTTGGCAACCGTAGCTTAACCTTCAATCGACTCATGCGGCTTTTAATTCTTAGCCATGAGCCACTCAAAATGTTTAGAGAGTAAACAGCTAATATAATATATCTCCGTGGCATAAACACACACACTCTTCATGATTGGAAAACTCGATAAAAATCTACCATACCTACTTACATACCATCACGCTAAGGATAAGATCATTATTCCAATAATTATTATTGTTGCAGTAATTAAGTTGCTTCATGGTGACTGCTCGAGAATTACGAGCTGCGAATAATCGATATGGCTGCACCCTTTCTAATAGCTCGAGCATTCCATGATGTTGGCTCGAAGTCATTGGTTGGGTATGTGGGCTTTAATATACGCTGTAACTATGCTCTTTATATCATGGATCGTCAAGAGGAATAGCTTGATAGGTAAGGCGTTGAGCTGTTGAGGTCGTGAATGCACTGTTTTATTACTATTTACATACTAATTTATCCATTCATATATACATAAATATACATATTAATATATCCATTTGGTCTTTTGGAAAAATATTAACTAGAAGTATGTAAAACCCTCAAACTGCCCCGAAAGGTGGTAATGTTTAGGGGGCTATTTCACCCACAAAAAAGGCGCGTTGGCAAAAAAAAAAAAATACGTGTCTCTTAAAATTTGATGGAGAATAACATATATCAGCCACAAAAAAAATCGGAGGTGACACGTCGGGATACCTTCCTTGTAAGTAATAACAGCCGCACGGGTCGATCGATCAGGTTAAGCTACTCTTGCCGCGGTTGGTCCGTGGATAGGTGACCATCTTCACATACCAAGACCCCTCCGTGCCTCGGAAAGCACGTTAAGCCGTTGGTCCCGGCTATCATTCGTAGATCTTTGACAGTCGTTACGGATCGTCAGAAGCCCGAAAGTCTGACAACCAGTCTTACCTAGGGGTATCGTATTACCCAGTAACTGGGTTGTGGAGGTCAGATAGGCAGTCGCTCCACGTAAAATACTGGTATTCAGCTGCATCCGGTTAGACTGGAAGCCGACCCCAACGTAGTTGGGAAAAGGCTAGGCAGATGATGATGAGTTCACTTAGAGCCTCACTCGAATGAGTGCCCACAATATTCAAAATAGAACTCATTTGTTTTAAAAGTTTCAAAGTGTTCTTGCATTAAATGTTTTGTGTGGTTTATGGGGAAAGTTAAGTGTCGCCCAGCAATGTCCGACATGTCGTTGAACGTGTTAAAAGGTGCGCACTGTAATGTTCGATTTTCCTCCCTCACTGACGTAGGTAATGCTCGAATCTGTAACGTTACATTACAGGCGAATGCTCCTGGTGAGGGAGCGCCTTAACACCACGCTTGTTATCAATGAAGGGTAATTGTAGGTAATCACAGATGTGAATCTATAGTATAGGTAGGTACTCACAATTTCATTAGTTATATTTAAGTCCCTCGTAATAGAGGGCAAGCTCAATGCCATCAACCGGGCACAAATCCAGACTCCGAGCTGCTTCTAAGAAATTTCTGATGAAAAAACTCATCAACACTTTTCCCAGCCTAGGAAGCGAATCCAGGACTAGACAGACGAGGCTACTAAAACACTACAGCCAGTCGATTATGTAAAAATCTCACCGTGAAATCATAAGTGAAGTGACCACTTAATAGTGTTAGTCCCTAGCGAATGACAGCTTTCACGGTGACATGGTTACAGAATCGCACGGTAGATATTTATTTATTTATTTGGGACAAAAAACAGTTATGCGTTACAATATTAATAGTTAGCTAAGGTATAATAGTAAACAAACGCACAACCCACACTATTGTCCACGGAATCATATCGATTTTTAAAAGAAATAAGGAAACGGACGTATACAGAAGGGAACAGTAAGAAAATAAAAATAAGCCTGAAAAGTCACACAAACCAAGTAAAGACAGCACTCCCCGTCCAGATTTGGTCTGTAATCACCAATCAGATCACACCATAATATCGGCAAGAAGCAGTCATCGTTAAGGATGACCAGAAAGTAAATCAATAGCCATTTTTCTAAATTTGTTCTGATTAAGAGCAAAAATATCTAAATTTATAAAATGTGAGTTGTACGTTTCTAATAATCGGCGGAGAGGAGCTCTCTCCCCAGCATTTGTTCTACACTTCTCTGTGTAGAACAAGCGGGTTGCTCGCACCTCCCGCCGTCTGACACTCCTAGGTACAACATAACATAGTTTATTTGAAAGTTCCATACAATTAAACCTATTGTTGCATATGCCAAACAGCATCATAACCATCAGCAGTGTACGCCTGTGCTCCAAGCTTAATATGTTGTACTGATTCATCAGATCCGCATAGGAAATCTTGGTATGGTAACACTTATAATGTGTAGCGCGAAGAAATTTTTTCTGTACCATTTCTAGTCTGTGCTTATATTTTTCGTAAAATGGGCTCCAAATGGGCACCGCGTATTCCAACTGGGAACGGACTAAAGTTTTATACAAGAAGAGGAAAGTAGAAGTCTTTTTAAATTCTTTACAAGATCGCATTATGACCTTTAGATGCCTAAAAGAATCTTCCAGCAATATAAATAATGTTTTTTATATCTAAAACCTGCGAAACGAGACAGGACATTATCTATTTAATCTAGATTGTAATCAGACAACTAAAATAGTCATATCATAGCCAAGAACAGACGTGTGCATTCAATTTATTTCTTCATTACTTATAAGACTGGTTACTAATTAATTTGCGGTTTATATCTTGGCAGTTTTGTTGTAAAAAAAGGTTTTATACTTGCTCTTTGTTAAAGGCACCTTTTACAACGTGTAACGTTAAATGCGCAAAACCTGAAAATAGTTTGATCAGAATAACGAGCAGAATTAATTTAACCACTTTTTAATATAGGTAACATTTTTCCAAAAATCTTCATTAAAAACGTTGCCGTGTCTATTTATTAATAGGTCAAGCAACCCAATGTCAGCGCGACGAGGCGGCACGGTGACGACTCCTCCCTCGATAAAGCGTCGCCGCAGACGCAAGAAACGATCAGAATGGCCAGTAAAACTAAAACAGCACATAAAACCTTTACAATTTTTTCAATGACTTATTTTCCTTGTGAAATAGGTCAATTGAATTAAAAATCAGTTGGGGTGTCTGAGGTTTTGCCCATTTAACGTTACACGTTGTATATTTTTTTGCTCGGTTCGTGAAGTAACTATTTGATTTTACAGGATAGACTCTTTATTATGTACACCATATAAATTACAGATATAAATATAGAAATTATAATATATTATAAGATAATAAATATAATATTATTATACAACATTATTTTTAGTATATATGGTAAACGTGATAAGCTTGTTATGTTACCTGATTGTCCGTACAAAAAGTTAGTCACCACTTAACACGCGCCGCCGGCCAAACGGCTGTGACCTGTGTTGTGCACATATGATTGCGGATATGTACAGACGCCAGCACATCAAGCTACCCGAAACTGTCAGATTTTCCCAATCAACTTTGAACCTTATGCTTTAGCGCTAAAGTTGAAAATCTGTTAAAGAAATCTGACAGTTTGTAGTAGCTTGATGTGCTGGCGTCTGTACTTAGTGACGCTCGGTATCCAACTTTTTACCATTTTAAAATATGTCTGGGGCAAAATATAACATGGTGTAAAAACTATTGGAATCGATTCAAAAACTTATTCTGAACAAACTATATTCAGGTTTGCAGTATACTAAAAATAATGTTGTAGATTAATAATAACATTAACTTCACTTCTGTTCTATCAAGCTAACATTTACTTATCTTCAGTCTATTTATAACTACCTAATGATTTATCAATTTACAAGACATGAGCTTTTGTGTCCACCAATCAATAACGTACAGCCGATTATGTTAGGGAAGCCATTTTAGGCGCCAGCGTCAACTTTATGAAAGGTTACCTGTGCATTATTACTTAAATCCAAATCCGCTTAGCCGTGATTGATTAAGAAACATTCAGATTCGAAAACATACGGAAACCTTTTTTCGTATTTAAATATTAAGAAGGTACTAAGAAGTAGGATAATTTATTTAGTTTCACTGTTTGAGATGTTAAAAAAAAACAGCAATGAGGTGTCTGGCATGCCATTGTGGCTGCCACCCGAAACTGTCAAAATTTCCCAATCAACTTTGAATCTTATGCTTTGGCGATAAAGTGGATAATCTAGTGTAGAAATTCGACAGATTGTAGTAGCTTGATGTGCTGGCGTCTGTACATAAATAAAGAAAATAAAAATTGTTCATTTTCAGACAACTACAGCCCATAGAAGAGGTTAGTAACATAAATCTTATAAACTATGTTAGTACAATTAAAATAACACTGGGAATAAAACTGGAAACCATATAATTCTTCAGTAACCTGCACCTGTCAGGCTGTCACATGAAGGTTAGTGAAGCGACGCATGACCGCCGAGTCCATTCTGTTCGCTATCATATTCAGGATGCTGAGCACCACAGACATGGATTTCATGGCATAGAAATCATCTATGGAATCATCTAAATAACCCTTTAAAAAAGCTATAGTACCTACCCGTGTAAGTCAGACATCTAGGAATCTCTAGTCATTCTACAGTGTCTCCCTAACCTAGACTCAAACAATACGTATCAGTGTTCGACAGTTGGCAACCTCAGCTGGCACAGATTGTAACAACTTTGTTATTTATACTTTGTCGATATACATTTTTTTTTTTTTCTAAAACCAAATGAAAACAGTAACTTGGTAAAACCTCACGAAAAAAAAAAACTGACTGGATTAGGTACAGACGCCAGCACATCAAGCTACCCGAAATTGTCACATTTTCCCAATCAAACTTGAACCTAATGCTTTAGCGATAAAGTTGAAAATCTATTAAAGAAATCTGACAGATTGTAGTAGCCTGATGTGGCGTCTGTACAAAGAAGATGATCACTTTGAAATGTTCCTAATGAGGGGAATGTCCGTACACGGAGAGAAAAATCTTAGAAAAAATACTGTGCTGTCTCATAATCTGCGTGCATTTGAGTGGCAATGGAAAAATTACCATGTGAAAATTCTTATGCTATACAGTCAAATGTATTAGACAAATAGTGAATTGTTCCCAATCTCACTCAGAAAATTTTCTGTTGATGTCACTTGCACTCACTTTACAGTGACGAGCGCAGTAATTTTTCAAAGAATTTTCTCTCCGTGTAGTTACGGAAAAAAAGACTGCAAGAGTCTTTTACCATCATCGTCTACATTCTGCCTAGCCTTTCCCCAACATGTTGGGGTCGGCTTCTACAGTCCGCGCGCGAGCTCCGAGGAATGATAAGGAATGTTGACGTAATGAGCTAGAGTTGTGATTTAGTCGATATTGCACTGTCGATACTAATACATCTTGAGCCTCCGCGCGAGTGTAAATCATGAAATCATTCTATGAGGGATGTACTGAAATTCAAAAAAATGTATCATGTATGTATTTAATCACTGTGGCAATCAGAATATTCAGTACTTGAAGAATTTGATGTACTATCGTCACTCTCCTCACGCACTTCAATAATAAATGAGTTGACAACATTCTCCATCAAGCCATCCCTTTGACAGTAATGTTCCTCTAATGCTAAGACATGATTATCATATCCACACCAATCTTCTTTTGTGACTTGCGTGATAGCTTTTTCGGTGACCTCCTTCAGTCTCGTTCGTCAGAGAAAAATCTGAAGTAATGTTGTGTTCCCTCACGAGCCTTTTGACTTTTGCCCATGCGAGCTCTATTGGGTTTAAGTCGCACATATAAGGCGGTAATCTCAGTACATCGTGACCCAAATCAACTTATAAGTGTAGTACTATTTATAGTAGAAAATAACACTACCTACTATCGCAAAATTAAAAATGCTTCGATAAGCGTGTTCTCGCGTCAAGGTCGACACTAGTACTGGGAGATTGCGGGGGATGGAGCGACGGTCGGGCGCGGCGCACACCCGCCCGCTTCCTCAGCCACCGATTCCTCGGAGCTCGCGCGCGGACTGTAGTCTAACCAGATACAGCTGAATACCAGTATTTTACATGGAGCGACTGCCTATCTGACCTCCACAACCCAGTTACTGAGCAAAACAATAAATACTCCTTGGTAAAACTGATTGTCAGCTTCGGGCTTCTGAATACCAGTAGACTGTCATAGATCTACGGATGATAGCCGGAGCTAACGTCTCAATATACTTTCCAAAGCACGGAAGTTTCAGTATTTAATGGTGGTCACCCATCCACGGACCTTCCTCGTCCAGCGTTGCTTAACCCTGAAGATCGATTCGTGCGGCCGATATAACTTAGGCACGATCCCTACCGAACCTAGGTAGGTAGGTATAGGTATATTATAAGATTAAAGACTACGTTGAAGACGAGGTAGTTTGCCAATAATTCTTTTTGCACATATGGCTTCCCTGGCACCTCATTAATGGCGTAACTACATAAATATCTATTACCTAACTATAATAATAATAATATTCCACAACTTTCACACAACGCCATCTAGTCCCAAACTAAGCAGAGCTTGTGCTATGAGTACTAGACAACTGATACATACATATATTTCTAAATACATACATATTATAGATAAATTACACCCAGACAAAGAACAAATGACCGTGCTCATCACACAAACGTTTGTCCTGGGTGGGAATCGAACCCACGACCTTACGTATAGTAGTCAGGGCCACTGACCACTAGACCAACAGGCCTGCCAAACTGACGAGACCTTAACAAACAGGGCCATCACATTTTCGTCAAGGAGTTAAAACCTATCTCAGATTTTTTGTGTCACAAATTCTGGCCTGAGGATCAAAACAGAATTAGTAACAAAATTAACATAAAACAAAGACCATTAACGTCTACTTTTTGGCTCATTTTTAAAAACAAAACAATCAAATCCAAGCCAACCGAATTACAATAATAACGTTAACCTACCAAATTCATAAACCGGAACACAGGAGTGGAAGATAATAAGAAATATTCAAATCAGTCGGTGGAGTGTCGCGGTTTATTCAATAACAAGCGTTTGAGAACCGTGATCACACCGCGGTAGAACGTAATAAATAAGTCTATTTAAATGTAAGGAGATTGATCTGGATTTGGGTGCTGTGGTCCCGTAGGTACGTTCAGGGAAATCTGTTAAAATCAAGGAAAACTTATTTGACAGAAACATGATAGAAAGGATTTTTATACGTTTAAGAATAGCTCCACATGTAAGAAAGAAAAGAGAAGTAAAGTTAAAAGACTGTTTAGCAAACTAACTATAAACTAAAAACGTACCTTCGTATTTATGGAAAATAGTTAATAGTTATTTAAGGTGCCCATTCAAATTACAGCTGTCACCTTTGACAGTCGTATGAAAAGTTATGTTGCTCATAGCGACGTAATACAAATTTTTTTTTTCTTCAAAATAGACATAATACGTTTGTACAAGGCTGGTACCTACTGCCTGAAAGCCTGAAAAGTGAAAGCTTATTATTTTTATTGAAGCTTATATTGAAGCTTTATAGCTCCATTGTGACCCATGTTGATAAAAACTAAAGTGAGGGAAAGATACCAAACGTATTAACCTTAAGTAAAACATGTCTATTACGATACTAACCCCAGTACTCAGTCATTCCTTAAAATGAATCAATCGTTAACTTTAATTGACAAGTATAAATTGGAACGCAGTCAGTTAAAAATATGTCAGATTGAAAACATTTTTGTTGACATTTGTGCCAAGATGTGTTGGTTAATAAAAGTTAATGAATGATTAATTATAAATGAAATCTCTGAGTGCATGTAAGTCTATAAATAAGTCTACCAGATTGAGCCAAGACTTCTTTAGCAAAGCATATTCATATATTCATATTTAGCATAATTTAGCAAAGCAGTCTATAATGTTCCCCACTGCTGGGATACAAGCCTTCTGTCTTCGAGAGGAAGTGGGCTGTAATCTACCACGCGGGTCCAGTGCGGGTTGGTAAATGTCACATGTCTTCGATTTTTGGTTCTAGGACATGCCGGTTTCCTCACGATGTTTCCCTTCACTGTTTTGAAAGCAGTAGTGATGAAATAATTTACACAAAGTAAAGCGTCTGTCTGGGTTCGAACCTATGACATAAAAGTCATTATAAAGACGCTGCCGTTACCACTGTGTCACCGCTGCTCTACTTTGCCGTCCAAAATTTCTCCTTCAGGTCATCAACCTGTTTCAAAAAACCAGCTCATCAAAACCAGCAAATCAGAATAAATCCCTTCTCAGATTTAATTCAATTCCACAAACAAATCTCACACCCACTGAACCCTAATCGTCTAGAACCTTGTCAAACTTACCCGCCGAATTTTCTAATCGTTGTCCTGAAGATTTTCCCACATTTTCTCTGTGACAAGGTTGTATGGATCTGAGGAGGGGTTCAATAAGTGTTCGCTGAGGGTATTCGATAATTTCGTTATAAGATTTGAGGTGAGGGGAAGGTGTCTTCACATTCAAGACGATAAATTGTGGGTATTTGAAAATTTGAAATGAGACTTATTTCTACGAGTGAAATTTTGGTTTAGGAGACTCGTGATTAGAAAATAAAAGTATGAATTATGTAGGTTGGTCTCAAGTAAGAGATATCAATTGGGTCTTACATTTTGGCTAGTAAGTATCGTAGAATGAAACTTTATTTACCCGTCTTGAGAGTCAAGCTTTATGCTCAAACTAAAGACTTCGAAGATTTACGTGTAAAAAACTTTGAAATTTGGTCATACCTATAATCATCAAAAGACGGTTAGATTACATTTTTATCTTAATACTGCAATACTTTTCAAACCTTGTAAAATCTTTTACAACAATCACACTTCAAGAATTTTACATTTAAGTATGTATTTTAAACGTAGGTACGATGTAAGATTACGTAAGTAATATTTAGATAGGTGGTTTTCAAACCTTAGAAAACATTTTTACATTAATTACACTTAAAGAAAGCGTCACGGCAGACCCCGTAGAAGATGGTGGGACGTGCTGGAGAAAAAATATGGCGAGGGGGGTAATGGCTGATCTTCGCGTTATGCTCGTGAACGGGTGCTGCTTGTGGTGACTGGTCGTCTTGCTGACCATGGTTTTATTATTGTTGTCATTAGTAATAACTTGTTTATTTAGTTTCCTTCGATGGTCCTAGTTTATCATTTGTGACTTCAAGCGACAGCTATGTAAACAGAACCCAGCATTGCATAAATATGTTAGCGGTCACGCCCTTTACACCTGGAGGCTTTTATTTAATTTTGATTTATTAATTTTTGCTTGAGTACGTATAGTTTTTTATTGTAGATATTTCTTGGTATATTGGCGTAGCTAGCTGACATATGGCGAATAATTTAATTTAGTGTTCTGTGTCTTGTAATGTTAATTACTTTGCATACCTTGTATTGTATTCAATCAAGTATTTTCTAACTGAACAGACCGCTGTGCTGCCGGGGAGTTTGTTGCGCCACTTCTTCTTCCCAGCGAAAGCACTAGGAAGTGGTGAAGGGCGGGCGTTTTGGGGGACTGTCTTTTGTAATCTTGACGTTCGAAAAGTGCTGATTCTCAGCCTAGTTTGAATAAATGACTTTTGATTTTGATTTTGAAAACAAACGACAAGTGGTCCACTTTAGCCCAGCACCCTAATTGCGTAACACACTATTACTCTCAATTTGAATCATTTTGAAGCATATTGCTAATCCATTGCTCCATATGTTGGAAAAATGTGTCTGCTCCACAACGTAAATAACGCAATGAATGTTGTTGAACTGACAAAATGAAACCCATTGCTACTGATAGTGTGTTACGCAATTACCGTGCTGGATCGAAAGAGTTGGAAGTTATGAGGCTTTGCCCAGTTGTGGGATGATGCAGACTATCAGTAACAGTCACACTTCAAACATTTAACATTTAAGTATTTTAACCATACATACTTACACATATTTAACGAGAGGCAGTTAGATTACTTAATATCTACCTAGATATTTTTTAGACCTTGTAAAACATTCTCACTGAATCTTTACCAAAAACTATGCCATCTCCATTTCAACAAAAAACGTGAACCAACCAATCTATTTGGATTGGACTGCAATTAATTTTATTGTTCGTTACGTTTACTGCTAAATGACTCAATTAGATATCTTCCATTTTGATGGAAATCATCAACATTTTGGGCACGCGATCTTCATGCTTATAATCGATTGCTGCGGCCATCGTTATTTTACTTCCTCGATTCTCGATTTGAAAATAGAATGCTACGTCACAAGAATTGATTGGGGCCGTAAATTATGGGTTGTTTTTTTTTTATAGCAGATAAAAACTGCCAGTATTAAAAAGTATGGATATTGCCAGGTGAGGTAATTACACACTGGCTGATAACTAATGGGATGGGATGTGCTGTAAGTACTACAAGTTCACAGGTTTTTAGGGCAACATACTAGAGATAAAAGTTGACCTGTTTTATGTAGGGCAAGCCGTCGAAAATTAGGTACAGACGCCAGCACATCAAGCTACCCAAAACTGTCAAATTTAACCAATCAACTTTGAACCTAACATTTTAGCGATAAAGTTGAAAATCTATTAAAGAAATTTGACAGGTTCTAGTAACAGGATGTGCTGGCGTCTGTACAGTACCTCAATTAAATACATAAATTTCGCAGATAAGTACAGACGTCACCACATCAATCTACCCGAAACTGTCAAATTTTCCCAATCAACTTTGAACCTTATGTCTTAGTATTAAAGTTGAAAATCTATTAAAGAAATTTGACAGATTGTAGTAGCTTGATGTGCTGGCGTCTGTACCTACTTTTGCAAAACCTAGAAAAGTACCTAAGCCATTAGCCTAGGTACCTAACCTACCTACCAACACACCTACCTACACGGAGAGAAAAATCTTAGAAAAAATACTCTGCTGTCTCATAATCTGAGTGCATTTGAGTGGTAATGGAAAAATTACCATGCTAGCACAGTAAACATTCTTATGCTGTACAGTAAAATATATTGGACAAGTTGTGAATTTTTCCCAATCTCACTCAGAAAATTTTCTGTAGATGTCACTTGCACTCACTTTACAGTGACGAGCACAGTAATTTTTCTAAGAATTTTCTATCCGTGTACTATTGGCACAGCTATTAGGTAGGTAAGTCTGATTATTATCGTAATTCTTGACAATAATTTAGATTGTCATCGAAACGCTATGAAGAAAATTGAGCACAAATAGCCCCATAGCTGTTATAGTTATAATGTGGTTATAATAATCATCTATGATATCAAAACAGACTAGGATAATCTACCTAGTACCTCATCATCTGCCTAGCCTTTTCCCAACTATGTTGGGGTCGGCTTCCAGTCCAACCGGATGCAGCTGAATACCAGTATTTTACATGGAGCGACTGCCTATCTGACCTCCACAACCCAGTTACTGGGTAATACGATACCTCTAGGTAAGACTGGTTGTCAGACTTTCGGGCTTCTGATTACCCGTAACGACTGTCAAAGATCTACGAATGACAGCCGGGACCAACGGCGTAACGTGCTTTCCGAGGCACGGAGGGGTCTCGGTATGTAAAGATGGTCACCCATCCACAGAACAACCGCGGCAAGCGTAGCTTAACCTGATCGATCGACCTGTGCGGCCGTTATTATTTAGCCACGGGCCCCTCCTAGTACCTAATTAACCAAAACATAAAAACTACTTATGATTACCAAGTTCGAGGTGTCAAGGTAATTAGATAATTTTCTCAAGTGAAGAAACTACTAGGTAATTTACTTCGATGCAAAACAAATAATCGCTTTGCAATTAATAAATACCAATTTGTATGCAAGCAAAGTGTTTCTAGGTAAAATCGAAAATTGGTCATTAGTAAGGCAGAAATAATTGTTAATGCGTGCTGAAGTTGCAGAACGGTTACTGGAGTAACGGTGTTAATGTATGGAGTTTTGTAAACGAAGGTTTTTACATTAGCAACAATTTCGCCCACTCATTTCGCATTTTACGTTTTAAGCCATTGGTCCCGGCTGTGATTCGTGGATATTTGACAGTCGTTACGGGTAGTCAGTAGCCCGAAAGTCCGACCGCCAGTCTTACCAAGAGGTATCGTTTTACCCGGTACCTGGGTTGTGGAAGTCAGATATGCAGTCGCTCCATGTAAAATACTGGTACTAAACTGCTGTGTTATGTCGGCTTCCATAGCTGGGAAAGGGCTAGGCAGGTGATGATGATGACCCATGTCGCCCCTTGTCACCTAAGTACCATGTGAAGTATATGTGAGTAAATAAATAAATAAATAAATTTGGCTCCTTCAAATGAGTCGTTGTTTTTATAAAAATGATGGCTTAAAACTCTACTACAATATAATATTAGATGTGCAGACAGCACAGTTACATTATATTTATATAATCTCTTTACGAAATTAAAAACAAAAAAAAACCACTTTGTAAAACTTCAAAATGAAAAATTTTGATTTTAGTACATTGCTACTCGCCCAGAGATGGCGCTGTAAACAGTTCCGTATCATCAGAAACTATTTTACGCGCGGTGCTGACTGAAGTTTTTATCTAAGGTATATGATGTCCGTAATTATAATATGGCTATTATATATATAAGTGACGTTATTCAAATACCCTGCATAATAGCAGAAATATTTAAAATAAAAACCTGAGTATTGGAACATCTAAAAATAACGCAACGAATTCAATTCAAGTTAATGTTTTATTGGTGAATTGTTTCTATCAAAAACACCAAAATTGTACGAGTATTCCTGTACTAGAGAATAAGGCTGTATTGAAAGAAAATGTCCTTTATGGCCGAATCCAATAATTTACGGAAAATTAAGTAGGTATCTTGTACCTATCTTTATGTGAAGGGCGGACGTTTTGGGGGACTGTCTTTTGTAATTTTGACGTTCGAAAAGTGCTGATTCTCAGCCTAGTTTGAATAAATGACTTTTGATTGATTTGATTTTGATTGATTTACCTACCAATAATGAGGTAAAACCTCATATCTTTACATAGTAGACCCTCACATATGTAAAATATTGCGGTTTTGTCATCACAATTTTTCGATTCAAGGATCCGTTTGTGAAATATTAGATAAACTTTAAAGTGCTAATTTTTGTTAGAGTCAAGTGTCTCCCCTGCCTGCCAGCTAAATGGTCGCTTTTGGACATGTGAAAAAATTCACGGCAGTAGTATTTAATAACGAAATTAAAAGGAAAACTATCACAGCTAGGTAGGCTTTGCAAGTTTACGAGTAATAGTCGACCAACTTAAATTTGCACTTGCTGTGTATGGGAGAACATGACTTTCAACTACAGTGTTAAGTTTGTTCTTGGAATAAATTCATTCCAACTACGGAACTCTTCATTGTGCGTGGTTTTTGTTTTATAGGACCCGAGCATTAGCCAAAAGCACAGTAGTGCTATTCTGTAAAAATCTCACCGTGATAACTTGCGTGAAGTGAGCTTAAAGTGAGCAGTCATTAGTGCTAATCCCTAGCATGAGGTGGAATGACAACTCACTTCACTTAAATTCTCACGGTGAGATTCTAACAGAATCGACCAGCTGTCCCCTTCATATCGACGCAAATAAACATTGAGATGGGATATAACAGGAGCTGCCCTGTTATTCTATACACGGTTGTAGGTAGGTGCCATAGCAGCCATCTTTGTCGCCAAGTTTCGTGGTAGTTCAGCTGTCAAATGGTTGTTTATTTTTTGTATTATTGAGATTTGGGAGAAAATTATGAGGACTTTACCTTTAAAACTGCACGTAAATGTTGAAAAACAGCAATTCAACATGCCTGTGTGTTGTATTGTGAAGTGTGGTGCAAGGAAGAATGAAAATCAACCTCAACTTTCTTTGCACAGGTTAGTAGCCGGTTTTCATGCAATAACACATACAATAATAGACATTCGATGATATAATTGTAACGCGATCATGAATTTATGGCTAAAGTATTGATATTTGGGTGAATTTCCGTACAACAGACCTTTTTATTATTTTGTTAATTCATTCGTTTGCTTACAATAATATGTCATAATAGAATAGTGTTGTACCGTTGCCTAATAGTTTCCGGAACTAGTTCCTCCGCTGGAACGATATCGGTATATTCTGCTATGTTAACATAAATAGTCCTGCGTCTTATTAGCTCCGATTGACCTTGCTAGGTCCGGCCCGTGGTTCACAGCATCAAAATCACTTATGAAACGTCAGCCTTGTTGTAGGAACAACAAATTTGTGTTTGTTCCTAGTATTTATATTATATATATCACTGTATTTTTAAACAGATTATATTTTTATGTGCATACAAAAGATTATCATAAATGTACTGAGAAGGCACAGTCATTATATTAATCTCTTTAAAGTCTCTGAGGGAGTGTCTGGGACTTAATTTATAAATGGAACGAATTGCCCTTTTTTGTAAAATTAAAATTGTCTGAATATCGGCGGCATTTCCCCACAACAGAATACCGTATGACAGCACGCTATGAAAATAACTAAAGTAAACTAAACGGGCTGTCTCTAAATCAGTTAAGTCACGAATTTTCCTAACGGCGTATGCTGCAGAGCTAAGTTTTTTTGACAATTTATCTATATGGGGCCCCCGTTGAAGCTTGGCATCCAAAGTTATGCCTAAGAATACTGTGGTATTTTCGGGTTTTAACTCTTCATCCTTTATGAGAACACTAGTTTCTACTTGTCTAACATTTGGTATCGTAAATTTAATACATTTCGTTTTTTTTTTTCGTTAAGAAGTAGATTATTAACATTAAATCAGTTTACTACTTTTGCGAGGGCACTATTTATACTGTCAGTAACCAGCTGTTGACGTTTGAGTTTAAATAAAAGTCAAGTGTCATCTGCACACAACACTATATCATGTTCATCCTTTATGAGGTAATGCAAGTCATTGATATAAATAATAAATGAAAATGGTCCAAGTATTGAGCCCTGGGGGACCCCCATTCTTACTACAGATCCGGGTGACCTTTTCCCGTTAACATCAACTCTCTGAATCCTATCACTGAAGTAAGAAGTGAGAAGATCCAGAGAGGGTTCCGGATTCCGTAGTGGCGAAGTTTCCTGATTAAGGTTTCATGAAGAATACAATTGAATGCCTTGGACCAATCACAAACGATGCCCAAAGCATCGCATTCGCAAAGTATTACTTTTGTAAGCCTATTTTACTAATCAAACGTTATATTTGAACGATAATTGAACGTTATATTTGTTAATCATACCAATAAACAAAGGCAAAAAAAAATACTTTTATTTTATTTTTACTCCACCACTCATTAACACAATAATATAAGCATCCCATCCCATTCACGGAGAATGTGATGGGAAGTTTATATTATTCATTCACCCTAGTGATTATCTTGTTTTTCACTAGGGTCCGCATACCTAACAGAAACTACTGCTCTCTGGCTTTCCAACCCAAAGGTATAATATGCGAAAGCACATGTTTTTGGGCATATGGATACATATCTCTTCACGCTGTTTTCCTTCACTTTAATACGTAAACGTGATGCAATTAAAAAGTGTTTTTTAATTCTGTGCCGAAAAAACACTTGGCATTAATTTTATTTTCAGGGAAGAAAGTTGATTGCGATAATTTGACAGTTTCGGGTAGCTTGATGTGCTGGCGTCTGTACCTATCGATAAATAGTTCATATGAGTCTTTTACGCATAACAAAAGATTAGAAATAAAGTATTTTCGCATACTGTATTTTTATGCAAAATTATAAAGTATATTTATCGAAAATAAACTAGGATACGTTACTATAAAGTAGGCAACCTTAGTTAGAACGGACTATAAGTTAGTATACTATATTATGATCCAAACGTGATAACTAGTACGACTCGTATTTAGTATCGATACTCGTTATAGTAACACCAATGTTCCTTGATTGATTCAACCCTAGCAATGGCAGCCATTTTTTGAGACAATATGAGTTGTAGGTAGGCACCCTTTTTTCGTAGGTATTTCCAGTCCATATATATATGTCTATGCAAATAAACAACACCAAACGTCATTGTCTGTCAACTAGGTACCGATTCCTCATATAGGTACAAAATGCAACAAAAACGTGTACCTACAGCTATGCCCAGCTGCGAAGTGTCCCACGTTGATATAAAACTTAAATGGACGCCCAGTCGTCCTCCAAGTCCAACTAGAAAAACTGGTATCTACCTAATTCTATTAAAAAATTAAGACTAGGTTCTCTGTGAGAAAAAGACTTGTCGAAAGAAACTGGTGTTACTTTTAGTTAAGATGATGAATGCCACGTGATTCTTTGCCCTCCTTTTTATATGCATGTACAGTCACCAAAAGAGATAAGTAACCAAGGCCATCAGATATAGTTGAAGTTTAGTAAGGAACCTATGGATGTTTTTGAATGGAATTTGACTGGATATATGAACTGTTTGTATTCTATTAATTAAATTAGATTTCATTAGAAAACATCCATCGGTTTCTTACCAAACTTCAACTATATCCGACGACCCTGGTTACTTATCTCCTTTGGTGACTGTATATATTAGTATCAGATATTTTTGTAGTGTCTTTGAGATATCTCGGGATCCTAGGGTCCCTGACCTTCGGAAGGCGTAACACGCCAATGCCAACTGGCAGAGGCCCGTTAGACGCTTTTAATGAAATGCGGCACCAAACGACGAGTATTCCTGTACCTACCTCTAAAATTTCTATATCTAGGTATGTCTGTAATTTATATGGTGTACATAATAAAGAGTATTCTATTCTATTCTATTCTACGCGCTATGCAAGTGCACCCAAGAACAACGCCCGGTCAGTGTAGGTCTATTGCATCCGTGCGATTCTGTAACCATCTCACCGTGAAAACTTGGGTGAAGTGAGCGTGAAGTGAGTCGTCAATAGTGTCAATCCCTAGCATCAGCATGACTCACAGCTCACTCTAAGCTCACTTCACCTTAGTTATCACGGTGAGATTTTTCCAGAGTCGACCGACTGGACATGGAAACAAAGATATTGGAATAATAATAATAATATTAATAATATTCCACAATTTTCACACAACGCCATCTAGTCCCAAACTAAGCAGAGCTTGTGCTATGGGTACTAGACAACTGATAAACATACATATATATTTCTAAATACATACATATTATAGATAAATTACACCAATTAATTAATTACAATTGGAATATGTGTTTGGATGGCTAAAGTTAACTGGTTCCGTAGAACTATGGAAGGACTTACGAGTATTAGAATTATTAGGTACCGATGGTTTGATTTCCCTGTCGCTTCATCAGTTCAGTATCTACAACGTGTAACGTTAAATGCGCAAAACCTCTTAAGGGGTCATTGTACTCATCATTATGAACAACTTTTACTATGGGACCAAACCGGAAATCGCGAAAAAAAAATCAGCTGTTCCCTACATTTTGACGAGTTATGCGAATATAAATGTAGGGAACAGCTGATTTTTTTTCGCGATTTCAGGTTTGGTCCCATACCTAGTAAAAGTTGTTCATAATGATGAGTACAATGACCCCTTAAGAGGTTTTGCGCATTTAACGTTACACGTTGTATATAACACTTCGTCTTTCTAGGTACCGATTAGGTACACATTCGAGATCCTGCATTTTCCTAATCTTCCCAAATGACAGCGTAAAAAATACAGGTTGAATTTTTCAAGTGTGCGAAACCACTGCTATAAACTTTTAGAAATACTTACTTAGCGAAGTCTCGGGACTGATTTCGATGAAAACTGAAGCGTTATCGTTACATTTCTACATGTTTAATAAGGGACCGTTTTACTTCGATTCTAGAAAGTATGATTATTGTACGAAAGTATAGAAAAAAGAACACTAGCGCACAGAAGTGATAAGATTTAAATATTTTAGAAAACGTATATTTTTCTCAACACAAATAAAATTTGAAATAGAAATACAATGACCGAGTATACCTATGTTTTTATTAAGGGGAGTATTCTACACGGAGAGAAAATTCTTAGAAAAATTAGGTACTGTGCTCGTCACTGTAAAGTGAGTGCAAGTGACATCTACAGAAAATTTTCTGAGTGAGATTGGGAAAAATTCACTATTTGTCAAATACCTAAATTTTACTGTACAGCATAAGAATTTTTACTGTGTTACATTTTTCCATTACCACTGAAATGCACTCTGATTATAAGACAGCACAGTAATTTTTGTGTGGGACACATGCCTCCTCTTTTCGAGAGGGAGTGGGCTGTAATCCACCACGCGGGCCCAGTGCGGGTTAGTAGATGTCATGTCTTCGAATTTTTGGTTCTAGGACATGTCTGTTTCTTCACGATGTTTTCCTTCACCGTTTTAAGAACAGTGGTGATGAAACGACGTAGGTACTTATTTATGATTAGAAAAAAAAAACTTGACATTTGTGGTTATATCTACTAAAGATGCATTGTCTTACACATCGCGAAATACAGACGAGATGATATGACAATTTTGGGTTGTGGAGGTCACATAGGCAGTCGTTCCATGTAAAATACTGGTATTCAGCTGCATCCGGTTAGACTGGAAGCCGACCCCAACATAGTTGGGAAAAGGCTACGCAGATGATGATGTTATGACAATTTTATTCAAGAACTAGCACCACCCCGCGGTTTCACCCGCATAAGTGTCGATCCCGCGGGAATATCGGGATAAAAATTATACTATGTGTTAATCCTGTTATAAACTATCTGTGTGCTAAATTTTATCCAAATCCGTCCAGCCACTTGTGCGTGAAGAAGTAACAAACATACAAACACACAAAGTTTCGCCTTTATAATATTATAAGTGGGATTATTGTAAGGACGCAGAGATGAATTATACCTAATTAATAATGTCAGAATCTCGCGTGCAATTTTCACTGTCACTTGCCCGACACCGCTGAACAGAAAGTGTGTAATGTGTTTAATAACTAATTAGCCTTGTAAATATCTTTTACGTGTAATTTCTTGAGATAATTTCTCGCCTTTTTGATTATTTTTTAAAGTTTGTAAGTAAGTTTTGTTATTAATAGTTTGCTTTTCATTTGTTTTTTTTTTTTCGGTTAAGCTACGCTTGCTGCGGTTGGCCTGTGGATGGGTGACCGTCTTTACATACCAAGACCCCTCCGTGCCTCGAAAAGCACGTTAATCCGATGGTCCTGGCTGTCATTCATGGATCTTTGGCAGGCGTTAGTCGTCAGAAGCCCGAAAGTCTGACAACCAGTCTTAGTAAGGCGTATTGTATACCTAACCCAGTAACTGGGTTGTAGAGGTCAGATAGGTAGTCACTCCATGTGCATACGTACTGGTATTCAGCTGCATCCGGTTAGACTGGAAGTCGACCCTAACGTAGTTGGGAAAAGGCTAGGCAGATGATGAGTTTGCTTTTTCGTTACCTATTCATTCATATACATATTTATTTATTGGTTTACTGGTGGACAAACGTTTTCTTCCACTTAGGTACGAGAAACTATCCAACTAACTATATTATAAAAATAAAATATGTTGTAAATCGTTCATTCCGATACCGAGAATTTTATCAAATAAATTACGATATTTTTGAGAAGCTTATTGCGGTGTTCATTTCAGGTACAAGATAAATGGTTTTGTAGGAATCATACGGAAAATATTTACCAACCTTTAGGTAGGTACCTTTTTTAGAGAAATAAAATCCATTTAAATATGTCCCCTTTATTTATAAACCTTGCTTAAAGTTAAGTATTGATTATTTGTTTATTACCTATTCACAAAATCCACAGCTCTTTGAAAGTTTATTTTAAAATACCTAAGTAGGTACTTATAAAACGTGTAACGTTAAATGCGCAAAACCTCAGACACCCCAACTGATTTTTAATTCAATTGACCTATTTCAGAGAGAAAATAAGTCATTAAAAAAAATTTAAAGGTTTTATGTGCTGTTTTAGTTTTACTGCCATTCTGAGCGTTTCTTGCGTCTGCGACGACGCTTTACCGAGAGAGGAGTCGTCACCGGGCCGCTGCGCCGCGCTGACATTGGCTTGCTTGACCTATTAATAAATAGACACGGCAACGTTTTTAATGAAGATTTTTTGAAAAATGTGACCTAAGTATATTAAAAAGCGGTTCAATTAATTCTGCTCGTTATTCTGATCAAACTACTTTCAGGTTTTGCGCATTTAACGTTACACGTTGTATAAGCTAGTCTTACAGCCAATTACGGATTTACAATTCAAAAGCAATAGATACATGCATCAGGAACAAACATACAGAATAAAATGAGTGATTATCGACTCTTTAACCATACATTTTTGACGTTTGCATGAACGTCACGTAGGTACCTATCCTTATAAATAAACCCATAAATGGATTTCATTCCCTTTATACCACAATCTTACCTACATTAGTTAGATAGGTTCTACTAGTGGTGAATTTTATCAAATTTTATACCTAGGATAAGTCATAT